>CM055615.1:10064672-10664672 GCA_029379385.1 Quillaja saponaria | reverse complement strand
GAATCTACTTCTTTCCTTACTTACGGAGGAAATAAAAAGTGCAAGAAAAATATTTGGTATCATGACACCGGTGTTGTTGACCCAGTTCCTAAACAAGGGTCAACTTATGCAAAGCCGAAAAATGACTCTTTCTAATTTTCCATAGCGTAAAGGTGCCCAACTGCACACATGTGCAGCCAAAATGAGCTGTTTACATATTTGGACGAGACAATCCTAGAAGAAATTACTTTTGGTGACTTATCAAAAATTCTAGTTAAAGGCTGTTGGAGAATAAAGATAAGAAGTAACTTCATATGTATGTCATACCTTTCCTAGGAGCTAGAAGGCCATTGGAAATTGATCACTATGATATAGCTAGCTTATTTGACATACCATCATTTGGCGAAAACATATACTACCTTACTTTTATTGACGATTTCAAAAAAAAGAGTTAGATATATATTCTTAAAGAAAATTAGAAGCCCTTGATAAATTCAAGGAGTTCAAAGCAATGAAAGAAAAACAAAGTGAACAGAATTTGAAAATACTCAAATCTGACAAAGGAGGCAAGTACACCTTAAAATTGTTTGAAGGTTTCTACAAAGAGCATGTAATCATTCACTTGTTGACGACCTTATATACGCCACAATAAAACTATATCGCAAAAAGAAAGAATCGCACGATTCTCGATATGGTGAGTATGGTGAGAAGCATGGTTAGGGGAAAGCTCTTATCAATAACTTTTTGGGCTGAAATAGTTCTATGTGCTGTTTATTTACTAAATTGATATCCGACAAAGGGTGTACGATTCAAGAGGCCAAATGAAGCATGGAGTGGTAACTAGTCGGTAGTTGGACATCTTAGAATTTTTGAGTGCAGTGCATATGCCCATATTCTTGATTAAAAGAGAAAAAAACTAAATGAAAAATGAGAGAAATGTATATTTATTGGCTACGATAAAAGGAGTAAAGCATTTAGATTGTATAATCTTTTAACTAAGAAGGTGATCATCTCATAAGATGTTGAGTTCGATGAAGCAGATTACTAAAGATGGAGTAAAGAAGAAAAGAAAGTTGAAGGACTATTTTTTATGATGATGATGATGACAACTTCAATGAGCTAGATAAGCAAGATGATGATCAGATTCCTTTACAAGGTCCTATTCCAATAACTCTTGCATCGATAACATTGACATTAGGTAGCAGCAATAGTAGCAGCAATTCAGGAAAAAGACCTACAAAAATGCGAAATTTAGATGATATCTATGATGCTACAGAACCTGTGCAGACAACATTTGATTATTTATTATTTTGTTTAATAACGGAGTGTGATCTCGAAACATACGAAGATGCTACTTAAGATGAGAAGTGAAAGAAGGCCATGAAAGAAGAAATTGCTGCAATAAAAAGAAATGACACATGGAAGCTAACTAGTCTTTCGAAAGGTCACAAGACAATTAGAGTCAAATGGGTGTATAAGATAAAAACTAATCAAGAAGGAAAAGTAGAGAAGCATAAGACAATGTTAGTTGCGAAAGGCTATAAGCAGAGACAAGGAGTTGACTATGATGAAGTATTTGCTCTAGTTGCAAGGATTGATACTATTAAACTTCTCACAACACTCACAATGCAAAATAAATTGAGGATTTATCATATGGACGTGAAATCAACATTCCTAAATGGCTACCTAGAAGAAGAAGTCTACATCGAGTAACCATTCGGATATATTAAAGAGGGACAGGAAGATAAAGTCTACCGAATGAAAAAAGCATTGTATGGATTGAAGCAAGCTCCGAGAGCTTGGAACACTAGAATAGAAGAGTATTTCTAAGAAAATGGCTTTATGAAGAGTCCATATGAGCATGGCTTGTACACAAAGAGAAATTAATATGGTGATATCATGATTGTTTGCTTATATATGGATAATACGATCTTCACGGGAAATAATCCACATATGTTCAATGATTTCAAGAAAACTATGACTAAAGAATTTGAAATGACTAATATCAGTGTAATGTCATACTTTCTTAGAGTCAAAGTAAAACAAATGAATATGGATTATTTATAATGCAGAGGAAGTACATGGGTGAATTTTGAGCAAGTTCAGAATGAAGGATTGTAAGCCAGTAGCCACACTAGCAGAAGTAGGCATAAAACTGAGAATTGACTCAAATAGAGAATCAGTAACCTGACACTGTTCAAGAGTATGGTCTGGAGTTTGAGATAATTGACTTTCACACGACCAGATATAATGTATGCAATCGGATTGGTTAGTAGATACATGGAGAAACTAAAGCAAGATCACTTCATTGCAACCAAAAGAATTTTGAGATATGTTAAACATACAATAGAACACGGTTTAATTTATACACATTCTCAAGATTCAAAGTTAATTGGATATTCAAATAGTGATTAAGGTGGAGACTTGGATGATCAGAAGAGCATTTCTGGATATGCATTTCATATTGGATTAACGATATTTTCGAGGTCATCAAAGAAGCACCAAACAATTGCTTTCTCGACATGTGAAACTGAGTATATAGCTGCAAGAACGTACACTAGTAAAGCAATATTGTTTGCTTATATTTTGAGAGAGTTATATCTTGCACAAGAAGGTCTGACTACAATATACATCAACAACAAATCTGCTATCTCACTTTGCAAAAAATCCAGTATCACACATCCAAGTAAACATATAGACACGAAGTATCATTTTATTTTAGAAGCAAGTGAAAAATAAAATCGTGGAGCTAGTTCATTGCAAACTGGAATAACAACTAGCAAATATTTTTAGGAAACCATTGAAATGATTACAAGCTGTCATAAGTTGTGACAAAAATGGTTGTGACGTTTTTACTGCTTTAGTGTCATATCGGGACACTGAAACTTGAATATTTTTTAGCTACTTAGGATCAATTTACTCGTTGGAGCTTTTGAGGCTCTGATACCATGAAGAAATCTAGAATTAAATGAACAATTGAAAAATAATAAGAGACATATGACATACTTGGTTCGGCCCTCGACCTACTCAATGGGATGAGAGTAATATGTTTATTCCATGTATATACGAAGCTTACTCACCCACCCATTTATAATGTTAAAGCCTTTAATTTATAGGCATTACAAAGATAATTATAGTTGACTAATAATAGAATTGATTAATAAGTCTTCCTATAATTTTATATATGATTGTACTCATAATTAGACTTAATTTTATCAATTAAAATAACAATAATATAATTATCTTAATTATGAGTGATTGATGATTTGATTATAATATTACAATTAATTTCAATCAATCATAAGCAATACCTTAATACAAAGAATTTGAAGCGCCATCAAAGAATATGATCCACGTTTCATCACTTCTTGATTTCTCGAGTTGTGAGATTGTCATTATTATATATTCATTAGGAAATTCAAACTTTGAGGATAAAAATTATAAATAGCGTGGTATGCTAAAAAGTTAGCAAGAGCCTTTCCTTTCACCTACTTTTGTTTCATATATACAACATCATATTCAAATATGAGAGCTTGCCATTTGGCCATTCTTCCGTAATGTAAAGGCTTTTCCAAAATATGCTTAATTCGGATCGACCTTAGAGATTAGCCAAGTCGTATAATACAAACATTTATTGTCTAAGGCTGTACGTGATTCATGGAAAATCACAAGAAGTTATTTCCAAATTAGAATATCGAACGTCATGATCTGTCTTTTGGATTTATCATGTTAACCTAACATGCAACACCCCATTGAATTTTTTAATACATCCATATACATGATTATTAGTGTTCCAAGGACAGGAGGGACTTAGGAGTACTGTAAAGGGACGAGAATAAGAGTATTGTAAAAGTATTGTGTAACTATTTTGAATGAATTTTCGCAATCCTCATCCCATTCTTCAAGATTGTTGTTTCTAAGTAATTTGAAGATGGGCTCACATCTAGCTATTAATTGAGAGATAAATCTTATAATGTAATTTAGTCTTCCTAAGAATCCTTTTACTTTTTGTGTTTTAGGATATGACATATGTTGGATAGCTCGAATCTTGTCATGATTATTGTTTATTCCCCTTTACCTAACCATGAGCCCAAGCAATTTTACTGAGGTAGTATCAAATACACATTTTAATGGATTTAAATTATGTAGAGTGTTCTCAGTTTATCAATAGTTTTCTCAGGTTCACTAAATGATCATCCTAGATTTTAACTTTGTGATCATGCCATCAACATAAAATTCTACCTCCTTGTGCATCGTATCATGAGATAATGTGACCATTGTCCATTGATAAGTTGCCCCATCATTTTTCAAACTAATATGCACAACTTTGTAACAAAAGATGCCCTAAAGTGTCATGAAGGTTATCTTTACCATGTCTTCGGCCACTTAATCTGTTTGTGTAGTCCAAAAATTCATCCATAAGAGAGAGCATAAAATGTTGAGTTGTGCTATCAACTAACATATCAATGTGTGGTAATGGAAAATTGCCATTTTGGTTAGTCCGATTGAGCTCATAGTAGTCAACACACATTCTTACCTGTCTGTCTTTTTTAGGTACTGGAATTATGTTAGCAACTCATTCTGAATAATCCATAACTTTGAGAAATCCAGCTTCAAATTGCTTTTTGACTTTCTCTTTGATATTCAACAAGGCATCTAGTTTCATGAGTCTTAACTTTTATTTAACTTGCTTGTAGTTTGGTTTGAGCGAAAATTTAAGGGTCACCACCTCACTAACTAACCTCACTAACAAGCTTTTTAAATTGTGGCTTCTCATCTTATGATGACACTACATTGTTTATGAATTCTCTTATTTCTTTCAACATTTTATTTATTTGGTTTTGTGATTTATCCTATTTCTTAGCTAACCTTAAAAGTTCTGGTGGCAGATCAAGTTTTCCTCCAAATTCATCTTCAATTCTTTCATCCTAGGGGTTCTCAAAACCAAATCTTGAAAACACATAATTGACAATGACATATTCATTTAGCTTTCTTGGAAGAGTTTAATGGTAAGGAAGACAGAAAGAAAAAAAGAAAAAAAGAAAATGAAAAATCTTAGAATATTTAGAATGGAATTTTATTATTGCATCATGCTATTATTAAATGAAAAGCCTAATTTCAAAATTAAATCCTTAAGCTATAGATAGATTTTAAGGAATAATATTATCATAACATTACTTATGGAGTGACTAGAGAAATGAGCAATTCCGAAACCTTCTAATTGTCAAGTGCACTATTTTGAAAGCTAGGTTTCTTTTGTGACATTATGACCATTATCAACCACACAAATTGATAAACTTTCAAATTCTTGAGGTGGATTGATAGGTCTTCCATATTATTTGTTTTATATGAGAATCCAACATTTTGGAAAGTTTACTTATCATAGGTACATGTTTCAATTTCGATTCAAACTTCTCTCCTTTTAACCTAGCCAACTTTCTTACTTCCCTTTCTTTTCTCATATGGGGTTGGTGGATATCCTAATCCAAAATGCCTCTTGTTTTGGAAACAAAGTGGCTATTGAATTCCTTGTTGATTCTTTTCTAATCCTTTATGGGAAACATATTCATTTCTTAACATCACTGTAGCAACCATGCATGTTGTCTTTAATAAATGCAGGGTGAGAACCGGTCTAATGCTTATCTGAGCGACATTCATCATTTCATATGACTTAAAAGAATAATTTTCTTCTTCCTCAGCAACTTCAATGAATGGTGCTGGAGCTTGTGTTACTAATAAATCAAATTCAGTTGACATATAAAACAACTTATCTTTTAAAATGAACTTGAGTTTTTAATGGAGTGATGAAGCAATTGCCCTTGCCACATGGATCATTGGTTTCCCAACAAACAATTGTATGAGAGATAAATGTCCATCACTTGAAATTGAATGTTCGTTGGCACAAGAATGACAAACTAGAAGGGGGTGAATATTTTGTCCGATTAAAAACACCTTTTTTTACTTTTAAAACAAATTACTTAACCAGGTAAGTAATCACAAAGAAATAAGTACAAAGTACATGTATTCAACAACTCAATATGTATGACATGTAATTGCTGAATGTAACGAGTTTAAAGAATAGAAAGATTTGACACAATGATTTTTATAGTGATTCACCAAAATCCTTGACTACATTTACTCCATAAGCTATTTTCGGTAATTTCCACTAATGGCTAAATTCATAGACTCAACAAATTTTACACAACTGAATTCCAAGTTCCAGTTAAATCTTGCTAAATTGTAGGACTCAGTGAAGCCTAGTCAAACTACAAGACTCAACCCCCATCTAATTAAATTGTAGGACTTAGCCACAACTAACAAATTCCTCATAACTTGAACAATCTAGCCTTTATTAAACTTAACTCTAAGCTCTAGATTCACACTTGCAAAATATACATATATATGAAAGTTCTAGTCCTTTTCTATTTCAAAAGATTTGAAATTTTGGAGAGCCTTGATGCAGGATGCTGGCAGTGTATGATTAGAAAATATACAATAAAGTGAGCCAACCTCTATTCTGAAATGGTCTATCTCTATATATAGCTTGAAGCTTGAAAATAGAAAATTCTTAGAAGATTTAGACTATTGTCTAATTGAGTAGAGGAGTAGATGAGTAGATGAGTAACATGCATATATATGTTTTCTTTTGATAAATGTGTCCTTTTAGCATGAAACTAGGAAGGTAGTGCTTCGAGAGAGTACGAACATAGTACTGGCACAACTTTTGACCTTAGTTGTCCTAATTTGATCTTGCAAAATAAGCTTTATGAAATTTTCTCAGTTGAGGAAGCTGAGGAACAATCGATTATCTTCCAAAAATTGTGCTAAATGAATATGTCAATAAGACTCCAATTTATACCATAGCCTTAGTTGAGAACTTTAGTGACTGTATTATAAATAAAGCACATCTTTTGATCTAGTTGCATAGTAGCTTATTGATAAAGATTCAACTAGTAGAGTTCAAATCAAATTTCAATTAACTGACTCCAAGATGTCATTCTTTGATAGTGGATTGGTCTTCTTCAATTGATAGATAAGATTACAACTAATTTTAGCTTTAACTGACTGTTATTGGAAAGTTGTCGTTTAAGAGTTTCAGTTGATAGTCAGTTTTTAGGTGATGAAAATGGATTTTGGCTTACTTTCCTTTAAGTGAATAGTGCATTTGAGTTTTTAGCTATGTTGTAGAATGATCTTCAATTGATTATTCTGCTAACTCTTTAATGCAAATTCTTTAGCTAATTTAAGTGATAATTTTTGATTGAATGCTTCAGTTGGCTTATTCAAATGATTTTTTTTTTAGTTGATTGAGATAAGTTCCTTAGTTGATTCTTTCAGCTGATGGACTTTAGTGAAACTGTGTGTTGAATCAAGGTTGTTATCCTATCCTAATGGGATTTTGACAATGAAAAATTAAGGTAATTGAACAATTGGTCTCTTCATCTCTATAATTGTGTACCTCTTTCTTTCACATCTCCATACAATTTCATGTCTCTTCATCTTGACTTAATTCATCATATTCTCTTTTTAAAAGATACTCATATGAATTTCTCCTCAAAAATTGTTGGGATTAAAAGCTCAACTAGAGATAAAATTTGAGACAAAAACAATTTCTAAGTTAATCAATTCCAATTGCATATTGTAGAATTTTTAGATGATCATATATTATGGAGCCAATACACCAATAAGAAATCGTAAAGAATTCTAGTTCAATGAAACTTAGACGACCATCTAGGAATTTCTTAGTGATTCCTTCTACCAGTTACATGTTCAAAGTAAATGTTTAATACATGTGATAAAGGTTATAGAAATATATTGTATTTCCTTTAGTGATGGCGATTTTTATGAAATAACACCAGTTTTCCTTTAGTTATGGTGATTTTAATGAAATAACACCACTTATATTACATCTTATTGTGCATTCATTTTAGCTATGTTCTTGAGTTTTACATTACAATTTGGTTAGTTTTAGCTTAGTTTGTAATTTATTGTGTTTTTGTATTAAGTATTCGTGTTTTAGTTGTTTTTGCATATGATTTAGTTTTCAAATAAGAGTTTTAATTCTAATTAATTTTGGTTATATATATTGAAGGTTCAAGGTTTCAAGTAGCTAATTGACAAAAAAACTCTGATTTTAAAAGTTTATTTAAAGGAAATGGTCTAGGAATGAAAGGGAGACAGAGAGGAATGTTTTTCTGCAGATAGAAAGAAGCTTGAAAGCTAAAAGAAGCAAGATGAAAAAGGGGATCTAGAGCTTAAAGATTGAAGATTGGAAACAACCTTCACAAGTTTTATCTTCTTCTTCCCTCCTTCTTAGTTCCTTGCATATTTTTGATAGATTATTTATTTGAAATCATGCATAATTCTATTTGTATGAACTAATTCACTTTCTAGGATTACAATGGAACTCACATGTAATTTGATTTGACTTTTATTTGTGGATTGCTTAAATTGTGATATTTATGTTAGTTGTATATTTCTATGATTATTGTTTCTAATTGATAGATCTTCAATTAGATTGATGTGGTAATCTAGAGGAATCTTGATAAAGAAAATCTAAATTAGCCTTGAATGATATAATACATGTTTGAATTCACTCACTTGAATGGTTGGATTTGATTTGCATATAAGATAGACATATTCTCATATGCTATGTGTAACCAAATGAGGTTTATCTTGATGAATCTTGTTTAATTATATTCTTATAGACATATAATGGATTGATTAAGCAATGTATGATTATAAGCATTTTGAAAGATATTTATAATTAAATTAGAATCCTTGGTTAATACCATGATAACATGAATCTAAGCATGATAACATAAATGCAAGTTAAGCCAAGTGTGAGGGAACTAGGCTCATCTCAATATATATATATATATTTTATTTCTTTTGTTTAAATAGTTTAGTTATCAATTCAAAGATCATTGTTTGGATAAAATTAGGATTGATACAATTTTAATACTTAATATTGTTAGATAATTCCTCGTGGGAACGATACTCTATTTCATCACTTTATTACTTGTTAACAATAAATGCACTTGCATAGTAAATTTGATAACAAGTTTTTAGGAATTCTTGCTTGGTATTTGTATAGGTATGGTGCTAAGGATAGTGTGGAGGAGTTGGTCATATAGGATCTTCATAATGGATAAAAGGAAAATGTACATTCAGATGATATGAAATGTATAAGAGGGACCTTCTATTTATTGGCTAAAGTATTTACCTAACATAGTGAACCTAGACTAAATATTAACCAAAACACATAATAGAAATTACACATAATTATAATCCTAATTTAGAGACATAATAAGAACATAATTTGAGGGACATAATAGGCTAAATCATAGGTCAATTGAGAGCCCTTGATTTATGCTAACACCCTTTCTCCTCAAACTCAAAGTGGTTGATGAGTAACCAGGTTAAGTTTGGAAATTGACCTCTAAAAGTCTTTTACAGAGAATGAACTTCGTGAAAATATCTGCAATATGGTCCGAAGAAGGAATAAGAATATGTCGGAGAGTGCCATGAGTGAGAGTGCCATGAGTGAGAGTGGTGAGTGCACATGACATGACAATCGATTTCAATGTGTTTTGTCTGTTCATAGAAAATATCATTGTGAGTACTTGAATAGCACTCTAACTATCGTAGTGAATAGATGTAGCGGAATAAAGTATAATTAGAAAAAAATGACACCCATGTCTCCTAACAACTACTATAGCCATATTAACTCAGTAGTAGTATTTGCAAGAGTTCGATACTCAGATTCATTAGTAAAATGAGAGATAATGGGTTGCTTCTTACTACGTCATGGGATTAGAGAATCACCAAGAACGAAATAAAAGCCTGTAGTAGATCATCTATCAGAAGGATCTTATGCCCATTCTGCTTCAGAGTAGGAAGTCAACTGGAGGGAAGATGGAAAAGGATAATATAGAACATGTTTCGCATATCGTAAAATTTGAAATACTGTAACATAGTATACAAATGAAGAATAAGACATAAATTGATTGACACGATATACTACATAAACAATGTCTGGTCTGGTAACCGTACGATAGATTAAACTACCAACTAGCTGAAGAAAAAGAGTAGGATTAGGAAGAGATTCTCTAGTTAGCATAATATTTTCTCAATTCTCTTCTATAGGTGATGTAGCAGTGTCACTATCAGATATGCCTGATTTGAAAATAAGGTCAGAAGTATATTTAGCTTGAGTAAGATAATAATCAGACTAATAAGAAATAGCTTCAATACCAAGAAAATAATTAAGTGAGCCAAGATATTTCATTTCAAACTACTAACAAATAGCTAATTTATGATAAAAAATGACTGTAGTGCCACTACCTGTGATAATCATATCATCAATATACAGTAAAACTAGGATTATACCAGAATTAGTTTGCCAGAAAAATAAGGCTAAATCAAAACTACTAGGGGAGAAATTTAGTTGTGTCAGTACATAACTGAATTAGTAAACCAAGCTCTAGGAGCCCATTTGAGACCATATAGTCTCTTTCCGGAGGTGACAAATATGATGTGGAGAATAAGAAAATCCAGGTGGAGACTTCATGTACACCTACTCAGTAAGTTCTCCATTAAGAAATGCATTTTTAACAACCATTTGAAAGAGAGACCATTTGTGAGTAGAAGCAATGGAAATAAGAGCTCAAATAAAAATGAGACGAGCAACAGGAGTAAAAGTCTCCTTATAATCAATACCACACTCATGTGTATCCCTTGACAACCAATCATGTCTTGTAATGTTCAACATTGCCATCTTCTCGAGTTTTTATCTTGTACACCCATTTATAACCTACAACATATTGTCCTGGAGGTAGATCAACTAAATCCTAAATATTAGTTTTAGTGAAAGCATCTAATTCATTATTCATAGCTTTTTGCCAAAGAGGGTCATAAGAAACTTCTTTAAAAGTGGTAGGTTCGTGTAAAGTTACAAGTGCAAAATAGTAATGGTAATCTTATAAAAGAGTATTGGATTTACGGATCCTACCTAGAAGAAGGGCATACCTCAGAAATAGATGGTGGAGCAGATGGTAGAGGATGTCCAGATATGGACGAGGAAGGAAGACTAGGATCAGGGGCAATAAGCATTGATGGAGCTGGAACTGGAGCTGAAGCTGTAACTAGAGAAGGAATTGAAACTGTAGTTTCAGGAAACAGATTGACTAGATAATGGATTAGCAATTCCAGAGGAGGTTGTGATTTTGGATTATCAAATGAAGACATCTGAGTGAAGAAAATATCCTCCCATAACACAACATGATGAGAGACTCTTAAACATTTTGAAATAAGATCATAACATCGATACCTCTTTTATCCTATTCCATATCATAGGAAGCAACACATATGAGAGCAAGGTTTGAGTTTGTGCCATTCATGTGATTAGAGTTAAACGAAACAAACACAACTAAACACATGTAAGAGATTGTAATTTGGACTATTACCATGTAAAACCTCATAATGATACCTATTTTGTAAAACAATAGAAGGAGTACGATTTATAGTGTAGATTGCAATAAGAGTAGCTTCAACCCATAGTGACTAAGGAAGAAAAGAATAGTATAGTATGGCATTAATGGTTTCAACAATGTGTCTATGGTTAATTCAGCATTACCATTTTGTTCAGAGGTACTAGCATATGAAGTTTAAGCAATGGTTTCTTCATGTGCTAACAAGTATAAAAATTGTGTAGATATGTACTTTTTTGCATTATCAAATCAAATTTTTTAATAGTGTGAGAATACTGTATATAAATAATTTTAACAAAATTGGCATAAATAGTTAAAAGTTCCGATCAGTCTTGCAAAAGATAAATCCATATAAAATGACAAAAATTATCCACAAAAATGATAAAATAGCGAACCCCTCCTAAGTAAGAATTGGAGAAGGTCTCCTAAGCATCAAAATGTACTAAATAAAAAATGTCCTTAGACATTGACTCACTAATATTAAAAATTAACTTAGACTTTTTACTGATTTGACAGTGGTAGACAATGAAAATCAGAAGCATATATTGACCCTAACTGACCATTGAAAAGAGAGGACGAAGCTTGGACAAGAATGCATGACTGAGGTGTGAGTGCCAAAGCTGAAGTGCTTTATTGGAGGACACAGATAAACAAATAAAGCAGCAACAACAATAAATGGAAGGTGACGATTATCTAGAAAAAAGAAGAAGATCCATTTTATGTCCCATCCTAATCACGTTCCCCGTCTGTTTGTCTTGTACAGTATAACTAGAGGAGTTAAGAGTAATTTCACAGCCATGATCAACAATTTGACCAATTGATATATGATAGTGAGCTAATGATAAAATGAGAAAAGTATTAGAAATGAAAAGTGTAAATGTGAAAAAATCTCTTATATATGTAGTATATAATAAAGTGCCATTAGTAATGTGTATAGGTGGAATAGAAGTATTTGTTGTAGTGTGTGAAAATAAGTTAGAATTAGAAGTCATATAATTGCAGTATGCATAACTAAGCAACCATGGTTTTGTACCTTGAAGTTACATAACATGTAGAAAAGTTATGGAATGAAGAACCAGTGTTACCAGACTAGAATTGCCTATAATGAGAAATAATTGCCAATTTTTCTGGAGTAAGTTGCATAGCAATAGAAGAAGACATAGTAGATGTAGTGTTGTCAGTAACAACAATAGCTGAACCAGATAGATTTTGACTTATTATGCCACTGATCTATCTGAATACTTGGCTCATATGACTTACATTTCTCTACAGTATGTGAGCACCATTTGTGAATTGTACACCATTTAGGATTATTTTTCCAACACTATTTAGTAGTGTGTCTGCCATATTGTTGTTGATGTGTACACCAATACTGTGGTTGTGAAGATCTAGATAAAGCTGTCAGAACATATTGGTTGGCTGAGGGAAGTACAAAAGAGGCAGCGGTTTCCTTTCTGGTTTCCTCATATTTTTTCTCTACAAGTGCAACAGCAAGAGTTAGAACTAGATTTCTATTAAGAAAGGGAAAATGTATGTTTTCATAATTATCAAGAAGACCTATAAGAAACTATCTGAGTTGTTTCTTATCACAGGCAGTAGAATTGTGTACAAGACAGGCAGAGTATTATGTAAGATGGGACTTTTATCCCAGAGAATTGCCATTTGACTGTAATAATCTTGAATTGACTGAACCTGGAGTCTGTCGAAGACGATAGAGCTCTGAGATTAGAAACAGTGTTAGTGGCATCTAGATAATTCCAAACTTCATTGGTAGTGGAAAATGGTCTAAAGAGCTGGTTGACTTTGGGAATAGACGTATTAGAGAACTAGATAATATTTTAGCATTGTTAGCTTCCCAATTAGCAAGTTTGGTGGCGTATTCAGGATCAGAAGAAACTGGCAGTGTAATGATACCAGTGACATAACCTTAAAGCTAATAAACCTGTAAGAACCAACGCATTTGTTGCACCTAGTGAATAAAATTAGTATCATCTAAAGTAACTTGAACAGGACACATAACATCATTTTGAGAAGACATTTTTTTTTTTTTGGTAATCGACTTGGGTTGGGTTTAAGCTAGGTTGGTTTAGGGTTAGACTTGATTTGGTTTAGGTAGGCTAGGCTAGTATGGTGTCAAACTTGATTTGGTCTAGTTGGCTAGGTTTGGCTAAGTGATTAGAATTGAGATAAGTGAGGATATAGTTTTGTTGGATGTGCTGGTGAAGCAATTTGATGTTGGTAAGGGTGATAAACGAAGTTTTCGAGACTTGTCAGAGAAGGTGGCTGAAACGGGTAGAGCCTTTTTGATTGAAAGGTCTTGGGTGACCTATTGGTGATTAAGAAGGTGAGACTAATGGAGGTTTGAAAAAGCTCGAAAATGAGATGAGCCAACCTTCCACTTGCTAATAAAAAATAAAATAAGAAACCTTGAAAGGCTTTGATACCAAGTTGAATAAAAGGAGAATATATATTCAGATGATATGAAATGTACAAGAGGGAGCCTCTATTTATAGGCTAAAGTATTCATCTAACATAGTGAATTTAGACTAAATATCAACCGAATACATAATGAAAATTACACATAATTATAGTCCTAATTTAGAGACATAATAGGAACATAATACTGACAAATCACGGGTCAATTGAGAGCCCTTGATTTATGCTAACATTTATAAATGAGATATAAATGACATACTCTTTTGTGGTATCTATTAAATTTTAGTTTACTATCGGTTGTAAAAATTTTCTATGTTATTTCATTGATTATAAAGATTGGTGTTTTTGGGGTGTGCATTTTCAGAAAATGTTGGTTGTGAAGCAAAGGATGTAAGGGTGTTCTTGAGATTGGTATTGTTGTTGATGATGATGGTGGATTTGATATAGAAGGTAGTAGGATTAAAATAGTTATGTACCCATAGGTAGGGCATAAAAAGAACAAGGAATCTAATAAGGAGGGTGAGGAGAAGAAGAATGAGTAAGAAAATATAGTGAAATGTTGAGATTGGTAGGACTGGAAGGTTAGAAAAACTTTTTCATATCAAAGTAACTAGCTGTAGATGAGGAAGAGGTGAGATTGGTAAGATTTATAGGATTAGAAGGTTAAAACGCTTTTAAAGGTAGTACTATATTAGTTCCATGAATTTTTATATGTAGACATACAAAATTAAATTGATCAATTGTAATATTAAATGTAATGGGTTGATCATGGTAAATTATTATGTTTTGGGGTATATAGTTACAATATAATTTGAAAATTGATAAAGTCATATTGTTACAATATCTAACATTCAAGAAGTCCTTCCTTGAGCTACAATATTGACTATGGGAAAAATCATTATTTTATTGTATCTTATAGTTGGAGCTTGTGTATATGGAGATTTATTCAGATGTATAAAAATAAATGGAGTTCTAAAATTGTTTATGATGATAATATGCTATAAATATGTAAACAAACTAATATGCACTTAAAACAACAAAGTAAATAAATGGAGATGTTGATCTTTGATCTAAACTATATTAAAATAGCTAAGCAAGCAAGAAAAACAAAAGAATTAAATTCTAAATGTAAGAAACAATTTTCAGTAGAAACTTACTAAATTAAGCAAACAACCAAAAACTTTTAAGACTCAATTGCAAAGAAGTTTTCACTAAGATTTATGAGCTATTCATCATTGAAAACAAAACAAATACAAATATGAATATACACATATGCATGCAAATCAACCATGAAAACAAGTCTTTCCTACCTATCCTTACCTTTTTATTAATTAGGTCAAGTGGAATAACTAACACTAATCACATAATAACCCTCATCAAGCGTTATGGATTTAATTACTTGAAAGCATTATGAACTAAATAGGTGCAATTAATTCTAAACAATTAACACACAAGTGGCATTAACTTAATCTATATTAGATTTTCCAAGCAACACTCAAATAAACTCAGATTTAATTCAAGTACTACTTTTACTACTCATGTTAATTAACCATGCAAAGACATTAATCAATTAACTAGCATCAGATTACATGTATCAATATATCATGTGTACATCATAACAAATTAAAACATATAATCATTAAGTAATTAACCAAGAAAAAACATGAATACTTGCATTTGTGTATAACATCATATTTCCTCTTGAAAACAAATTCTCATAGCAGCTTCATAAGTCAAGGATACTTATCTCTTGCAATTGAACAAAAACTTAAGCTAGCATCATCATGAATTGAAAAGAAAATATTTTGTAAATTTTTTAACTTTTGAGAGAGCAGGAGAAAAATGCATGTAAAGGTACTTTTCAATTAGACATGTACTTCTCCTATTTATAGAGTATAGGGGTGGCAATGACTCCTAAACCAGAATGGTCTTTTTCTACTTAATATCTAATTCCTTAATCAGATTTGCACTTCCTATTCTATCCAAAATTTGAATATTCTAATATGATCTTGTGATCTTCTTTCAATCCTAATCCCAATAAAATTCCTTGCCAAAGTTGGATTTTGCATGTAGAAATCCTTTATTGGCACCAGGATTCCTAGTCCAATTAGGATTTGCACTTTATCAACTTAGATTTGTCTCAATGTGCTCATTCTAGTCCTTAGCTTTATTACATGCACAAATGCTCTATTTAGCTCTATTTTACTCTTTATGACTACAAAGCATAGGTTTACACAAAATAAGATAAGTAAACTAAAGTAAGATATAAAATATGCATATAAACTAAGAATAGGGTACTAAAAAGATACAATAATATAAGTGTATCAAAGTTGAAACTAAGAAAAATTGGAAAAGAAATGAAACCTAAGAATTAGAAAACAAAAAGCAAACAGTAAATGAAGACCTTCTAAGCACTCAACTCCACTTCTAATCTCCCAACAATCTTAAAGAGTATAAGCATTATAAGCAAAAATATTTTCATGAATTTGAGCACTTAACAATCTTAAAACCCTTCTTAGTTTAAAGACTTAAATAAAATGAATGTCATACCAAAATAACAGGTCCTCTCATTGGTATACACTCCAACACTCAAGTGTTTATGGCTCAAACTGTTTAAACTCAAATTCAATCAATGTTATGATCTACTATAAGCTTGCTCTTCAATTTCATCTCCACTACCAAAGTATCACATGCATAATATGAATCAAAAAGTCTTTATTCAAGGTTGTAATGGGGTTAGGCTAAAAGAGTAGGAAAGAAAAAGGTAAAGAAAAGGTTTAAAAAAACTAAAGAACTAGTACAAGCATAAAAAGATAATGAACTCAATATCATATAAACTTAATGGTCACGAATTCATCATAGGAAATTAAGCACAAATACTGAGCTTCTTTTGATTTTCAAGTTTCCACAACATGATATTACTTAAAAACAAAAGGGAGCACTTTCTTTCTTCCTTTTCCACCTTATACATATTTGGTCATCACATTTTATTTTATTTTCGATTAACAACTTCAAATTATTTTTCTCTTTTCTTAATAACCGAATGGTATAATTTACAATCAATTCCCGTCATATAACAACTTTTTTTATGAATTCCAACCATAACCTAATGTTCATAATAAGGTACTATTCCTTGGCTAGGGGAAAAGGGAACATATGAAAGGTTTAGGTTCACAAACATGAGTTAAAAGAAAAAAAGAAAAAAAAGCTCAAAATTGGCTCACTAGTGAATCATCATGAATAAGGCTAGCTTGTTTTTGGCTCAAATAGTTAAAATCCTAAGTGCCTTTATCACTTTCATGTATATATGCAATTTAAATGTAGTCTTAACAAGATATGAAGCAAGTTCTAGAGATGCACCACACATTGAATGAATAACACACAACAAAGAAGACATGTTGAATGCTCAAAAGCTTATAAAGGTAAAACAACTGCTAAGTCAGCATGACAAGCTTTCAAAGTTAATCCTTAAACCAAGTAAGTTCAAAATTGCAAGTTAACTCATTCATTTAGTTTATCTCACTATAATACACATATTCTCATCAACTCGTAGGAGATTAAAAGACAAAACTAAACACTTAAGGTTTCGCATGCAAAAGAAAAGGAAACACACATAAACGTATAAAATTAAAACATATCGAAAGCAAAAAGAAACACTAAATCCTTTCCCCTACACTTAAACACTGCATTGTCCTTAATGTAGACATCAAAGTAAGAAAGAGAAGAATAAAAATCATGCATGTACTAAAATAAAGGACGAAAAGAAAAGAGAACGTGAAAGAAGAAAGCAAATATGGTTTTACGTTTTTCTTTTTTTGTTGGGTTGCCTCCCAATCATTATCTTTGTTTAATGTCTTTGGCTCGACTCCATGCTCATCAATTTAATGTAGGTTTGGCCAAGTCAACCTCCTTCACAACCATTTCCTTAAAACCTTCATAGAAAGGTTTCAACTGTTGCCCATTCACCTTGAATGCTTTGTTTGTTTCTAAGCTTTGAATTTCAACTGTACCATGAGGAAAGATATTAATAATTTCAACTGCACCATGAGGAAATATATTAATAACAACAAAGGGTCCAATCCATCGAGAACGTAACTTACTTGGAAAGAGCTTTAGTCATAAATGAAATAAGAGAACTTTTGCCCAATTTGAAATTTTTTTCTCAAAATCATTTTGTCATGGAATGCCTTAGTCTTTTCCTTGTAAATCCTTGTATTATTGTAAGTATCATTCTTTATCTCCTCCAACTCTTACAATTGCAACTTCCTATGATGTCCAGTAACGTCTAAGTTCATATTGCATTGCTTAATGGCCTAAAACGCACGATGCTCAAGTTCTATTGGTAGATGACATGCTTTCCCATAAATTAATCTATATGGAGACATTCCAATAGGAGATTTATGTGTAGTCTTACAAGCCCATAGACCATCATTCAACCTTAAGCTCCAATCTTTTCTATTAGGTTGCATCGTCTTTTCAAGGATGGATTTGATCTCTCGATTAGAAATTTCAATTTGGCCACTTATTTGAGGATGGTAAGCTGTGGAGGTGCGTTTAATAACATTGTATTTTCGAAGTAAAGCTTCCATGAATCGATTACAAAAATGTTTGCCACGATCACTAATGATTGCCTTGGGTATTCCAAATTTGTCAAAGATGTGAGTTTTAACAAAATCCACAACAACCTTAGCATCATTAGTACGTGTAGCCTTAGCTTCAACCCATTTAGACACATAATCAACAACAAGCAAGATGTAAATATTTCCAAAAGAAGAGGGAAAAAGACCCATGAAATCAATACCCCAAACATCAAATATTTCACATACAAGAATAGAAGTTAAAGGCATTTGATCACAATGAGTTATACTACCTGTTCTTTGGCATCGTTTACATGATTTGCGAAAAGTATGTGCATCTTCAAATAAGGTAGGCCAATAAAAACCACGTGTAAGTACCTTATGAGTTGTTCTTTTTGCACCAAAATGTCCTCCACAAGCATAAGAATGGAAAAATGAAAGGATAGAGTTATACTCACATTGGGATACACACTTTCTTATAGAGTATACTTCCCCTATTTATAAAGTATTAGGGTGGCAATGACTCTTAAACAAGAATGAGTCTTTTCCTATTTAATAATCTAATTCCTTAATTAGATTTGCATTTCTTATTCTATCCAAAATTTGAATATTCTAGTATGATCTTGTGATCTTCTTTCAATCCTAATTCCAATAAAATTCCTTGCCAAAGTTAGATTCCTCATGTAGAAATCCTTTATTGCCACCAGGATTTCTAGTCCAATTAGGATTTGCACTTCATCAACTTAGATTTGTCTCAATGTGCTCATTCTAGTCCTTAGCTCCATTACATGCTCTAATGCTCCATTTAGCTCCATTTTACTTTTTATATCTACAAAGCATAGTTTTACACAAAACAAGATAAGTAAACTAAAGTAAGACATAAAATATGCAAAAAAGACTAAGAATAAGGTACAAAAAAGATAGAAATAATATGAGTACATCAGGAAACTCTCATATCCACACAAAATGCGAAAAATAGCTTCAACCTGACACCTAAGGACATCACATGCGCCACTGTGCATTAGAAGCGTTACGACGTTGCAACATCCACATGCCACATGGGTGTCGAACCTCTTCTGGCTTACCATGTCACCTTCTACATCAGCCTTAAATGTCACTTGTCGACTCCTCGATTGCTAGCAGAGCTTACCAGTCAACGTCAGACCATTGATCCACGTCACCATCTGTCTACTACATTATCCATCCAGATATCGCTATATCACTCTAATAAGCCTAGTCAGCAGTCAATTGTCACCTCATTGTGTTGATCGAATCGGTCCTAGCTTTGACTATTTAGTTCACTACTTTTCAAATCAGTTTTCAAAAAAATTAGATCAATTTTCAAAGTGTTTTGGTGCATAGAATTCATTTTTAGGGTCTATATCCTCAAAATCTACATCGAAATGCTCTAATTAATATCTTTACTTACTTTAGCTCTTTATTTATTTGTTTTTTGTTATTTCTCATTGTTTATTTAGTTTATTAGTTGTAGAATTTTACATTTCAAAAAAAAAAAAAAAAAAAAAAAAAGGAAAAAAAAAAAGAGGATAAAAATATGTCATGACATTATATGTTATCCTTTTGTGCTTATTTTGGCAAAACTCAGGATTTTATTTTAAGGCACATTAATGATATTTCACAATATGTTTGGAACAAAATAAAATATAGAATTCATTTCATTTTATTTTAAATGAATTCTACAATTTAGTTTATTTTAAATGAATTATTTTATTTGGAATAAAAACTACACTTACAAAATTCAGTCTAATTCTCTTATTTGGAACAAATGGAGAATTCATTTTAGTTTAAGTATTTTTCTTATACTGCCCTTAATTTTTTTAAATTAAAACTAGCATTGATCAACTAAAAATATAAAAACAAAAGACTAATTGCTGTACATGAACAAAGGACAAGTTGAGAGAAAAACTTGAAGTTAGTTAGGTGAACATGCGAGATCAAGTGGTGATGGCTCTTTATCGATTTGTCTAAGTGAAAAATATGTGTAATATTAAGGATAACAAAATCATTTAAGGTGGGATAAAATAATAATTTATCTAAAATGAATTTCACAAAATGAAATCCCACCTATTTAGATGAATTTCATTTAAATTCTACACTATTTCATTTGTTCCATACATAAAAAATGTAGAGTTTATTTCAAATAAAATGAATTTCACATTTTCTTGGGTTCCAAACACATTGAAATTTCCAATCTTTTACTCTTGAATTTTCTAGTATTCAATTTATTGATGGTACACAATCTATAATAATTGAAATATTAGGAAATATCCTTATACACTTTCATAAGTACACTTCTAGGGTCCCTATTATCATAGAGTTGCATGTGTCCTATCTTGATTTTGGGCCCTTTGTTTTCGTAGATCTTGCCTATTTTTCTTATTCTGATCCTTAGGATATTTTATCGGGTTTGGATTGTATCCCTTACTTGGAATATTAGGAGAATGTGCATTCTTCGGTTAAGCTTGTTGATGCGTTGGCTTTTTACCTTAGTTATGACAATCCTACATACATAAAAAGTCCATACCTACAAAATCTTATCGAACCTCAATGCATTCTCAACCAAACAATCCCATTACCATAGAGTCTACAAATGAATATGCTTCTAAAAAATCAATATGTTTCGACAAAATATGGATTCTTTTTATGCGCTTTTCGGTCTTCCCAAACCTACACCCATTATTCACAAACTAAAACATATGCTTGAGTCTAGTATTGTAGAGTTTGACCTGTTAATCCCAAGAAGTAGCTACTTGTGTTTTACAGGAAATTATGGAGCCCTATCTTCTAAGATAAAGAGATTCCAACAGAAAAATAGGTTGATGAAGTTGACATTAATGACAGAGTGCCAAACATGCTAGAAGATGACCATCAAACCATGCAAGTGATGCTATCCGAAAGCTGTCGTTTCAGCCTACTACTTCTCCATTAGAAGTTGAGAGTAAAAACCATGATGCTGATGATGTTCATGAGCCACTCGTGATGGATGATGAGGTTCCATTTGCAAAGATGACTAAGTATGTAGACATTCTAAAGCAAGATGATAAGGTTACAGTTGCAAACATGATCCAGTTAACCGACATTCTAGGGATGTAGTTGGAGTTCCAAAGCATGTAGATGGAGTTCTAAAGTAGATTGTCGAGACTACCAATCTGTTCAAGATTGAGTATATTGATTTCGTCATCTCAGTGCAATTTCATATGTTTGTGATACATAACAGAGTTCGGATTACCGAGTTTCTATTGTTGCCTCCAACCTTACCTTATAATTTTATATTCCTGAGGTTCTCATCTCCCCTCACTACAAAACTTGAGATATGATTTTTTTTTTGTTTTTTTTTTTCAACAATGGGATAATGATGGGAAATGAGATCATGATGATTTGAAAATTTATATTTTTATGTTCAATTATTTAATATTAGGATTTAGAAAATTATTTAACAGTATTTTTCTAGTATGTTATTAGACTTTATATTATTCACATTTCTATTCTAAAGTTTTATGTAAAGTGTATATAAAGGCTTAATAAGGATTGGTTTAGAATCTTTTGACAAATTGAAATTGAATTGCATACTTGCAAGTTTACCAAACCCTAATTTCATCTTCATTTCTTCCTTCTCTATTTTTCCCTATTGTCCGACATCAAGAACTTGTTACGAAATAATGTGGACTAAAAATGGTGCAAGAAAGGTGTCGGATCAATCAAAGTAACAATTACAAGTTTCCTCGTTCAAAAAAGGCCATGAACATAGGCTTTTGTAATAATGTTGAATTATAACAGTGTTTTGGAGTTGTTATATATTATTATATTTAAATTACAATTTTTTTTTATTTTTTATGTGTAAATATATTAGCATTCTTGATGAGTCTTCTTGATACTATAATGAAAAGATCGAATTTACAAATTGAAGTTGCATATATCATTGCAGGGTAGTTTTGAAAATTATATATATTCATAGGAATAGGAATTATCGTTCATGTACAAATATAGGAATGCTAATTTTTTATTTATTTATCTTGTCAAATTATGTGAAACGACACATAGAACTAAATTTTTACACTGGAATAAGTTTCTAGTGACCGTCTTTTCCAAACAAAGTCATCAAAGAGATAAATCATATGACCTCAAACAAATGCCTCCCTACAAAACAGAACCGATTTACTTGTAAGCGTAACAGGATCCAAGAGGGGAAGACCTTTTTCCGATGTAAGCAAAAGGAGCAGGCCTAAACCATTTTAATTTTTTTTAAAGGAAAAACAAAAAATTTAATCAAACATCGTGAAAACCAGATGATTATAACTATTCAAGGATTATTTTACCACCTCATATTCAATGGCGAAAGCAAGATTTAAATGTCACTAGAAAGTTTAAAATACAAGAGACAAATCAAGATGCCAACGGTGAAAACAACCTAAATCAAGAAGAAAGCTGCAGACTGATAATTCTAGCTCGTAAGAGCAGCGTTCAAAGCACTATGCACATCAACCCCAATCTGAGCTTCAGCTTTCTCCAAATCTGTAGAGGCAGAGCTCAGCTTCTGAGTGAACTCTTGGAGTCCCTTCTGGACTAGACTTGCATCAATTCGATCAAGTGGAACCGCCTCAACAGCAATTACATCTGCAAAGGAATTTGCATGGATGAACGCAAAACCACTGCTTATGAAGTACTTGGTCTCTTCATTCCCTTCATGTACAGATAGGACCCCCGGTTTCAACTCCGCAATTGTTGCTACATGTCCAGGAAGAACACCCATTTGTCCAGTTGTTGCAGGTATTATGACCATGTCAACCTATTAAAAAATTTACAATTAAAGTTGTGCTTGCAACAAAAAATGATTTCCATTTTTCAGTATATATGCAATCAGAAGATTAATACTTATTTCATTCTCTTTCTCAAAGGAGAACGTTTACTAACATCTGAAAGAGAGATGTAGATGACAGAGACAGAGACAGAAAGAGGATGCAAACACAATCAAGTCTATGAATCTAAACTGCATTCTAATAGTATATATAATTTAAATAGACATCATATTTATGGTGGATATCACTCAGTTAGTTTGAACAAATGTAGGTTTATTTTTAGGTCATAATGGAAGATGTCTTCATGTAGAAACCATCTTTTTCTATGCCAAGGAAAGACACAGTAATATCAGCGTTACTAAAGGCTCTAGGCTCACCTAGGCACAAGAGGGTCTTTGGACCCTTTGTTCTTGGCGCCAAGCACCTAAAGAAAATAACAAAAATTGCTACAAGCAAAAATTGTAGACTTCCATCAAGTAAAATCTAGCATATGTTATGAAAGAGTAAAAATAGGAAGGAAAAAATAGCTACAGGCAAGAATTTCAAGTAAAAAAAGAAAAAAATTAGCTAAAGAAAAGAGGTTCAACATATAGTCCACTAAGTTCAACAAATAAAAACTATCTCTAACACTAAAACAATAAAACTAGTGTTTTTGCTTTCTAAAATTCCTAGTAAGTCCAACAAGTAGTCAACTAAGAGTCTAGGCACGTGCCTGAGTGGGCTAGGTGCGAGCCTGAGGGGTTAGGCCACACCTGAAGGGCTTAGATTGAGCATGAGCAAATGAGCCTCACCTGAGGGGTGTTGAGGCGAGAAGGCTGGAGCCTCTCGCCTTTTGAGCCTGAGGCACGCCTAAGGCACACCTTTAATGACACTTACCAATATAACTCCTCAGATTTGAAAAACAAAAAAGAATTATCATCCTTATCTTCATTCCCTAGGTCTCTCTTCTCTTTTAAAAGTTATTTCTCAAAATATCAATATAGGTGTACATTGCAAGTATATGAAGCTAGTAAATTTGATGCTAAAGAAACCATATTGCCCTTGAAAGTACTCAACTAAGCTTTAAATCCCAATCTAGTTGGGATCAGTTATATGAATATTCTTGCCATTCGCATCGATCTAAAACATTATTTTCAGTAATACTTAGTGCAACCATATCCTTCTCAATGATTGTCCCTTGTAAGTTTCAGTCTTTCTCTACCACATATAGCACCTACCACCTGCACCAAGTCACATTTCTTAACTACGGCCTCCAAATGCTGCTTGACTTAGACCGAGGGTCTTTTCTTCAACAAGGCAAGGTTGAGGTTGGACACTGAAAAGTGAGAACTAACAAAAACACAAGACACAATATTGATTCATCATAATGAACAAGATCTTTCAGAAGTATATGAAGTTACAAATTAAGAAACAACAGTCTAGGAAGCATACTTTCTAATGGGGATACTAACTTCATATAATCCAATGGACCAGCACATCCACCTTATTTGTGAAGCACACATAGCCATGTCTTGTGACCAAGGCAAAAATCCGCACATCATAATTATCATGCCCTTAATTAGTAAGACTAGTTTTTTGGTTATTTTTTATTTATTAATAAAACCACCAATGCAGATATCTCTGAAGCAAGCATTGCTGATAGTGCCACCACTACCATCATCACTGCATAGCTGCTACCTAGTACTTACACTGCCAGCAGCAGATAAAGAGCACAGCTGCTAACACCAAAGCACCAGCAATCCTAATTATCAATCACTCTGTCATCCACACCATTATATTCCTTGTTAACCTTTTTTTTTTCTTTTTTTTGTTGAAGTAAAGCAGCATGTTTCAATTAGTATAATTGGGTTGGACTCATTTTCCCCTTGACCTGTTAAAAGTGTTTGTTAATAACCAACCTAAGACTAACATGAAATTTACCTGATTTACTAATCATGTCATGTTGAATGACTTAACCACCTGGCCCATCTAAGCGAACCTCGTTCAACCTATGAAATGAAACTACTTAAGATTTTCCTGAAAGTTTTATGCAAGTTTCCGTTAAAATCAGATCAATTGATAAAAGAAATCAACATTAATTAAATGATGTTACCAAACAATCTTTATCAAATCCTACACAAATGCACCCTGTGGTATACAATATTGGCTAGTTTATTATCAGCTTAAGCTTTAGGGACAATGGTTATCCAACATGTACAGTGGTCTGAGAGTTCATGGGTTTAACTGTTTGAAACCCCTATTCTAATAATTTACCTATGTATAATGTATTTGCTCCTAGTTTTTGAAATCAGTTTAGGCAACACACATATAGCTGCTGCACATCAGTGGGAGATAAGATTTACTATTGTTAGCTTGATATATATTGTTGGACCATTTCCCATCATCTTTAACTTTAGGAGTTGGATCTCAAACTGGATTTGCAAAGTGTACAAATATTGCTTACAAACATTGGCTGTCTACTTTTTTTTCATTTCTTCTGTAAAAGTAATGAGCGTTACTCAGTTTGGTTCAAATGAGACAAGGATGTTCATACAAACCTCATACACATCATGATTAATGACTTTCACCCGTCCAAAGAAGCTTAATGTTTATAATGCTGAATTTAGCCAGAGTAAGAAACATACTTTAAATGAAAAGATAAAGAATAAATCAACTGACCCAAGACAAACAATTGTCCCAGGCACACTTGAGGACTAGATTAATCGTCTTAAGATGCAAATAAATCAGAAAGAGTTCCATAATCTACCTTCCATGAATATTAAGTGGTTCAAATGTCAATTAATGTAGGAATATGTCAATAAAACAAATTAATGGCCACTTGATTAAAAGTCCAAAACAAGAAGGAGTTTAGGAGACACAAGCATGAAATTTTGAGAGTGAAAAAAGAGACACAAGTATCAAAAGTTATGGAGGCCTCATTGAAAGAAACAAAAAAGTTAATACTAAAAATTGATAGCAATTTTCTGGTTGGAGAATACAAAAATAAGGAGCACACATTTTTATATCATTTCAAGCAGATAACAGAAGTTCTTCATATGAATGATGAGGATAATGTTACTTATATGAAATCTTGCAGAGAACCAAAATTTAATCCAAAAAAGATTTTCTATTAATTGGCATAATTGAGGTACTTCTGGACTTTTGGACATAGACTATACCACCATTAGCTTCGCCATAAGGCCATAGCATAAAAAGAGGACAGTGATGGGACATGTAAGAAATCAAACAATTATAATCTCCATTTAGTCAACATGCTCATGTCCTATGAAGCACGGATATAGATACGGTATTAGATATGATACATATCGGTTATGGGGATACATCATTTTATAAAATATAAGATATGATACATCTAGGATATGTTGAAATAAATAATTTTTAAAATATATATTATATATAAATTTTTTATTATAATATATGATTTGCTCTTAAAAAATAATAAAATATATATAACACTAAGTATATGGAATAAAAATTATAATAAGAGATAAAAAAAGGAATATTACACCTAAATCTCACATTGATATTTTTTTCAAATGAAACAAATAAAAAAGTCCATTAGTTGGCCCAAAGAAAAAAATCTTTCAGTACTTTTATATTAACCACAAAAGCACACCGCTCTATACAAAGTAAAAAGAAAATAAAGATTGCTGGAAATAGGAAGGCTTTTCAGATCTGGTTTCATTACTATATACTATGACCTGCAGATATCTCCTGCTGAAATCCAAGTAGGAAGAAGGAGCTGCTAATTGGAGTCGATTCTTCTGCCTCTACGTGTTGCTGGAGAGGATTGGACTTGAAAAAAGAAAGAGATAAACAAAAAAGCAAGGTTAGTGAATTCAGCCGTATCCAGCCATAATTCACCGTACCCAGCTGTATCTGAACCATATCTAAAACAAATATAAAAAATATTATTTTTATTTTTGGATACGTATAGGATACATATCCAGGCATATCCTTGCCGTAGACAGCACATATTTGGGCGTATCCATGCTTCATGGCTCATGTCTAATAGAACATGAAACTTAGAATCCAAATTCCAAACTGTAAATCATCCTTTACAAGAGGGCCTAGACAGAACTATACATGATTCTGAAGGTTAGAAAGACACTATCTACTGGAATCTGGAAGATAACTACTTGTTTGAAAGAAAAGGATGCAGTTGAACAAGAAATCCAAGCTTTATTGCTAGATAAAGCTAAAACAACTGCCAAGCAAGCTAGTGATTCAGATGCCTGATGAGATCATAGAACTGAAGTTCCAATAGTGGCAAGAGGATCCATAGAGAATATAACAGGATTAAGTAACATATATTTGGAAGTGACCAAGAATCATTCAGTTTCATAGAGAATGGTGGAAAGATTTTAAAAAATAAATCTACATCAATGATTATTCTTGATTGCAAAAAATGACTAAACTAACACAAATAAAATCAAGTAGGCCAATTAATAGGAGGATTACACTATATTTCATTTCAACTTTCCAAGTTACAATTTATTGAAAAATATTGATTAAAAAAATGTACAATGTCTCTGATGAAATTCTCAAACAAATAGACAATCTTAACATCTAAGCAGATTTATAAAAATGATAGCAGTGCCTCTATACAAAAAAATTCACCCAAGGGTAACATTTAAGGTCATGTACCAAAGCTTGTAGTAAAATTTTCAAAGCTATAATGCTTCTTTTTCACAGTAAATTTACAATAACAAAACTCAGCCACTCAGCAACAAACTAAACTTCTTTATCCTAGTATGCTTTTTGAGATACATGTAATAGTAGACTCATATGCGAGTGAAAAAATGACAGGCAAGAAATAATACCATTAGTATACATTGAACCAGATGCCCTTTTTAAGCAATGCAAGCATATATAAGTTCTGGTCGCTCTTCAAACATCAAAATGCAAAATTCTATAGTGAAAAAAAAGAAAAAGAAATGTAACATAAGAAATAATACAAGCAATATACCAAATTATCTATATTGATCATTTCTAGGAAGTACCTAAGAATTATCACCATTTTCAGAGAGAAATATGTAAGAACCAAATTTAAAATCAACAAAAAATAAATCTGAAAAATAATAAATTAAACAGGCAAAAGGGTCTGTCGGACTGACCTCTTTCGAGGATAATACCGACTGATACGGAAGCACGAAATTAACGGTGAGCTTGGACGGGATCGAGGAGGGTGTAGCAGGGCGAGGCTGCATAAATGCGAGAGGCGTCTTGGGTGGGTCAATGTTTGGAATTACTTTCTTCCAGGCTTCAACGAAGGTTGAATCGGCGTCCGAAGCAGCCGGGAGATCGGTGGAGAAGTACCTAGACCTGGCGGCGATGACATTTCGGGCCAGAAGGCCTGTCGATCGGCGGAACATGACGTGAGTTTGTTCGCTCGGGTCTCGCAAGGTCGGAGAGTGAGAGATGTGCTTTGTGTGTGAGAAGCTGATTCGGTCATGGTTCTACACTTATTAATTGGGCTATAAACGCTGTTCGGCACCTTAACTTGTTTAGCTAGTTTGGGCTTAAAGCCCATTTGGTCATGTAAGACTGATCTTCTATTATAAAAAAATACTTTTTATTAAACCATAAAATGATTATCAATAATTAAAAGAAAATTTAAAAGAAAAAAAATAACTGCGTACAGTGAAGTAAAAATCATCATAATCCTACACTTCAGTTGTAAAAAGTTTTATCCCAAATTCCCAATTTTTAAGGTTTGTTTTAAACTAGAGAGAGAAGAAGAACAATTATTTTATTGATTAATTTGATATCTAATTATACAATAATTCTAGCATTTAAGCTAGATTTCCATTACAACAGATGTAACTACTCTGTTACTGAATCCTAGAACCACAACGACTTTTTTTATTCTTTTGTTTCTTCAAAATGCCCTGTATTGCTGTTGTTGGGAGCAGCCCAGGTCCTCCTTGCTTGGGCTTAGCTCACATTCTGTTTGGTTTAAGCCCAAAAGTAAACCCATATCAATCGCCCTTGCTTCACTTAGGCCTGTCTCCAATGATGAAAGTGGGGATACCTTTCCTTCAGCTTGGAATAGTCTTCCCAAGTACTGTCTTCCTTTTAAGAATAAGACCATGCACTAGTAGTTGCACTGTAGGCCTATTCTAATGCTTGATCATTCGCTTGCCTAGCATTGCCACAGGTTCTAGAACTACTTGACCTTCTTCATTAAATTCAAGTGAGGCTAGCTACGAAGCACGGGTACTTCAAAAAACTCAAAGAATCGGCTCTTGGGGCGTATCAAGTGTTGGGAAGTGTAGGGGACGCCTTGGTACGTTCCCAAGAATTACCAAGATTTCATTTATTTCTTTTTTATTTTTAGGGACGACTAAAAATGTAGAGTGCGACTTTGGGACAATTGGACAGCTAAAATTTGAGCTGGTGTGTGATTTATTTATTTATTTATTATTTTTTAAAAAAAGAAAAGAAAAAAAAGGGCAACGATAGTGTTTTGGCATGAAATATTAAAATCCCTAATCTGGATTGAAGATGATAGAATGAAGGATTACAATTGCATAAAGCCCACACTAACACTCTTCCTAAAGCTTGCTCGTTGCTGTTGGAGATCTTTAGTCTTCACGCACAAGCTTGCCTTCAGGTACGACTCTAAACCTCTTGCCTTCAGTTTTTTCTCATTCTATTTCTGCTTTTTTTTTAGCTTTCATATATATATATATATATATATATTATATATTGCTTCCTTGCCTTCACGCACGGGCTTGTTACTGTTGCTGTTGTTTATTTAACTTGAGTTGAGTTGCTGCTTCTATTACTTTGACTGAAGTTGTCTAAAATAAAAAAAAAATATGAAAAAGATAACCCTTACTATTGGCTTTAGTGTTTTTATTGTCTATAGCAGCAATTCTTTAAAAATATTATAAAGAATAAAGAGAAATATTCATTTTAAGTTTAATCAGGCATTGTGCCATCTTCAATTAGTGACCTACATGCTTTATCATTGATATTATAATTATCAGTGCCTTCAATTGTACATGTACTTATGCATCTACTTCGTGCTATTAATATTGGTTATTGCTATTGCATCTTCAAATAGTAATTCCTATTAAGCTGGTGGAATGTTTGATTCTAGAAAAAGAAAGGTCGTTGGTGTTGGAACTAGTATGTTGAAAAAATCATTCAATCTTGCAACTAGAGAACAATTATAAGTGAGATTGCTAGAAATTTTTAGTCTGTTAGGTTGCCCCTTCACTTTGATGGGAATCCTTATTATGTCAGTGCATTTTTATTTTTATTTTGTTGCAAACAATATTATTTTTGGTTTTGTCCCTCCTGGTTACAATGCTTTAAGAACCACTTTGTTGCAAAGAGAAAGAGCACACATTGAATCTAAGCTTGAACCAATAAAAAAGACATGGAAAAAAAAGGATTTGAGCATAATCTCATATGGATGAACTGATGCACAGCGTAGGGCTCTAATTATTTTTATAGCTACATTTAAAGAAGGTCCTATATTCTTGAAGGCTATTAATGGTTCTAAAGAATACAAAGACAAGTTTTACATGGCCAGTTTGATTAGTTATGCAATTGTTGAGTTTGGAGACAAAAATGTGGTACAGGTCATTACCGATAATGCTCCTGTTTGTAAGGTTGCAAGGATGCTTATTGAAGTTGACTATCCACAATTTTTTGGATTCCATGTGTTGTCCACACTTTAAATCTTGCTTTGAAGAATATTTATGTAGCAAAGATTACTGAAAGGAATGAAATTGCTTATGTTGAGTGCCATTGGATCACTGAAACTTCTCAAAAAGCTTATTTTGTTAGAAATTTTATCATGAGATTGGCTATTTTTAATGAGTTTGTGCCTTTAAAGCTTCTTGTAGTTGCTGATACATGATTTGCTTCAGTGATTATTATATTAAAAAATTCAAACTCATAATACGTGGTCTCCAACCATGGTTATTATTGATCAGTGGAATTTTTTCTTTCAAACGATGATGTAGAAAAGGCAGCAATTATGAATGAAATCATCTTAAATGATGTTTGGTGAATAAAGTTAATTACATCATTGCCTTTACTGCTGTTATCTATGATATGCTTCGGGTTACTAATATTGATAAGCCCACTCTTCACTTGGTCTACGATATGTGGGATACAATGATAGAAAAATGAGGGCAACCACATTGAGACATGAGGGAAAGGAAGCAAATGATCAATCAACCTTTTATGATGTGGTGTACTCTATTCTTATTGATTGGTGGACTAAAAGTTGTACACCTCTGCATTGTATGGCTCATTCTTTGAACCCAAGGTAAATATACTAATTCAAATCTTTTTTTCTTCTTATTATTCTTCTTGATTGTATAGACTAGTTCGTGCTTTCTTTTCTTTTTTTTGTTTTTTTCTATCAAGTGAATAAACTAACATATGTTTATAATAGCATACAGGTATTATAGTCATGAATGGCTAACTGAGGCATCAAATTGGGTTCCTCCACATATGTGCACGAAAATTGTTTTTGAGAGAAATAAGTGTTTGAGGAAATATTTTCCTAATCAAGATGACAGAAAAATGGCTACCATGGAATATGCAAGGTTTTCAAGAAGACAAGATATATTTGGTGACTTTGATTCCTTGCAAGATACATGGAGTTTAGAGCCAAAATCATAGTGGCTAGTGTATGGAGCTTCTACACCTTTACTTCAAAAAGTAGCTTTGAAAGGTTTTCACAACCATGTTCGTCATCTTGTACTTTTGTTTAATTCCTATTTCTTGGACAAATTGCAGCTTGGCTGGCATGGTGGATGAACTTTTTTTTAATGCTTTGTATTGTTTTTATTGTTTTAGTCTATAATATAATTGTTTGATCATGTGCAAGTACAATGGCTGGAAGCTTAACTTTTTTGTTTTAACAGCTATTATTTTTGTGCTCTTTATATATATATATATATATATATATACTTTTAATACCGTACTAAAGTACTTGTACCCGTGCTTTATAGGAGGCTAGACAATATGGTCATCCAACTTCCTCTTAAGAAAAGATATATGAAACACATTATGTATTATGGTCGTTGCAGGTAATTCCAAGGCATAAGCTACCTTTCTAATCTTCAAGATAAGCTTGAAGGGATCATAGTATCTAGCTAATTTATAGAACTTGGCATGCATTACAGTTTGTTGCTTGTATGGTTGTAGTTTCAAGTACACCCAATTTCCAAAGTCCTTTCAGGCCTTCTTTATTAGCTTCAACTTACATTTTGTTCTGGGCCTCGCGCAAATTTCCTTTAATTACTTGTATGATGGCTTCCTTGGCACTCGAGGATTTATCGACCAAGTCATTTTGTGAATCCTTCTAGACATAAGGGATGTGGCATGGGACATCATGACCAAATACAACCTTATAGGTTTTCATGTTGATTGCAGAGTAATGAGTGGTATGATACACAATTAGGCCAGGGTTAACCACTTGTGCCAGTGCTTGGGTCAGTCACTTGTTAACCAAATACAACCTTAAAGTATGAAGACAATGATTAAGAGCAATTAAAGTTTTTATACACTAATTGATAAAGATTATTGCTTTACTAATAACAATTGTCAAGCTTATCATACCCTCAAATAGAAGTATGATTGGCCGGAGGAATGGGTAACTATACCCCCGTAACCCTAAACACACACGTATTGTGCCACTCTAACTTGTAAACATCTTACAATTAAGACTACTAAAGTATTACGGAATTAAAATGAAATTCAGATAAGACTATTGAACATAAAACGATTACTAAAAATATTAGTGGTGATTCCTCGTAAGATGAAAAATGCCCATAATACATATAAACAGCCTATTTACAAAGTTCACAGTAAATCATAATATCAGAATATACAAAAGAGCTGTGCTCCTAACAAAACATGAAATCACAACAGTGAATTTAATATATATATATATAACACCTATACATAACACCTAAAGTGATTGTAAGTGTCGTCCCTTACTCTCTAAGTGTGCAATTTTTGATATATACCTTGCCATAGTAAAGTCAACAAGTAGAAATTCGGTCACGACCAACAATAGTCTCCCGGAAACTAAAAAAAAAAAATATGACAACAAAGGAAGAAGTGAGTCACAAGGACTTAGTGAGCAAACCATGTACCTTAAGGGTATCAGCATCACACAATACATATATCAAAGCTCAAACTAATATTTAAATTCTTTATACACTTACGTAATTATAATTATCATACAATCACAATTCACATCGTTCACGAATTTCAACATATCAATCAACTCATATAAACAAACAAACAAATAAACAAACAAAGGGCCAATGAGTAACTCAACCCCACACAACATTATCTCCCTCCACTGGGCATTTACACGTCTGCACAACAAATTAATTTTTTGTACACAATCCATCCCACAGGAGCTGAGCACTCCATTTGTTTTTAAAACAATTGTCAACATCAAAATAACTCATATCAATTCTAAATATCCTAGGTACACTTGGATTTTTAATTTCGAAAATAAAAACTATTTTTCAGAAAATTTCACTTAGTTGGCCCTTATTGACCACACTCAATATCAAACACATATAATTCAATTAAATCATTGAGATAGCTTATTACTTATTTCTCATTATAATGCATCAATTCAAATATACATATAATTGCACGCAATAATCTGGTGACCATAAAACATATAATTCACTCACTAGCTCAAGGATGTGGCTTGTCAGCCCGTCTAGTCTGCGAAGGTGTCAGAATGTCCTCGACACTTCCTACTATACAGTGCTTCAAATGGGGCCATCTGAATGCTACTATGATAGCTATTATTATAAGCAAACTCCATTAGTGGAAGATGTTGGTCCCAACTACCTTCAAAATCCATTACACAGGCTCACAACATATCCTTCATAGTTTGTATAGCTCTCTCGGATTGCCCATCAGTTTAAGGATGAAAAGCAATACTGAACAATAACTGAGTACCAAGAGACTCCTAAAAAGACTTCCAAAACGCAGCAGTAAACTGAACACCCAGGTCAGAAATAATAGAAATTGGTATCCCATGTAATGAAACGATCTCATCCAAATACAAATTCGCATATTAATGTGTTGAATAAGTAGTCTTCGCTGGGAGAACATGTGCAGACTTCGTCAAACGATCTACAATTACCCAAATAGAATCAAAACCCCTAAGAGTCTTAGGATGTCTTGATACAAAGTCCATGGTAACTTTTTCCCACTTCCACTCTAGAACATCCAGCTTTTGTAACATCCCTGCAGGCTTCTGATGTTCAGCTTTCACCTATTGACACACTAGGTACCTAGAAACAAAATCAGCAACATTTTTCTTCATACCCTTCCCTAGTAAAATTTTCTTAAATCCTGATACATTTTAGAAGAACTCGGATGCATGACATATAATGAATAATAAGTTGCTTTAAGAATCTTTCTTTTCAACTCCAAATCATGTGGCATTACAATCCAATTACAGTACCTCAATACTTCTTCAGCATCTACCCTAAAATCACCAATAACACCTTGATCACATTTGGTTTTCTCAGCAATCACCTCTGGAACAACCACTTGTGTTGCTTTTATGGCTTTTACAAAGGTGGACTTCACTTGAATATAAGCTAGCAATATCCCCTGAGAAGACACCTCAAATCTAATTCCCTCAGCCATACACACTACAAATCTTTGACTACCTGACTATGCATAGCTGATAAATGGGATAAACTACCTATAAATTTTCTACTTAAAGCATCGGCAACCACATTTGCTTTACCTAGATGATAAGAAATCGAATAATCATAATCCTCAAGTAACTCAATCCATTTGCGCTGCCTCAAATTCAGCTCCTTCTGATCAAATATAAATTTAGGACTTTTGAAATCTGTAAAAATCTCAAAAGTCTCACCATACAAATAATGCCTTCATATTTTTAATGCAAAAATTACCGCTGCCATTTCAAGATCATAAGTAGGGTAGTTCACCTCATGCTTTTTCAGCTATCTGGAAGCATATGCTATAACTCTTCCATCCTGCATCAAAACACAACCAATTCCAATACGAGAAGCATCATAAAACACAGTATACTTACCCGTAGTAAAGGGAAGTGCCAGAACAGGGGCTGACGTCAAACAAGTTTTTAACTTTTGAAAGCGCTCTTCACAAGTCTCGGACCACAAAAACTTAACTCCTTTATGAGTTAATAAAGTCAAAGGAGTAGCAATAAGAGAGAAATTCTTCACAAATCTCTTGAATAACCAGCCAAACCTAGAAAACTTCAAATTTCAGAGACATTTGTTAGTCGAGACCAATTCTGAACCACCTCAATCTTGTTGGGATCTACACGAATTCCTTCCTTAGAAATCACATGTCCGAGAAAAGTTACCTGATTCAACCAAAATTCACACTTAGAGAATTTAGCATAAAGCTTATTTTCCCTAAGTGTTTGCAATACAATATGAAGATGCTGATCATGTTCTTACTCACTTAAGAGTATACCAGGATGTCATCAAAGAAAACAATGATGAACTGATCCAAGAAAGGCTTAAACACCTGATTAATCAAATCCATGAACGCTGTAGGAGCGTTAGTAAGCCCAAAAGCATAACAAAAAATTCATAGTGTCCATACCGAGTGTGGGAAGCAGTCTTCAAAATATCTTTTTTCTTAATTCAGAGCTGGTGATACCCCGAACGAAGATCAATCTTAGAAAAGCACTAAAGTCCTTGCAACTGATCAAATAAGTCATCAATCCTGAGGGAGGGAATATTTGTTTTTAACTGTGACCTTATTCAATTGTCGATAATCAATACACAGTCTCAATGAGCTATCCTTCTTTTTAACAAACAAAACAAGATAACCCCAAGGAGATGAACTGGGATGAATGAATCCCTTATCTAGCAAATCTTGTAATTGTACTTTAAGCTCCTTTAGCTCACTAGGAGCCATTCTATAAGGGGGAATAAAAATTTGTTGAGTGACGGATAATAACTCAATGCTGAACTCAATCTCCCAATCGGGAGGAAATCCCAGAAGCTCTTCAAGAAAAATATAAAAAAACTCCATTACCACTGAGATACGATCTAAAAGAGGACAATCTAACTGAGTATCCTTGACAAAAGCTAGATAGGCTTGATGCTTCTTCCTAATAAGCTGTCTTGCCTGAATGGTTGAAACTAAATTGCGAGGAACCTCACTTCGATCCCTTTGAAAAATAAAAGTCAGCTTGGTAGAAATACTGAACTTAACATTCTTATCGCGACAGTCTACCAGAGCTTGATGATTAGGCAACCAATCCATGCTTAGAATTACATCATACTCTAGCATATCCAGTATGATTAAGTCTTCCGGATAATTATCATCCCCCACAAGAACCTCACATAAAGATATATACCGGTTTGCTACAATAGTCTCCCCCAACGGAGTTAAGATTGCTAAAAGGATTTTAAGAGGCTTTGTAACTTTCTCCATAAGGGAAGCAAAATATGGTGAGATGAAAGAATAAGTAGCTCCTGGATCAAACAATACTTTAGCACCAATTGAACAAACAAACAAATTACCTGATACCATTACATTAGAAGCCTGTGCATCCTGAGTCGTCAGAGCATAATCTCGAGTCTGACCTTTACCTGTTAATAAAGAACCTCTACGTACTCTTGGAGGCCTCGTAGGTGTTGCAGGTAATGGAAGTCTACCCTGAACTGATGAAGAAGTTCCGACTATAGTAGACTGACCTTTCAATAGCGGACAGTCTTTAATACAATGATCCATCGCTCCGCATTTAAAACATGCATCTGTCCCCAATCTACACTGCCCAGTATGCCTATTGCTACAGGTAGAGCATATAGGAACTCATATGATCGAGGTCCGCTAGATAATCCTCCCTGGAACTAAGCTCCTGAACCTCGCCTCATCTAACTTCTACTCGGCTGAAAACTTCCTCTAAATGAACCTTGCCCAGAGGTAGATTCACCCCCAGGTCTACGTGAACTGTCAGCTTTAAAGGTCAAAGGGCCTTCATGCCTTGCCTTCTTATGACTCTCGCGTTCCAACTGTCTTTCTACCACCCTGGTCTCCAATCGATAGGCAGCATCAATAGCCTGAGTATAAGTCGTAGTGTATGACATAAACACTGATCTGAATAAATAGTCCTTTAAACCATTCACAAATCTTTTCACTTTCATCTGCTCCGTAGCTACCAAATGCGGGGCAAAACAAGACAGTCGAGAAAATCATGTTTCGTACTCTACCACTGACATGCCCTCAATCTGAACTAATCACTCAAAATAAGCAGCATGTTTGTCCCGCACTCTTGGGTAAAAAGTGATCTAGAAAAGCTCTGCTAAACTCTAGCCACGCTAGTGGAGTAGCCTCGGTCCGCCACTGTACCAATCATAAGCTATATCATGTAACTAATAGGTAACCAATTCAACCACGTGGACAGGATAACATCCTAAAGCTATACACAATCTATATGACTCCTCGAGAAAAGCATAAGAATCTTGGTTGGGGTCAACCCCCGAAATCTCAGCGGCTGCATCTTTCTAAAGTCGTGTAGTGTCAGAAATACCCCTGATCTTGCTAACTAGTGGCTTCTGTTGAGCCTTCTGCTATTGGGCCAAAATCCCAACTAAATCACCTACAATCCTCTGAACACGATTTAATCCCTGCACTAGTCGCTCCATATCAGGGCCAGGAGCTGCTACCTTAACTGGTTCAGCAGCCTTGTCTCAACCTTTGCCTCTACCACAACCCCAACGACCCCTGCCTCTAATAGTCGGTGTCTAGGGAGCAGTAGATCCCTAATTGGAGCTAGCCTCTTGCTGCGCCTCTCGACTAACAACACGATCACTTTTTCGCATTATATCTAAAACAAATAGACAAAACTTTAATATGCATTTATAAGACAAAGCAAAAGACAATGTCTTTAATACATCGTAACTTGAAATTTCATAATAAATTAGAATGTATCACTAAGTCCACATACGCCCTAGGTACGTACGCTAACTAAGCAATAACATTACGTACTTGCAATCACGGACCTCTAAACCCAAGCTCTTATACCAACTTGTCATGCCCTTAAATAGAGGTATGATTAGCCAAAGGAATGGGTAACCATACCCTTATAACCCTGAACACACACGTACTGTGCTATTATAACTTGTAAACATTTTATAGCTAAGACTACTAAAGTATTACGAAATTAAAATGAAATTCAGATTAGACAATATAACATGAAACGATTACTGAAAATATTGGCAGTGATTCCCAGTAAGATGGAACATGCCCATTATACATATAAACAGCCTATTTACAAATTTCACAATAAATCATAATATCATAATATACAAAAAGCTCTGCTCTTAACAAAAGATGAAATCACTACAATGAATTTAATATATATATATATATATATATATATATATATATATATATATATATCTAACACCCATATAACACCTAAAGTGACTACAAGCGTTGTCCCTTATGCTCCAAGTATGAGATTTTCAAGATATACCTTGTCGCTGTAAAGTTGGCAAGTAGCAAATTCGGTCACGACCAATAGTGGCCTCCTGAAAATTTAAAAAATAAAATAAAAATGACAACAAAGGAAAGAGTGAGTCATAAGGAATCAATGAGCAAACCATGTACCCTAAGGGTACCAGTATCACATAATATATATATCAAAGCTCAAACTCATATTTAAATTCTTTATGCATGTATGTAATTATAATTATTATATAATCACAATTCACATCGTTCACAAATTTCAACATATCAATCAACTTATACAAACAAATAAACAAACAAAGGGCCAACTGAGTAACTCAACCCCGCACAATATTATCTCTCCCCACTGGGCATTTACACACCCACACAACAAATTAATTCTTCATACACAATCCATCCCACCGGGGCTAAGCACTCCATTTATTTTTAAAATAATTGTCAATGTTAGAATAACTCATATCAATTTCAAATATCTCAAGTACACTTGGATTTTTAATTTCAAAAATAAAAACCATTTCTTAGAAAATTTTACTTTGTTGGCCCTTATCAACCACACTCAATATTAAACACATATAATTCAATTAAATCACTGAGATAGCTTATTTACTTATTTCTCATTATAACGCATCAATTCAAATATACATATAATTGCAAGCAATAATCTGGTAACCATAAAGCACATAATTCACTCACTAGCTCAAGGACGTGGCTTATCAGCTCGTCTAGTCTACGAAGGTGTCAGAATGTCCTCGACACTCTCTGAAGCTAAAAAAAATAAGTTTGTATATCAATTTATACAATCATAGTATAACTGGCTAATTCCATAATTCACTTACATTCTCATTATTGAACTAAATTTAATTTAATTATCTAGAATTAATCCAGGACTTAAAACTATCTATTCTCATTTTAATTATCATTAGGTTTTTATTATTATTCTTATTATTATTACTTTATTTTATTTTATTCTAGATTCATATATTCCCTAACTTACTAATTATCCATTGTTTAATCTACCTATAATAGTTGTTAATTTAATTAACCTAGTTTTCAAACTCAATCAAACTCTTTAATATTAGTATAATTTTAATGTTACTCTTAACTTTTCCATATTTACCTACTTGCATTTTCATTTACTCATCTTATATTCTTAATTAAATGTAAGAGGACTATCACCATTTCAATTAATTAATTCTTCAACTTCCATTTAAGAACATAAATTATATGTTTATCACACCCACGTACCTATCTTAGTCTCTAAACCCCCCTTTACCACTTACAATCATAATCACATAATACCTACTTCTTAAGTTTAAACATCACAATATGATTAGCATTAGAAGAACCTAATGAACACGTTAAAGGGGTTGTCCCAAAATCAAGGAAACGAATTTCCCCACCTACACCTTGCTGCCTTCTGATCCCACACGCCACTTGAACCCCAAAAGATGTAAGGTACACCTTCCACAATTCAGCTACAAGGGACAGAAAACAGGGCACTCGACAGAGCACCATCAATTGCTAAATTTTCACCCTCCTCTAGGTGTCCCTTTCTCACAGCAGCACTCAGAAAGAAAAAAAATGAACATTTAAGCTGGAAACTAAAATAATCAACTAGGCTGCAAGGAGTTTAACCCACGGCAGAGCAAGGAAAATTTCCAGCCAACCAAGTTTGTATTTTCTCAGCCTGTTGTTGAAATTTCCAAAAGTAATTTGCTCCCCCAACACCCAATCACACGCAACAACAAGAGAAGAAAGGATAAGTGCACAACAGACCCAATAAGAGAGCCAAAACCCCCAGCTGGTACTACCTTGACTGAGTTGAATTTCAACTCTCAAACTTCCCCCTAATTTCAATTCCACAGCCTACCAAAAGAAAAGAGCGAGGATATTCACCAAAGAAATGAACATGGATGCCAACAAGAAGACCTTCTCGGCCAGCCACAACCAATCACTCACCCACAGGAAAAAAAAGAAGAAGATCATGGCAGAATGGAGAAGGAAGTTAAGTTAGTCACTTGTTATGAAAGATAAAGGCAGAAAATTAAAATAATATAATTGAGTGGTGTTTGTTTTATGTATATATAAATTAGTGGCTTAAATATCTACTTCCCTTTATGCTTGTATTTCATCCCATTTTTATATACATATATCTATTTATATATAGATATATCAACTCTTAATTTGCACTTGGTATATACACATGCACCTTAATATACTTAAACTTATATATAAAAAATTTCTTACTTAAACCTAATTCAAAAAGATCTATTAATTGTGAAAATTTCTATAAACCTTATATTGGATCATCGGATTATAACAAAGCTTATTAATATTAATAAGTTTGATTGACAAAGTTTTGTTGATCATCACTTATATAAATTTTGATGAATAACATTTAACTTGTGATAATAGATACAAATTGCTATTAAATATTATTATAAATTGTATATAGATCATGGGTTTTGTATTTATAATAACAAAATTTGGCTAAAACATATAAAGTTATAGAAAAAATTTAGTATCGAATTTGTAAGGATATGAAATAAAGTAATTGATGAATTAATATATTTAGTATTGGATGGAATATACATGTTGTGTCAAATCAGTCATGACTTTTTACAAAGTAAGAAAAACTTATAAACTTATATTCAAATCTTACTTTTTACAAAGTAAGAAAAACTTATATTCAAAGTAACTACAAATATCAAAAAGGATTATCTTTCAAATCTATGGTAGGCAATACTTAAAGATCTTATAAAATGTTAATACAAAAGTATAATAATTACTATTAAGATAATTTATAGTGACAGTGTTTGAGAAGAATTAGGTAAATTATTTTTTTTTGAAGGATATGCGGTTAGGGATTGCTGTAAAGCTCGGTTGGTTTGGAACGTGGTTTTGGGTGAAAGTAAAGGCAAAACTTCTTCATGGAGGCGATGGAAGAATGGGAGTTACGTAACTTATAGTGTAGAAGACAATGACCAATCACCTTTGGCCTCACTTGTTAGTATATTTGAAAATGGAGGAACAAGAGTATTTTTTAGGATGATTTTAAATGGCCGACATTACCGGGAAAAGCGATTATCAATTTTCTAAGTGAAATTGAACAAACAGAAGACACGTCTCAGCTAGTTTATCCCAGTAGTAAGAGCTTAGATGTGTGGATTTGCTGGACTACCCCTCTTAAGGAGTGGTTGAAGCTGAATACTGATGGAGCGTTAAGAGGGAATCCGGAATTCTCAAGGTAGATGGGAGATTGGTTTTGAAAAGAAAATTAGTTGGTGTTGCTCTGTTAGAGCCGAGTTATGGGCTCTGAGGCTAGAACTTTTAGTTGCATAGAACAGAGGATTTCGAAAGCTGTTGGTTACAATTGATTCTTAGGTGGCCGTTAACATGGTAGAAAAGGAGAACTGTCAAATTAATGCTCACAAACCTTTAACTTATGACATCTGGAGATTATTGCTTAATCAAGACTGGGAAGTGCATTTAGGTCATATTCAACGAGAAGACAAAAAAGTAGCTGATTGTCTTGCAAATTTAATCTTGGACAGTGATAAGCAAGAGTTAGAGTGGATGCAAGTTCCTCCCCCTGTTCAGTTAATTTATGAAGCAAATAATGTTGGTGTTGCTTGGCAATGTATGATAGTTATTCATGTTTTTTTTACCTTTTAATCAAAAAAAAATAAAAAAAAATTGAAGTAAACAAACACATCTCAATATAATAGTCGTACTTAACATAAAAAATAAATAAATAACTTAGTCAAATTTATAACCCCTAGGACCATTATTTTAAAAATTAATTTTTTAGTATATTATAAATTTTTATAAAGAATTGAAGTTTTAATTATTTATTTGTGACATACAATAATTTATATAATATTTTTATTCTAAATAATTTTTAATTTATTAATTTTAATGAAATTCTTATTTTATTTTTTAATAAGTTCTTTTTAAAAAATATATATAATATATATAATATATATATATATATATATATATATATATATATATTATGTTTTCTTGTTAGATATAATATTTGGTTGAAATTTATTAATAGAATAAGGAAGAAATCTCGATGAGTCACATGAATGTTGGGATAATGTTGTTATCAAACATAATTAGATTACATATAGCTTTATAAGTTTATTTAGTTGGGTCCATGATGATTTGTTTTGTAAGTATTAGTAAAGAAGAAGTTATACGGGTTTATGCTACTACAAGATGGAGTCAATATCAGAGCAATTATCAGCATTAAAGTATTTGTTTGATATTGGTATAACTTCTCCAAATAGAAGTTAACTTTAGTTGATATATAATATCTTGCGCCCTTATGGTAAGGTTGATACAACAAAATATTTCTATTTTCAAAGCCAAAAATTGAGAGAAATTTAAACAAATGCATGATGTAGGTAATGTTTCTCTAAACATATATAAAAAATGTCCAAATATTATTATAGATATTGCTTGGATTATTAAGGAAGATTATAATTATCATATAATATGTTTTAACATATATTTTCTGCTAAATTATTTTTATTCTTATAATTTAAGATTGAGTTAATTTTTTTATCATTATTTAATTTTAGGAATTTTATGAAGAAAAACATGCAAATATGTGACAATGTTGAATTGTGAGTTATAGGTTTTTATTCGACTCCTTATTCGGTGAATATGAATAAAATGAAAAAGTTTGAGCATAAAGATGTGGATATGTCATAACCTGATAATTGAACGTACGTTTTAGAATTTTTGTATGTAAATTGTCGTGATTAGGTGGAAAAAGTTTTACACAAATGAATATTTGTATGTGTGTGTATATATATATATATGTATATATAATTCAAGAATTAATTTTTATTACCTAATGGGTTAACCTAAATCTTGAAATTTACTTGTGCAATCTTTATTGACGTGTGTGTATTAAGGGTATAGAGTATATATATATATAATCAAGGAATTAATTCTACACACCATTTAATTAGAGAATTAACTTTAACCACATCTTTTTTCCATTTTGTCCTTTTCTTTCATTGACTTTCCAATCTATTTAGCCTACTGCCTTTCTTTTTCTGTCCTTTGCTCAGCTTCTTGAGTCTTCTAAGCGTCTCCTTTATTTTTATGTCCTGGCGTTTCTTGGCTAGCTATGAGTCACACTACTAAAAATAACAGTTTAGCAACAGAATTTAGTGACAGATTTATTCCATTGTAATTTCGTCGTTATATAGCAACGAAATTGCGAAAGAAATAATCTATCGCTATATAGCAATGGAATTGTGACAGAATATTATTCTGTCACTAATTTGGTAGGAAAATATCAATTTAGCGCAAAAACTAATGGCACGCAAACATTGCAACATATTAGCGATGAATTTTCGTCGCTATTCTGTCACTAAGTTTAGTGATATAATAGCGACACACTATCTGTCACTAATTTAAAATTTTTGATATTGCGAAGGATTTATGATGGAAAACATTCCGTCAGCTAAAAGAAATATGGTGCAATGGATTTGCGACGGAATTTCTATCACTAATCAACAATTTGCGATTTTAACACATTTTTCTCTTAATTTATTTCATTTTTTGCACCCAAAAAAAAAAAAAAAAAAACGGATATCCCTCACCTCTCTCTTTGACTCAATTTTTTTTTCTTAATTCTACTTTTTTTCTATGAAGGAGTAGTACAACATAACTTTGGTACTGTCGCCTGCCGACTAGCATTATGTAATTGTGATGGAAAGATTAAAAATAAAATGTATATTTTTAATTCATCTTTTTATTAGAATGAGAAAGATTATATTGTCATCTTTAACCAAAATATATATATATTATATTCCCATTTTAATTAACTTAAGAGGCAAAAAATTACAACAGGGAAGTAAAATTATTCTTTATTCGAAATTTGCTTTCTTTTCTCCTGTTTTTCTTTTCTTCAATCAAAGTTATACATAATTTTCATTTATTGAGTATCTCACCAAAAAAAATTAAAATCCTTAGTATACTAATTTCTTTTTATATATTTTCTTGGAGAAAAAGATTTAATCTTTATTATATAAAAGTGGTTTCATGACAGATTTTTAATTTTCTTAAATACTCTTTATTATTGTTATGCACCTAGCCTTTAGTTGTTATTTGTTTCAAATAAAGAATTTTTTTTTTCAAATTTATTATTATTTTTTTTGTTATGCACATAGCCTTTAATTTCTTATATACTAATTCTTCTCAAAAATAATAAATTTATAATTGTTTTTAATAATTATATGTTAATAGTAATTAAAATTGAATTATATATATATATATATATATTAATAAACTCCTAATAATCATAATTTTTTGAAGTTTTTCTCAAATTTATGAATTAAAATTTTAAAAAATTATTATGAATTAAAAGATATATTAAGAGTATAGTTTTTATTATTATAATATTTTTTTTATGACCATTGATTTTTTTTAAATTCTTTTCAATATTAATAAATGTATAATTTGTCAATATCTATATATTTATTACGTACTGAGAAAGTGATTCAAATGTAAATAAATATAAAACTTGATAAATTGAATAAATTATACAAAAATAAGTATGGATAAATTATTGATGATTAAGTTGTTTTAAGGCTTATTAAGGTAATTAGGAATATAAATAAATAATATAAGCGATCATTATGAGATAGAAAATATTATGGAAATTATGTAAAAGTTAGATTGTGGAGTAAGGATTAAATTGAAAAGATTAAAGACTAAATTGAAGAAATGTAAACCACTTGCATTAAATGCAAGGAATGAGTATGCTTCTTCAATCTGTGGGCTTAATTGGTGGTTTCAAGATGTTTGCACTTTCGGCCATAACCAAGAAAAGGAGAAAGACGTTTATATTATGAATTTAAAAAAATCTATTTTTTTAAAAATTTCCTTTCTTTCTTATATTGTTTTTCCTTTTTCTATTGAAACAAACTCAACAATAGATCATGAAATCCCTAGCCCAGATAAAAGCTCTCTGAAATCCCTAATCTCAAACTCCAGTCTTCCTCTCTGAAATCCAAGATCAAAATCAAAGACTACTCCCTAGTGGTGGATGAACATGAGCCTTTTACAACACAAGATCGAGTCAAAGATTGGAGATTTGTGAAATTGGTGGTTCAAAATCCTCTCTTCATTTTGTCTTCTTCAGGGATTGTTAAAGGTTTGCACTTTCTTGCTTTCTTTTATTTTCTTTTAACGTTTTTTACTTGCTTGCCTTCCTCTGTCTTAGATCTGTTCTTAGCTTTTAGGAAGCTTGCTATAATAATATTATACTACAAGTCTTTATAAAAACTGATTTATTTAACAAAAAGTCTACACCTTCCTCTGCCTTAGGTTTGTTCTTCCTGTATATGGTTCAATTTTAGTTGCTTAGTCTAAAGTCAATTAAAAAGTCTCTCAATTTCAAGTTGGATAACATTAGTAAGCTGTTATGCAAAGGAGGACGTTTTAAGGCAAGTTAAATGGGCTAGCAAGGTTTATGGATTGTTAACTAAAACTAAGATGTTTGCAAGGAATTTAGTTTGTCTAAGAAGCTACAAGAAAAAGCATTCTAAAGGGTCTGAGACGTTCTAATGTCAAATTGTTATAGTTAATATAATATAATTTGGTTTGAGACGTTCTAATGTCAAATTGTTACAAGGAAAGTTATAGTTAATATAATATAGGTTGCTTACAAGGAAAGTTATAGTTAATATAATATATGTTGTTTACAAGGAAAAAGTTAAATTGTAATAGTGAAACATAAATCTATAACTTTTATCTTGAATGTGATTTGTTAAGTGCAATAGCTATTGCCTATAGATTAATAAATATATGGAAATTTTTACTTATATATCTACTGAATCTACTAAAATTTGTTAAGGAATGTGATTTGCTGCATGGTGTGTCAATTGTTTTCAATTAAATTTGTTTATTAATTTGTTATGCAAGAGTTAAGATTTGTTGATATAGATGTTAATTAGACTATATATGTTATTAGATTAATTAGTGAGATAGTTAATATTTTTAACATTTTACAAACACTCAAAACTTAGATTCCCGTTCAAGAATTATTGCTAATCAAAATTCAATTTTGTTGGTCATTAAGTTTGACAAAATTGAATTACCATTAGTCAACGATTCTTGAATTGTCCAAAATGGACAGTTTAGGAAAGTGACACATATCATTCACTACAGTAACATCTTAATTTGGATTTCCTTTAGTTTAAATTTTGATTTCATTTCTCTATGTTCTCCAGGTGCATACATAGACACAGAGTAATTGTTTTGTTTATGTCGTGTACTTAGGAGACCATAGGGAAATGCTGCCAAAATTTTGCTAAGTTAGAATGAAGGAATTAAGATATTATTGGAATGAGTGTGTTGTTTCCTGAATGGGATAGGATCATCTTACCCTTAAGAATGAGTTAAAGGTGTTAGAAATCATGTACATATTATTTATTTACCTAGAATATGAAGTTCAAGTGATGAAAAATTTATCTTCTATGTTTTAGTTGAAAAATGTTGTCGAATCGTAGTTGGATGTCTAATTGGAGGAATTTTGTTGGGATAACATATGAATTTAAAGATGGGGTTAAAGAGTTTATAAAATTTGCAACTGAAAATGATAAAAGAATTGTGAACGATAAAGGTCTTCTGTGGTGTACTTGTGCGGTCTATAAAAACAAGAAGTGGAAGAATCCGTTTGAAATTTCAAAACATTTGTATAATAAGGGTTTTAAAGATGGATATTTGAATTGGACATTGCATGGTGAGGAGTTTTGGGGAGATGACGGATCTTATGAAGGCATGAATAACCCACCACTGGTTAATCTGAACCCTTATATACATTTTGAACATTCAAATGGACGATGATGATGTACATGATGAATAACCAAATCAATCAGCATCAAAATTTTATGACTTATTAAATTATGCTGAGGAGCCTTTATGGGAAGGTTGTGATGAACACACTAAATTGTCTACAGTTTCACAACTCTTAAACTTAAAATATGAGTTCAATATGAGTGAAACTCATGATCGAATGATGGAGATTATCAAGAGTATGCTACCAAAAACAGAGAAGTTACCTGATAATTTTTACCGATCAAAGAAGTTAGTTGATGAACTGGGGTTGGAATATAAACAAATACATGCATGCCCAAATGATTGTACCTTATACTATGATGAAGATGAAGATAAGACAATGTCACCCTATTTGTAATCACCAACGATACAAGACTAAGAAAGCCCGTAATTCAAAACAGAAAGATGTTCCTTACAAGATATTAAGGTACTTTCTAATTATTCCAATATTTCAGAGATTGTATATGTTAGATAAGACTGCAAGACATATGAGATGGCATATGAAAGGTGTTTGTCGTGACCCAAATTTAATAACTTATCTGTTGGATGCTGAAGCCTGGAAAAAAATTGATGTTTCCCACCCTGATTTTGCAAGTGAGATTCGAAATGTCCGTCTTAGGCTTTCTACCAATGGATTTAACCCGTTTGGAAATTCAAGAGTATCGGTTACTTGTTGGCCCGTTTTCATTACTCCATACAATCTACTGTCGAGTATGTGCATGAAATGAACATCAATATTCTTGACATTGGTTATTCTTGGCCCTAATTCACCAAAAAAGCACTTAGATGTTTAGTTGAGACCTTTGGTGGATGAGTTGAAAATTCTGTGGAATGAAGTTGTCTTCACTTTTGATGCTTACAAAAAATAGAATTTCTTAATGAGGGCTTCACTTTTATGGACAATCAGTTATTTTCCTGCATGGGATGTTATCAGAGTGGAGTATGCTGGGGAGACTTGCTTATCCAATTTACATGGAAAGAACTAAATCATTTTATCTCCAGAATGGTGGTAAATGTTGTTGGTTTGATTGTCATCGACAATTTTTGCCAATGGATCATCGGTTTCGAAGAAACAAGAATGATTTCAAAAAGGGAATTGTTGAGAAATCACCCCCACCCCTACGATTGAGTGGTGCAGAAGTCAAGACATGAGTATTTAAGCATCCTCAAATCACATTTGGCATAAAGAGTGGTAGGCAAAAACATTGTGGGTTTTGTAAGGATCATAATTGGACAAAGCGTAGTATCTTTTAGGAATTATTGTATTGGGAGACTAATTTAATTCACCATAATTTGGATGTCATGCATATTGAAAAAAATAGTTTTTGATAATGTGTTCAAGACCCTTATGAATGTTAAGGGAAAAACGAAAGACAATCCAAAGGCACATGAGGATTTACGATTGCTATGCAAGCATCCAGAATTAGAGCTAAACAAGCACGGTGACAAGTTGATGAAACCAAAAGCTGCATATGTTTTAACAGATGATCAAATAAAAGAAGTTTGTGAGTGGTTAAAACAATTGCGTTTTCCAGATGGTTATGTATCCAATATAGCTCGTTACGTTAATGTTACCGAGAAGAAACTATACAGCATGAAAAGTCATGATTGTCATGTGTTTCTACAAAGATTATTGCCATTAGCTACATGAGACTTTTTGAATAAACCAATATGGGAGCACTAACAGAATTGAGCCATTTTTTTGTGGATAGATGTTCAACTAAAATACAAGTTGATCATATGCTTTAACTAGAAGCTGGCATTGTTGAAATCTTATGCAAGTTGGAAATAATATACATTCCTGGTTTTTTTGATTCAATGGAGCACTTTATTGTCCATTTACCATACGAGATTAGAGTTGGAGGCCCTGTACAATATCGTTGGTTTTACCCATTCAAAAGGTGAAGTTACATAACTTGATATATCATTTACAAAGTCATAAATTTGAATATCTTTTTCAATACTAATGTTGATTTTAACTATTAGGTGCATGCATGATTTAAAAAAAAAAAATCACAATAAAGCACAAATAAAGGGGTCTATTTGTGAAGAATACATGTTAGAAGAAGTTTCAAATTTTTGTTCAATGTAATTTGGACCACACATTCGTACAAGACGCACAAAACTCTCTCGAAATGATGTTGGAGATTAAGAGATTCCTCGGACTACTCCATGACTCTCAATTTTTGAATATCATGGAAGACATTTTGGTAGGAGTTGGACTAAAAATCTACCAGATATAGATATGGAAGTTGCAAAGACATATGTTCTCCTAAATTGTGTGAGATTGAACCTATACATTGAGTAAGATTTTTTTAATTCACCTCTTAACTAATAACCAGCTAAATATAAATCATTCGTTTATACAAATTAATATTGCTTTTAATAGGAAATTTGAGCGTCATCAATCCTTTTATCAATGCTCAACAAATTGAGAAGAAAAGGGAGAATGGTTTCTCAAAATGGATGAAACAACTTGTGAGTATGACACTTTAATACATATTTATTACTAAACATTTTATGCTATTAATAAGATATAATTAATTATATTCTTTTAACTAATGATTTCTTAATTAGGCTCATGAGAATCGCATTGACAATTCTCTCATACGAGATATGGCTCGTGGTCCTCAAAATTGTGTTAAATGTTACAATGTTTTCATTGTCAAAGGATATAGGTTTCACACTAAGGATTCTGGAGAAAATAAGACAACAATAAGCAGTGGTGTTTGTAGTTTTAGGTAGTAACTATGGTAATGATGCATTAGATTATTGGGATAGTTAAGGAAATTTTATAATTCACTTATCTAGGTGACAATAACAAGGTGGTTCTATTCAGATGTAAGTGGTTTAACCCGATTAATGGGGTTAGAAATGATAAAAAGTATGGAATTGTGGAAATCAATCACAAGTCCAAACTTCGGTCATTTGAGCCATTTATATTAGCTGAGCAAGCTCAACAAGTGTACTACACGAAATATCTAGCTTCAAAAAATAAAGATATGGTTGATTGGTAGGCTGCATGCAAAGTTAAAATCAAGGTGCATACTTTTGAGGTGTATATGGAGGAAGAAAATCATAATTACTATCAGAATGATGTTGGAGCTACCTATTCGTCATTTAGATTTCAGTATGATGAAATTGATAAACTAGTTGTCTTGTTTAACGGAGGCATTATGGAAGAAGTGAATCTGAATGAGTTAACACCCCGTACTAAAAAAAGGACAAGAAATGAACTTCAAGAAAATGTTGATGTGGGTGATGATGAAGATGATATAAATGATGAGGAAGATGAGGCAGAATGGACAATTAAAAAGTGATGATACAGATAACATTTAAAAAATTATGCTGGTAATGTGTATGTTATTAATATGCCATTCAATATAATATTTGCCTTATGTTAATAGTTAAATTTTATTGTATACCATTACAAATATATGTTATTATGTGTATACTGTTTGTATTTTGAAGTATGCCACCACGGAGTCGCAAACTTGCAGTGCCTACTAGAGTGTCAAGGAGTGACATACCAGAATCATTGTCTATGAGGGAGTTTGTATCACCTATACTTCCTTCATCATCTAGGAGGGAGTCTGTACCTATACTTCCTTCATCATCTAGGAGGGAGTCTGTATCACCTATACTTCACCATCCACCTCACACACTATTTCTCCTATCACCGGTTACTTCGACCTAGAGTCCATCATCAGCCTCACATGATATTGACAATGCAGATCCACGCCCTATCATCAGTATAGAGTCAGGAACAAATCCGTAAGTTATACACTTAATTGTTGTTTATATATATATATTTGATTTCATTTTTTTTTTATCTAAATCTTTTATGTGTATGTAGTCAGAGGTTCCATCCATCGACTGTCACTCATGAAATAGGAAGTGAAATTATTTCTCATATGCTTGGCCTGATAGTAACCTATAAATCATATCCTCAGGACGTTAAGGATTCACTCTTCGACTCATTTATGGTAAGATTTATGTATAATTAAAATTTGTATATGATTGAATGTTATTTGCTAACTATTATATATTTTACTTTTCAGAGGAGATTTCGTTTTGCATCTGAGTATGATAGGTCTATGGCTCGCATTGTGTGGGAAAAGACTGCACAAGAATGATTCAATCAACTACTTCATAATGCGAGAAATATGGTTAGGGTAAAAAGTAGATCACAAAACCCATTAGATTGGAGAGGATTCGGTCCAGCAGCTATTCGATCTAAATATTTTAATGAGTTGTGTGAAACAACATGGAATACAGAGGAGTTGAAACATAAGTCGGTAGCTACTATGAAAAATCGAAGTTCAATGCCAGAGGCTAGTGTTCATGCTGGAGGTTTGCGCATATTCGTTCGTCATAAGGAGATTATGGTAAACAAATAAATCATTTAATTTACCAACTCATAATTTTTTTAATGAAGCCATGTATAAGTTATGTTTATTTTGCAAGGAAAAGAGATGAAACGACTCGTCTGATATAAGGAGTTATTTGATCGAACACATAAGAGAAAGACAGGAGAGTTTGTTTCTCAGCATTCAAAGAATGTCAGCGTAAGTGTTAATCTTTAAAATAAGTGATTATTTTTTATATATTCAATGAAATTTATATAACTTAAATTTTTTTGATTTATATGAAGGGCATTCCGGTAGAGTTATTGAAAAATATGGAAGGATGGAAGTTCCTCGTCTACTGAACCGGTTATAGATATGGATGCATGGTTGTGTTCTACTGGTCAGCCAAAGAAGGGTAGAGTTTATGGCTTTGGATGTACTCTTGACCCTTGTTATTCACGCTCCTCATCTTCGGCCAGTGTTAGCTCACATCCAGCTAGTTCATCATCTAGTGCGCTTATCTCAGAATAACATTTTTTAAGTATCAAACGAACTGAGATGTGTATCAAGTTGCGCACTGAGATTTAGACACAAAATCAAGAGATACGTAGTTATGTTGATAATGCGCTAAAAGGTGTTGTGGATGTGATTAAACAGTTGACAACTTCTTTCTCTCAATCGTCTCGAGCACGTGGGCATCAGAAAAGGAAAGCAAAAGGAAAATATGGATGATAAGCTGTAAGTTTTGTTTTAATTATGAAAAATAGAAACTAATTAAATTATACAAATTTACTTATATAAATTTACTATGTTTTACTTATTAGCATGATAATGTTGAAGATGATGATGATGAATCCGATGAGGATCTTGGTGACGATGATTAAGATGTAGTTTCTTACTTATTTTTTGGACAAGGTTTTATTATCTTTTAAGTTTACTTTTATTACATATTTGGATATTTAAATATTGAATGTGTCTAAAGTTAGTTGGATATGTGTTGAAACTTTGTTGAATATATGTTGAAACTTTGTTGAATTGATGTAATTTTCTTTTGTTAATGGAATGTGTTCATTATAGTTTGGTTTCTAAATTTATTGATGTTACATGGTCAAAACAGATGTAAAAAATATGAAAAAATAAATTAAAAACTGTTACAATTAGCGATAGAATAGTGACGATTTTGTGACAGAATATGCACATTATATTTTCAAATTAGCGACAAATTTATGATGGAATAGCGACGAAAATATTTTGCAAAGGATTTGTGACGGATTTGTAACGGAAATAAATTTCTTAATTAACTTAATTTTGTGACGGATTGAAATTTCTTAAGTTTTAAGATTGCAATAGATTTGTGACCTAAATTTTGCGACGAAATTTTGATCTTAATTAGCAACAAATTTGCTATAGAATTAAAAGTTGTTCGTTGTAAAATTTGTGACGGATTTGCTATGGAATTTGTGATGGAATTTATTATCGTAATTTAACAATAGTTTTGTTGAATTTTTTTGGCGAATGATTTACTATGGAATAGCGACGAAATACTCCTATCGCTATACATTTGCGACGGATTTACAATTGAATTATTTTCGTCGCAAAATTGTTTTGAGAAATTTACGATAGACATAATCCATCACAAATTCGTCACAAGTTCGTCGCAAATCCAATTTACTACGGATTTGTAATAGATTGAGCCCGTCATTAAACTGTTTTTTTCTAGTAGTGTCAAACTTCCTTTTTATTGTTCAATCTTGTTCCTTCCTTTTTTGTGACCGTGTTTGTGGTTGTGTAGTTGTTCCTTGCTTGAGCTCCATGTTTGGCTGTAGTTGGAGATTGATTCTACTGATTCTGCTGCTAGCACTAGAAAACGTGAAGTAATAGCCCTGTTTTGAACATTCCATAGCTGAACTTCCACCTTACCTGAATCTATTGAACTATCGTGCACTTCCTCTTTCTTTCTTAGTCGTCCTGGCTAAGAGCTTTAGCTTATCTTCTTGATTAGCAGCTTTATTCCTCTCTTTTCTCTTGGTGGTTTATGTGTGTGTCAATGTCCAATTGGTGTGGCAGCTTACTTGAACCACCTGCCACTATCATGAAACCGTATTAGTCATGTTTTGTGTTACATAGCTGTAACTGCTTTGCTTGAAGCTGGAGCTATTTCAAGCAAGCTTCTTGCGTGATTCTTGCTTCATTTGGCTTGGAGCTAGTTGAAATGCATTTTTCTTTCACTTATGGCTTGGAATAACAGCCTTGTTGGTATGCTTAATCCTTGAATTCTTGCCTCTATTTTGTGCATTTCAACTGACTTTCCTCTTTCCCTTTTTGTGTTAATGCTTGCTGCCTTTTCTTGGACGTGCCTTGCCATGAGTCTTTCCTCATGTATGCATTTCAGCTCTTTCTTTGTTCCTTCATATGTGTGGGTGATGTAAAATAACTAGTGGCAGCTAGGTATAACTCCCCTGTTTTGGGGCAACAACCAAGTTGCTGAAATCCTCATTCATAGCTGGTTAGTTAAGAGAATTGTAGGTGAAATATATTATGATCCTTATGCTTCAACTAAAACATATGCCTTGATAGCTAAAGGAGGAAGCAGTATTGGATTCCATTTCCAAATAATAGGAGATAACCAAAATTGGTTATTCAACTTACCTGTTTCTAATTGGAAAGCGTATATATGTATGTATAAATGTTTTTAAGGAAAATATATGTTGCTTATACATATTTCTAAGCTTTGCACGTTTGTTCCAACGGCTACCTAATAGGATATTGCTTTCTTGATAGTATCTACCAACATATCCTATTAAAATATTCATATAACCTTCGAATTTTTAACAAAAAGAATAAGATATGAAAGTAAGAATATAGCTATAAGATTTTTACAATAAATAAAAGAATGCAGCACCATTAATCAAATTAGGGCTCTCAAGGACCTAAACCTCTGAACGGCCATTCCTTCTTCTTAACATAAGCTTGGCTTGGAATCCTGAGTTATAACATATTGAAAGGTTGTTTGATCCATGTATGGGCTATTAGATCCATGTAGAAAATTCTCAATTTTGATAATAATGTTAATTTTATAATTGAAATATTTTCAAATATCTTAATGTTAAGGGTGTGAGATGTGTTGAGGGTGTTGGAGGAGGTATGATATTGGAATGGTTTAATTATTGATGAATTACTATAAACTATGTTTTGTTGGACATAAGTAACTTGTATAATTTTAATTCAATATAGGTATAGTAAATAAGGAAAGAATTTTTAAGTTAATATTAAGAGTGGTCATAAATTGGTAGATTGAAGTTTTGGGGGGTTAAGCGTTATGTGAAATGAAATAAAAAGTCTAAGAACACATGATATAAAAATGTTAATTTAGTAGTTAAGGAAAGGGGAGTCTCGGAACTTAAGTGAATTGATATTGGAATAATATATCTTCAGCTTTTGATTGATTTTAAGTAGTTAATTTTATTTGACTTTAATGCTAGGAATGTGTTAGATTGAATTAGATAATTAGTATTGATTTTCTTGGTATGTATATATAATAATAAATATGTATATACATACATGATATGGAACCAAGTTTTCTACAAGATATTTATTAAAGTAATTAAAATGATTTTGCTTCAAAGAAGTATAAGGAAGTTGATATGTATAAGTTTTAGTAACTAGAGGATTATAATTCCGAAATATATAAACTAAATAGTACTTGGAAATATGTTTTCAGCCCCGAATAGTAAATGTTGACCAACGATACATGTGGATTCATGAATGAATGATGAGCGAGATTCGTAGCATTGTGAGTGGTTAATTGTTGCCTTTAGAGGCTAGATTATTATGTGTAACTCTATGTATATTTAAATAAATATTCAAGTGCAATGTTTTAGTGAGTGAATTATGTACACTTTGGTTGCCAAATAAATATGTGAAATGATTTATGTGAATTTAATTATTTGAATTATGTTTGTTTAATATTGATTGTGGTTGATAAGAGCCAACAAAGTGAGATTTTTCTAAGAAATGATTTTTATTTTCGAAATTGAAATCCAAGTACACCTAGAATGTTCTCATTTGAGATATTATAATTTTGATAAGTGTTTTAAAAAATTTGAATGATCAACCTCGGTGGGATGGATTATGTACGAAGATTTATCTGTTATGCGGGCGCGTAAATACCCGATAGGGGGTGATATTATTATGCAGGGTTGGGTTACTCATTGGCCCTTTGTTTGCTTTGTATGCTGTGGTTGCTCGGATTATTTTGTGATTTTATGATTCTTGTAAATTGTGAAGTTATGATAATTACAAATGTGTACGTGTATTTTGAATTAAAACATAAATATTGTTACATGATGTTATTATATATTACTTGTGTTGAGTGATGCTAGTACCCTTTGGGTACTATTTTCCACTCACTGAGTCCTACTCACCCCTCTTATGTGATTATATTTTTAGTAATAGGATATTGAGGACAACTACTACCGATAATGAGTGAGATAACTTTTAGGAATCACAATCTTGAGGTCAAAGGGTGAAAATTTGCAGTTACGCTAGAGCTAAAGGGTATCTGGTCTTATAAGGTATAATAGTCTAATTAATGGTTATTCTAATAATAACATAGTGGAGCTCCTTGTTGTCCTTATTGTTGTTACTTTGGTTATTGTATAAAAACAGGATTATGTATTTATTTTTTTGACAGGTTCCATTTTTTTAGGGAACCTCTGCCGAAATTTTAAATAAATTGTTATTGATTTCAGTAAACTAACTTTTATAGCTAACTTTTGTTTTATAAAAAATTATTTTTACTCTTTAGTTAGTCAAGTGTTGTGTTTGTTTCTTATTTGAAGTCAGGGTTACAGAGATTTGGTTATTCATTCCTCCAGCCAGTCATGCCTTCTTTTATGGGTGTGACAAGATATGTCAAAGTTTTATAGTGTAAGCACACAATTGCTATAAAATTAGGAGTTTTTTTTTTTATGTTTACATTAGAAGGTTATAGATACTTGTTTTTTAATTTTAGGATAAATTACACATATGGTCCCTGTAGTTTAGGCCAGAATTCACTTTAGTGTCTATCATTCACTTTGTTGCAATTGGATTCCTATAATTAAAATTTTGTATCAATTAGGCCCCTGTCGTAACCTGCTGTCTTATCTCTCAGTAATCTAAAGAGATTAAATTGTGTGAGAAAATGCATGAATTAATAGAACTCGTCTTTGGAAAAGCAAATATGGACCTTTATGGGAGCTTTACACTTTAATAAAATTAGGAGCATGACTAAAGAAAAAATAAATAAATTGTCACTAAAAATAATATTTTTAATTTGCGTACAATGAGGATGCTATGGAGTAAACATTTTGTAATGTAAAGCCAAATTTAGCAATTCTTTATTTTATTTTAGTTATTGTAAGAATATGATAAAAATTACTTAATCTATATCTATATCTATTATACTAAAAGTCAGAATACCCTTTTAGTGTTTTTTGACTTTTTAGTATAGTTTTTAATTCAAATATCATACTAAAAGAGATGATAGTGTCCTCCAAAATTTTGACATATTTTTAAACTAAAATTCATCATTTATTAGAAACTTCTCACTTTCTCCTATAATTAAGGAAAAAAATTAACAAGAAACAAAAAAGCTCACCTATTGTTAAATTCAATTAATCAATTATTATAAAAAAAAATAAAAAATAAAAAGATCTCCTTTAAAAATAATCTCATTCTCTCCATTTTATACAATAATAATGTTTTTTACATTATTTCTTAGAAAAAAAAAAAAAAAAAAAAAAAAAAAAACCCTTAGACACGTGCTTAAGCATGTGTGATAGGGCTAGTAAATATAAATCATAAATAATTTTCTAATCTATTTGTATAAAATACTGTTAATTATTAAGATATCAAAAAATAAATTTTAGAAGTGAGCAAGTGACAGTCATCAAATTAGAAACACAAGTATCCATAGATTCTTACCAAAATCTAAGGAAAAATTTTATTACATACTAACAACAAGATAAGACTAATTTAAATAATTTTATGAATGAAAACTGCAATTACATAAAGACATAAATAACTATAAAGCTCATTATTGAAATAAGTTATTCACCACAAAATACAACAGAGAATCCTAAAAATGAGAGCCAAATAACAGAAAAATTGAGCAATAGTCATCATTTTGACATTATTTACTACAAAAAAAGAGTAAGAATCGTCAAATAAAAACAAGAACTACAAGAAAACATGTAATTAGAGACAGGAAAATATTCGTCTCTATCAGTAATCAGAGACAGAAATCCGTCTTTGAAATTCTCGTCTCAACAGGCATTGTAGCTGAAACTTATCAGAGACGGCCCTTTTTGTCTCTGATAATTAATGTTTTCAGAGACCAAAGTAGAGACGGAATTCTTCATCTCTAATAAGTGTTAATTACTTTAAAATTCTTCCATTTCTAATAGCCACTGCCATGTGGCAACAATATCAGAGACGGCATAGTCGTCTCAATTGTGGAAGATATCCGTCTCTGAAAGATAATCTTTTGAGACGGAGATATGTCTCTATAACTGTAAAAATAGACTCGGATGCTATTATCAGAGACGGAAAAGTCCGTTTCTGATAGTAATATTTGGTCCCCTTACATTTATTTCAATATTTCCAGCCAATATTGTTTTGTTCCTAATTAAACCTGTAAAATCATACATTTTACAAACTAAAATATCTGCAAACAGTATAACATTAGCCCAAAACTCAAAATTGACAATATTATCTTAAATGTCTCATTAGCATTGATCCAAAATAAAAATATCACAACAATATCCAAAACATCTCCTAACATAAACTTAAGTTTCAAAACATAGTCAAAGTTAAAGTACAAAACAAGAAGTTAATTCTTCAACTTTCAACAATCATGGCTCACTGATATTTGTGTCATTTTGATCTAGGATTAGAGTCATTTTGTCGACTAGCCGATGTAGATACATGTTCATGAAATTAAAGAACATACATCAACCATTATTATCATAATTCAATCATACAAAGAATAAGATGAGTAACAAGAAATCTTAACTTTCATGTATATATATGCAAATGATCTATTTTACTTCATCAATATATACAAAGTCTTAAATACACGGTATGATGAAAGTTGGAGTTAAAGTATCTTAATTGGAAATTAATTAAATTAAACTTACATAATATAATCACTACAAATTCTTAAACAAAACATACATTTTCAAGATAATTAAGTCTAAAACTAAGTTCAATATATAAATCCTATCATTCCATATGTTAATCCAAAATAGTTATCTAATGGCAAAACCAAGTCATGTATAAAAAACAAGCAATGACTTATAGTATAATGAGTAAGTACTTTATCTTTAGGCATAGAACAAAATACTTAAAGAACAAAATGAATATATAATACAGGTGATGAAAGACTTACAGTAAAATCTAGAGGAAGTACAATGCCTGCAAGTTGAAGTCTATTCTTAATATCTTATTTCATTTTTAGTGTAGCTTCCGCTATCATTTTACTCATAAACTCCTTCATAGTAGGATTCACATCCATTTCTTGTGGCGTAGCTGTGGATGTGATTGAACATGCACTATGCTGAGTATAGAACCTTAATAGGCAACAGATGTAATAGCACGGATTTGTGATACAAAGAACACTTCGTCAAATTAACTAAAATTAAACACGAAGAGAATAAAAAAGTACCATAGAATTAGATATCATTGGGAAAACAAGTAACAATTTCATAAACCAATAAACAGACAAGTGTTGGAGAAAGAAATCATGATTAATTATATTAACATAACTTAAAACTTCATCAAATTACTAATAAGTTAAAAACCAATTGTCTTCAAACTGGACAAATTAACATAATACTAAATTTGCTTCATCCTCTTTTACATGTTTTAAAATTATAAAACACATGTCCAAATTTTTAAACCACCACCAATTTGTTAACTTACCCTTTTTAAGTGCTACCTAAATTTTGCACTAAAAGAATATCTCTAGCATAAGAGTGAATTGTCAATATTCTTGAAAAATAAAACATAACAAGGAAATCCCATGCTCCTACATGCAGCTCACGCAAACACACAAATAAATTATTTTCACTTGGACCTAAAAAGTCTACTAACAATAAAGTAAGTAAATGTAGACATAAAAAGAAAATCCCATGCTCCTACATGTAGCTCATGCAAACACACACAAATAAATTATTTTCACTAGACCTAAAAAGTATACTAACAATAAAGTACCTAGATGTAGACATAAAAAGGAAAAAGTCTACTAACAATAAAGTAACTAGGTGTAGACATAAAAAGGAAATCCCATGCTCCTACAACAACTCACGCAAACACACACACATGAATTATTATCACTAGACCTAAAAAGTCTACTAATAATAAAGTAATTAGATGTAGACATAAAAAAGAAAAAGTCTACTACCAATAAAGTAACTAGATATCCCATGCTTTACAACAATTCACGCAAACACACACAAATGAACTATTTTCACTAGGACTTAAAAAGGCTAGATATAAGAGAAGTATTAGTGGGATTTGATAGGATAAGATTGCATAGTCAAGATTAGTTACAAAAGTTGGGTGAAAACAGCCCATATAAAGAGGCTTGTAAACTCGTAAAAGGCATAAAAAATCCTATTTGATAAATACAACTTTTGGTTGCTTTGTAACAGAGCTATTTTTATGCTTCGTCTTCTTTCATCTATAGATTCCAAGTATAACTCCAAATTCAAGAGTCATGTGCATCTTATGAACACGCACTTAGCACCTATTACATGCAAAAATATATTTCTTGGTAGATGCACAACTCTAGAAGGCAGAGAATTAGTTAGACTATTAAACAAATTGACAGGGGCACAAGATAAACAAATACATTTTAAATAAGATGATTAGCTTTAGGTGACAGAATGAGTACATGAGATAACTAGAGTAATTAATCTCCAATTACCATGCAAGTGCTAACAAGTACAAGAATAAGGAGGGCATTCTTCCTAGATAGCAAATGACCTTTTATGGAATATAGTACGACTATATGTTGTTAGCTTCTCATCAGTACGATGTTGGTTAGGGATGGTGTTGGGATATGCTTGGAGGAAGTAGTGGCATCGGCTAACACACAAAACAGAGCTGCTACAAGGCTAAAAAATTAAGCAGCCAATAACTGACATACAGAGAAAAAAAAACATGACCGATCAATGGAGATGGAGGGGACCTACCAGAGCAGAGCATGGAAGTCGAATAAAATAACTACAGAGGCGGTGGAGGATAAAAAAATGAAGAAGCAATCTAACAATAAAGTAGAAGCAAAATCAAGGAGCCTACTAAAACATAATTCATTAACCATCATTACTATGAATAGTTAGGGTTTCACTTTTCATAGTTCTACCAAATCCCATTAACCAAAGTCCCTCCTCTTTTACATATTAACAACACCTATCAAACACATAAGAACAAAATATGGAATAGAAAATATTTCAAAATAAAAAAAATATAATAAACCAACAAATTACATAAGAAATTAATACTTGAGATGAAGGCACATAACTTTGAAGAGTTTTTTGAACTGACGCCTCACTCACCTGTTCTCCAACACCGAGTGACTGTATCGTTTATTATAAAAAATTAAAAAATTAAAAAAGACAAGAAGAAGACAGTCAAGCCATGAACCTAAGGAAAAAAAAAAAAAAAAAAAAGGAAAACTAGTCAACAACAAGCTATGGAGCTAGAAAGAGAAGCCTTACAAAGAGAGCAAGGGGAGAAAAATGTTGAGAAGATGGAACCCAAGCAAGAAAGGTTGAGCCGCAAAGGGATTTCAAAGACAAGAGTGAAAGAGTAAAGTTAGCAAACAGAAAAGAAAAGAAAAAGGAAGGTTAAAGTTAGTCCGACAAAAAAGAAAAGAAAGAGGAAGGTATAGAGTTATATGGCAGGAAAGTTTTTTTTTTTTTTTAAATAATTTTATATTTTATTAACATCAGAGACGGATACATTATTTGAGACGGATCTAGATTATAGAGACGGATAATAAAAAATTTCAAAGACGGTATTTCCGTCTCGGATACAAATTAAAAATTTATTTATATTTTAAGAGATGAATGTACTTTCCGTCTCTCCTTCTGTCTCTAATAATGACTTTCAAAGACGGAACACGTACCGTCTCTAATCCCCTGTTTTCTTGTAGTGAAGACAATATATTACGCTAATGTTTTTCTCATGTAAAAAAAAATAGAACGTGAAAAATAAAATTTTAAATAGGTAAAGGTTTTAATCACAAATGTGAAAATTACTGTAAAATTAAAGATAAATAAACAATTAATTAATAATAGATTAACTAATTATTCATCAAATCTTAAATTTTTCTTAGATCTAAAATGACAAAAATTGAAAGATGAAAAAACAACAAAATAAAATACAAATAAATTACAAAATCCAACTTTACAAATATTCTTGAAACATTATCTCTAAATTTCATGGTGATAATCTAATTAATTGATAATAAATAAATAACTATTCATAAAATCTTAAGTTTTTATTAGATTTGCAATTGTAAATTGTGAAATGAACTAATTATTCATAAAATCTTAAATTTTTCTTAGATCTAAAATAGAAAACCTTGAAATATATATGAAAAAAATAGTAAGATAACATACAGAGAAATTACAAAATCAAAATTTAAAAATATTAGCTCTAAATTTTATGTTTATAATATTAATTGATAATAAATAAATAACTATTCATAAAATCTTAAGTTTTTATTAGATTTGCAATTGTAAATTTTGAAATGAACTAATTATTCATAAAATCTTAAATTTTTCTTAGATCTAAAATAGAAAACCTTGAAATATATATATGAAAAAATAGTAAGATAACATACAGAGAAATTACAAAATCAAAATTTAAAAATATTAGCTCTAAATTTTATGTTTATAATATTAATTGATAATAAATAAATAACTATTCATAAAATCTTAAGTTTTTATTAGATTTGCAATTGTAAATTTTGAAATGAACTAATTATTCATAAAATCTTAAATTTTTCTTAGATCTAAAATAGAAAACCTTGAAATATATATATGAAAAAAAATAGTAAGATAACATACAGAGAAATTACAAAATCAAAATTTAAAAATATTAGCTCTAAATTTTATGTTTATAATATTAATTGATAATAATTAAATAACTATTCATAAAATCTTAAGTTTTCAGTAGATCTGCAACCATAGATATTTAAACATGAAGCAAATAGCAAGATAAAGTATTGGTAAATTACAAAATTCAACTTTAAAAGAATAATGCATTTTTTGTGATAAAAATGGATTTTATTGAAAAAAATTTAGTTTGTAAATCTTTGACAAAAGATGTTCTATGCAGATGAAATAATTTCAAACTGTTTAACTAAATTTTATCTTGAACTCAGAAATTGAAAACAATTATGATAATCAGTTGTCGGTATATATGTATCATATCTTTATAACTTGATATCATAAAGTTGAGTTTTAAATGTAAAAAGTAAATTTTTATTATAAAAAATAAAAAAATTAAATAAATCATAATAATAATAAAATTGAACATGACTTTGACAATATAAATATATTATATATATAATTAAGATTAAATCTTCACCATATAAATCGTTTAACATCTTGACTTTGACTTACCTTTCATTTTGTTTCCTTTTTGGCCAGTTATTCTCCACCCTTCCTGATTTTTCTTTCTTTTCTTTTCCCCTATTTTAGTTGCTCTAGTATTTTCTGGTTATACTTCACTTTGAGCCGTGAGAAAAGTTCCAAGTTTTCTTCCATGGGCCTTTCTCCTCCATACTTGAAATATCCCATCTTTATTCCTTCCTCCAACCCTTTACTTTTTCCCTAAAGAGAACCCATTTTCTGCACTTCCAACCATGGCAGGCCGTGAAGCTTCTTGAGATAGCTCCTGTCCTTCTTCCTAGTCGTGTAATAGCTATCCAAAATGCCAACAAGAGTCCTTCTATCATCTATGCGTGCTTCTTTTCCTCAGCTTGTTGAACCTCCTCCTAATCTGTTGATTTTGAATCTTCTGATTTTGTATCCACCATGGTCGGTGGCTTTTGATCAGTGATTCATTCAAAAAGCAACTTACAAAAAAAAATTACAATATAGAAAGAAAGAGAAAAGCAACTACAGAATCGATAACCTGCTTAAATTTGGAAGATATATCCTCTCCAATGTTCTAAGCGAGAACGAAGATAATGTTGTGATCAATGAGTTTCAAATTCAGACAGATTGTAGAAACTTAAGAGAGATGTGACTGTGCGAGACCAAGCTTTTTGCTACTGTATTGCTGGCTCGTCTTTGCGACAAAATGTGACTATGGATTTTATTTTATTTTTTTGTCAGGATTGAGAATTTGTATATTTTTTTAATAAATATATCTATGCTTTGTCAGACTTTCAGTTTCTTTTGCAATAGATTAGGAAGAAGGTTTGATGATTATATCAATATAAAAGAAAAAAAAATAAACATAAAACACCATAGACTTTACTTACTTGCGATACGTTAATTAACTAATTATCACTATCAGGTAACAACTTGGTTGGATCAGTGGAACAAAATGAAAGGGAATGAAAAATTAGGAACCAAAAGTATGTTTGAATGCTTATTTAAAAATTGAGTGGAATAAGAGAAAAGGTAGTAATTTTCAATTCTTTTAATTCTTTATGTTGAATATAAGAAGAATGTATATTCAGATGATTTTAAATGTTTAAGAGGGAGCCTCTATTTATAGTCTAAAGTATTTAACCTAACATAGTGAACCTAGATTAAATATCAACCAAATGCGTAAAGAATTATCCATATATAGTCTTGATTGTATTATCCATAACTTATCTTCTGATTTTGCATATGTAGTATTGATTGTATTATCTATAAGCTTCTCACGAACAAAATGACAATCAACTTCTATATGTTTTGTTCATTCATGAAAGACTAGATTTGATGCAATATGTAATGCAGCTTGATTATCACATACTAACTCCATAGGCTGTGAATGCTGAAATCCAAGTTCGTCTAATAGATTTTTCAGCCAAACTAACTCAACAGTGGTATGAGTCATAGCCCTATATTCAGATTCAGCACTGGATCTTGCAACAACAGTCTGCTTTTTGCTTTTTCATGAAACAAGATTTCCACCCAGAAATATACAGTATCCTGTAATAGATCTTCTGTCAAATTGAGAGTCTGCCCAATCAACATCACTATAACCTTGAACTGGAGTAGAATTATGTTTATGGACTAATGTATGACCACGACCATGTCCTCGAACTAGAGTGTGCCCATGATTCTTATATAATAATCTCTTTCCAGGTGCAGTTTTAAGGTATCTTAGGATACGAATAACAGCATTCCAATGAGATGTTCGAGGCTAAGAAAAAAAATTGGCTAATCATACTAGTTGCAAAAGCAATATCTGGTCTAGTGACTGTGAGATAATTCAACTTATCAACAAGACGTCTATATTGTTCAGGATTGTCAGTAGCTCCCCTCTCATCTGGTACAAGTTTAGTGTTGGGATCTATAGGAGTATCTACAGGTTTGGAATCCAACATACCTATATCACTCAAGACTTCCAGACAATACTTTCTTGGAGAAAGGCAAATACCCAATTGTGATCTTGCAACCTTAATGCCCAAGAAGTATTTTAGCTTTCCTAAGTCTTTAGTTTGAAACTTAGACTGTATGAATGATTTCAATTGCTGAATCCCATGATTATCATCACTTGTAATCACAATATCATCCACATATACAATTAAAAGTATTCTACCATTAGGTGTATGTTTATAAAAAAATTGAGTGATCAACAGTACACCTCTAAAGGCCAAAAACTAAGAAGAACTTCATTGAATCTACCAAACCAAGCTCTAGGAGATTGCTTTAAGCCATATAAAGACTTTTTCAATCGACACACCATACCGGACTCCCCCTGAGCAACAAAACCAGGTGGTTGCTCCATAAAGACTTCTTCATTAAGGTCACCATGTAAGAAAGCATTTTTGATGTCCAATTGATAGAGTGGCCAATCAAAAATAGCAGCTAGAGATATAAATACCCTGACAGATGTAATTTTAGCTACGGGAGAGAAAGTTTCTGAATAATCCACACCATAGACCTGAGTGTAGCATTTTGCAACCAATCTAGCCTTTAAGCGAATTAACAGAACCATCAGGATGAACTTTTATGGTGTATACCTATTTACATCTAATAGTGAATTTTTCAGAAGGTAAAGAGACCAATTTCCAAGTACCATTAGTATGTAAGGCGTTTATTTCATCAATCATGGCCTGCCGCCACCTGGGATGAGCAAGAGCATCACTGGTGGACTTTAGAACATAAATATAAGACAAAAAGGTGAAAAATGCATAAGGGTGAAGATAAACGATGATAACTCAAAAAAGTATAAATAGGATAAGGATTACTAGTTGAACGAGTACCTCTTCGTAAAATAGGAGGTGAAGCAGGATCCGAGGCAATGGAAGGTGTTAGGACATAAGGTGAGTCATCAGGTACATCAACAGTGTCTGCTGGAAGATCAGGTAGTGGCGCAGATGATACATAATCATTTGGTCCAAGATAAGGAATCGGAAGAGCCTCAGAGATAGAAGGTGACTCAGGAATAGTAGAGGGAAAGAATGAAGATTCCTCAAAAATGCAACATCAGCGGAGATAAAGTAACGATTCTTATCTGGACAGTAACATTTATACCCTTTTTGAAGGCGAGAATAACCCAAGAATATGCACTTAAATGATTTAGAAGAGAGTTTATCCTGTCCAGGTGTTAGATCATGAACAAAACAAATGCAACCAAAGATACGAAGTGGAAGTGAATATAAGGGATGATTAGGAAAGATGATAGAATATGAAATTTTGTTATGTAATGTAAAAGATGACATGCAATTAATAAGGTAGTATGCAGTAAGTACAGCATCACCCTAAAATCGAAGTGGAACATGACCATGAAGTAATAGAGTGCGAGCTGTTTCAATTAAATGTCTGTTTTTACGCTTAGCAACTTCATTTTGTTGAGGGGTGTGAGAATAAGATGATTGATGCAGCATACCTTGAGATGTCATAAAGTGCTGAAATGATGTAGAAAAATATTCACATGCATTATCACTATGCAAAATACAAAAAAACACCAAAATTGTGTTTTAATTTCAGCACAAAACTGTTGGAATATAGAAAATAACTTAGAACGATTTTTCATTAAAAATAACCAGGTGCAAAGAGAATAGTCATCTATAAAGGTTACGAAATACTGAAATCTCAAAGATGAACTAACACGACTAGGACCCCAAACATCAGTATGAACAAGATGAAATGGAGATTCTGCTCTAAAATAACTATGCTTTAGAAACGAAGCACGTGTGTGCTTGCCAAGCTGACACGTATCACAATTTAAAGATGACAGGGATGATAAACGAGGAACCATCTTCTAAGCTTAGATAGACTAGGATGACCTAATCGACTGTGAATGAGAATAGGTGATACATCTGTAGAGCAAGCCAACACTGAAGATGTAGGTAGTGTGGTAAGATGGTAGAGGCCCTATGACTCACGCCCTGTGCCAATCGTTCGTCCTGTACGTCAGTCCTATATAGTAAAAGAATCATCAATAAAAGTGACAGAACAATTGAGAGAATGAGTCAATTGACTAATAGAAATCAGACTGAATGAACATTCAGGGACATAACCTATACCTATACCTTTAGCAATGGTTATGGAGCTATTAGTTATAGTAACAGTGGAAAGTGATGATGGATTATTAATACTAGAAAAATTTTTGGGATTACCAGATATGTGATCAGAGGCACCAGAATCAAGAATCCAAGTGTCAGAAGGGGTCTGAGAGAGGCAAGCGACAGAATTACCATAAGAAGATTGCTGGGTAGCTTGATACTGTAGGAACTTATCATATTCAGTAGCTGATAATGAGACATTAATAAGCTTGTCTTTAGATGGTGAAACTTCAAGTGAATTGGCTGATTAAACAATGTTAGTTGTAGTAATAACAGGGGATCCAAAAAACACAAAGGTAAAAGTATTAGGTTTTGATATACCGATTTTAGATTTTTCAGAGGTAGACATACTGATGAACAGTACCCCCGATGAACAATAATCGTATTGCTAGAATGAAACACAACAATAGAGAGACACGCTGGAAAGAAACACAGCGGAAAATAAAAATTAAGAATTTTTTTTTCAGCGAAAAATAAAAATTGAGTTTTTTCTCCCTAAGCTTTGTTATCATGTTGAATATAAGAAGAATGTATATTCATATGATTTTAAATGTATAAGAGGGAGCCTCTATTTATAGGCTAAAGTATTTAACTTAACATAGTGAACCTAGACTAAATATCAACCAAATACGTAATAGAAATTACACAGAAATAAGAAAACTATAAATAAGAAAATTTGACCCACTAATTAAGCTGCCTATATTTAGGCTCTAACACTTTATTTGATAGGTTTAAAAGTTTTTAATTTTTATTTATTTATTATTAATCGAATTATAATCCAATACAATTTTCCTTCAATAATAAGTTAATAACTATCTATAAGGTATTGGACAAAAATACTGAAGACCGAGATTCGAGTTTTATTTTCGAGGTAATTTTTTATTATTTAAATTGTTTGTTTGTAATATCTAATTAATTATAATAATATGGGCTTAATAGGCCTAGGCTTGATGTAAAGAAACCTCTATATTTCATCCAGCCCACTAACTGACGGCCCATGAAAATCAGTATTTGAGATACTAGCCACTATCCAGCAATTTATTTGTTTTAATAAAATGAAATTAGAAAACCCAAAACCTCCTTTGAAACACGTGTTCGCCACTGCCTACTGTCTCTCCTCCTATCCTTTGCACATAGAGAAACTGAAGAGAAGCGGCGCTACAGTCATTCCTTCCGACCTCTCTTAAGTTTTCCGGTGACTTTAACCGCTGCAAGCATATTTCGCAAAATCAATTTTCTTTTCCGGTACCGACCAAAAGTTGGGTATGTGAATTTTCTTTCTTTCTGGTAACCCTTTATTTGTGGCCTATATGTAGAATTTAGCTGTGATGTTAGAGCTTACTGTTATGTTAATATTGAGGTTTAATGTTAATGTTAAACTCCCCTGCTTCTCCATTAAACAACTCCTCATTTCCTTTCCTTTTGTTTCAATTCAGTGCATGCAACTAATAATTATGTATAGCAAAAGCTTTGAATTGTTTTCTTTTATTTTTTGTGACTATAATTTCTAGGATCCCAAGTGGGTTTAAAGCCGGTGATCCTGATGCAATTACATTTTTCCATTCTTTCTGGGTTGAGCTATATATCTACCGTTTGATTGTAAACTAATGTCAATATATGAATTTGTGCTACTCTTGGGCTAAGATATTATCTTCTTCTGTTTTTCTCAACAGGGTTACAGAGTAGGAGCAGAAAGCATAGTAGAAGATATTTAAGCCATATGTATCAAAAACCTATTCCTTAAAGAGTAATCTTGCCGGTCTTTATCTTCTTTCATTTTTAACTTCCATTCCCCGTTAGTGAATAAATTTGTCTTACCTTTCCATGAATTCCCTCACTTCATACTCCTTCCACCCTACTGTAGCATCAACACACCGGCTCCCTCCATGTTTCCAAATAAAACCTCAAAATCTTTCCACTTCTCGTCATCGTTACAATGGACACAACCTCTTTCCTTTTTCACTTTCAATTCAAGTCACTAAACATACTTCTTTACACGCTGCTGACTCTAATGTCGATGCTATAATTTCTCCACCTGAGGGAGCTATACCTGTGATTGAACTCGAAGAATTTATTGAGAAAGATTGGTCATTACTTGATTCTGATAAATCCATTGTCGAGGAGTTCAATCAAAATGTGGAACTTATTATTTCTGCAGGAAAGATTGAAGAAACCTCGAGGGTTATGGTTTCAATTGGTTCAGAAGAGTTTGTGGGTAAGTTGGTTGATTCATCACCCTGCAATCTTTTGCTTGTTGTCCATGATTCACTTTTAAGCCCGGACTCCAACATACTTAACAAACCTCACCCTAAGCACAGAGTCCCGGAAATCACTTGAACTCGAACTCGGTGAAAATTGGGGAACGGTGAAGAAATCAGAGAAAGGCATAATTGGACCAGCATCAGATTTTCTGAATTTTTGGACAAGGGTCCAAATCCTAAATTTTTTGTTTAAAATACTACGAACTAAAAATAATAGAAGTAAAAATCGGATTTTTAAAATCCAGTTTCTAGGTCTACATTAGTTTCTCTCTCTCCAATTAGTTCCTTTCTCTCTAGCTAATTCAAAAACTGAATTTTGTAAATTCGGTTTCACTACAATCTAAATATTATGAATTTTAAACTTTAAAAATATAATATACTATAATTTAAAAGATATTATACACTTTAAATTAAAAAAAATATCATACACTAAAAATTTAAAAATATCATATACTATAAATTTAAAAATTATCATACACTTTAAATTTAAAAATTATTACATACTATAAATTTAAAAATTATCATATACTATAAATTTAAAAATTATAATACACTTTATATTTAAAATTTAAAAATATCATGCACCATAAATTTTAAAAATATCACACACTTTAAATAAAATAAATATCATGAATTTTAAAATTTAAAAATATTATACACTATAATTTAAAAAATATCATAGATTTTAAATTAAAAAAATATCACACTATTAAAATTATATTAAAATTAAAATACCATAATTATAAAATACTATACACTATAAATTTAAAAATTATCATATACTTTAAATTTAAAAATTATCATACACTTTAAATTTATAAAATATCATTCAATATAAATTTAAAACTATCACATTTTAAAATTTACAAATATCTTACACTATAAATTTATAAGATATCATACACTTAAATTTTATTTTTTTTAACATAAATAATATTGGGGTTGTGTTGATTACGAGGAAAAAAAAAAAGAGTGGAGGGCAAAAAAAGAACTAAAAAATTTTGGACTCTAGTGAAACTAAATTTTGAAAATTCAGTTTCTAAAATCCATGGTGGCATCCTTTAGCTGGAGAGAGAGGAACTGACTAAAAAGAGAGAAATTGACGTGGACCTAGAAATCGGATTTTGAAAATCCAATTTTTACTTCTATCCCATATTGGCTATTATTTCCTAAATCCTACCATTTTTGGACAAAAACTTTGGGACTTGCACCCTTCTGTCCAAAAATCTAGAAAATCTGATGTTGGTCCAATTATGCCTTTCTCTAATTTATTCACCTTTCCCCAATTTTCAACGAGTTCGAGTTCAAGTGATTTCCAGAACTCTATGCTCTGTAGCCACGAGAGATCAGATGGCTAGCCACGAGAGATCAGATGGCTCAGGGTGAGGTTGTTAAGTATGTGGTGTTGTGCTTAGATGTTGAGGATGATTTTCGTGATTCACGAGGTCCAACCTGCAAGATAAGAGGAAGAGGAGGCCAGGTAGGATCCTTCTTCCGATGGTTAAGTTAGTGTTTTTTAGAAAGAGAAACTGTAATATATAGTGTAAAATAGTGAGAATGAGAATCTTGTTATCTTTAGGGCTTAGCCCACTTATATAGTGATATATGATCAATGAAATGGTGTCATGTATGTAGGGGTGGTAGATATAGAATTGACAATGGTGGAGAGCCATACAAACCTGAAAATCAGATCCAAAAGAAAAAGCAGCTCTTGAAGATTGTCTCTGGTTTGCATAGCATGCGTCTCACAATCTTGCACTTCATTTCACAACAGTTGGTGAAATTGTCCTCTAATATATCCTCTGAGTGTTAAGGTTAGTCTGTGACAGTCAAATGTAGCATTAATTGTCTACTTTTGTTCATTCAGTTCAAGAATTTTATGCTGTTCTTTTTCCTTTTCACTTTTCTGTAAAAACTTATAAAATTTATGGAAATCTTTAGTGCAGGTAGAGGATGATTGCAAGCTAAGATCAGTGGATGAGATTGCCAAGCCAGTGTATCAAATACTAGATAGGATTCAACAAGAGTCAATATTGAAATGAATTTAAGATACTTATTTTAATCAATGGGCTCCATTTTCACCTTGAGACCTTTTATTTTTCGCGGATATTTCTTTGTCTTACACTGTAGCAAATTTTCTCCATTTCAGAGTATATTTTGTTTTCAGACACACATTAATGCTTTTTTGCATGGTCAATTCAACCTGTCATCTAATAATGCTTGTGGTTATGGTGGGCTATATTGATCTCAACCAGCAGCCAACATATCATTATCAAGCATGCGGAATTCCTGTGAGAATTTTGTTTCTAAAAAGATTGCCATTATATCAGTTGAGTTTAACTTTCACTTACCATGGGTCCTAACAGGATCGTCTCCAAAAAAAAAAAAAAACAAACAAACAAAAATCGTCCATGGATTAGTTCAGATATGGCAGCAATTAAGTATGTTAATCACTTAACCAATCATTGACCTCTATTCTTTAGAATTCTGTAGTGAACAACATGATTGTGATTGAATATGAATTTAAAATTTTTGGTACTGCTTTCTTACAAGGTTTATGAGATAGGAATTGTTTTTGCAACAACGTAAAGGTAGACTCATAAAATTCACATCTAGAGAGTTCAACTAATTGTATTTCTTTCAGAAAAACCAATAATAGTCTGAAAATGAAAGAACTTATCTCAGAAAAGGTTAAATAAGACCTATCACAATCATCTACTATATTTGAATAGCAGGGGAAGGCTGCCAAGAACAGCTTTAGAAGAGCTAAGCTTTCTCTCATGCATCTGTGTTTCAGACAGTACAATGTATATTGTGCCTACTTATCATTAACAACATGACTAAACTGAATCCAGAAACCAACACAGGATGCCAATTTCATTTTCACTATTTTCATACTCTCATGTCTAGAATAAATATATGATGTAGCATATATGGTAATTTTAAAATAAAGCTTTCAAATGAGACTTTTAGGAAAAAAGAAAGCAAGATTTCAGTACCATAATCATTACTTATTGAGAGTACTTAGTTATTCAAAGGGTGTTGTGTGGCTAATCTGATCCCATTTGAGTAAATTAACAATCTAGGTGAAAATAGAACTTCTGCATTTAAAATTTTCCCAAATGAAACTATGTGTCTTGATTTTTCACCCTGTTCATCTATGTGTCTTGTATGAATTTAAGAAATTAGTTAATTAGTTGGTAAGATTAACTCATACTTTCTTAAGGATATTATGTTGTCTGGAAGATCATTTTCCATATTCTTTTTGCTTTCTTCTCTTGCCAAAGTAGATTATTGAAAGAGGGTCAGTTTAATTGGACGAATGTAAAATAAATATTAAGAGGATGCATCTAGTTATATCTTTCCACATGGGCCTGTAGTGTATCAACAATTATAGTACAGCAACATACTCATTATTAGGCGATAATGTCATATTCCGATACAAATGTCCTTATCTTAGGTCCACACTTTATATCAGATTTCACTTGTATTATAAAAGGGTCTAAGCCTCTATATGTTTAGCTCAACAACATTATATTCATTGATTCTTGTAGAAGCCCTAGGGTCTGTGTTTTTGAAGATTCCAACTCCGAGACTCCTCTGTTTTTTCACCCTGTTGTTTTCTGGTGTGGAACATGGGTTTGATGGACTCCAAACCAAAATCTCTCTCCCCCTTTATCTCACATATATTATTAGAAACTTTTTCTAGTGAAAGGAGGAGGTTGAAACCTAAATATTTTAAGCTTTACACAATTTGAACTATTCAACTTGAACTCGATTCATTTTCTAAACTTGTTGAGTACGATCAGCCAGGTGAGTTTGTAGGGTCTCCTAGATATACGGTTTCTACTACCAAATAGATTTTGGATTGAGCTAATCATTGTGAATCATCATCATTTTATTATAAATTATTATGCTAGTTAGCAATGGAGTATATGATATAATTGGACAATAAAATAAGATAGCCACTAGATTATATAAAGCCTAAAACAAATAGGGATAGCAACTGGGCAGCTTCAAAGTAAGCTCTATATATATATTTCAACTTCAAGTTTGCACCAGGTTGACTCCCTGCATTGTTCCCATCGTTGTCCATGCCCTGCAAACATCTACCGTCTATTGCCATTTTAATGAGAAGTAAATCTTCTGGCAGATTCCAAGGGCTGGCAATGTATCACGAGCATGGAGGCATAGAGGCTTCCCATTTTTCAACCCAATCACTGACTTTAATATTTAAATCTTCCAAATAGCGCCTCCAACATTTGACAGTACAAGAATTACAGCAACTTGGATACTTCATACTCATAAATTGCTCAGAATACAGCACGCCGTTCATTGTCTATAACCAATTACTAAAATGAATTTGCATTCAAATTCAAAGCTATAAGATCACAAATACTACATACTTGCATGTTATAGCCAAAAAATTTTATAGCTTTATGAAATTTTTCAAAGCAAATTATCCAAAATGGGAGCATTTGTTGTGATCTTGAGATACATGTAGCTCTAACTCCGTCAGTTCAAGTGAAGAAGTTCTTTCCAAGAAAACAACTAGAATAAGACGATCCTATGATGAATTCACCACAAGCTCTACATGCCACAACCCAAGAGGCTGCTTCTGTTGCAGGGCATTCCCTGATGAAGAAAAGGTGGGATTTACACTAGTACTGTCATAGTGAAACGAGAGCAAATTTGGAGCATCAATTTCAGCCTTCACAACGCTTTTGCAGCTGACAGTGCTAATCTTCTGGAGGCCAATGCTTGAAATCTTCTCTCTTTCCAACTTGCAGCAATTTCTGATGTACAAATACTTTGTAGAACTGAAACTTGCAATGAAATACTGAAAGTCTTCATCTTCTTATTATCTAACATTAAAGTTTCAAACTTGGGACCAGCTGCCTGTACTGGAACATCTTTCAACTCAAATTCATCTCCAGAGTACTCACAGACTTGAATATTTGGTGCTCTAATATCTACTACTCTAGATCTACCACTAGTTCATCTCTCCATGTCGCTTCAAACACATGATTCTCTTGAGATTTTCTAGACAAGTTACCTGAATTGTTTTCAGGTTTGGACAAGAAGTGATAGATTTTCAATCAAAGGGCAGCTAGAGATGATATTTTGCAATTTATGGTCAATGCCGACTGAGGAGAGCGAAAGGGTAGTCAGTCAATTTAGCTTTGTACTAATGACCGTGTTGAGGGATGTGATACTTTGCTGTTACTCTACTTTTAAGTATCTTAACATATAGCTTTTGATATGGTTTTTTGGGTATGGATTTCTCTGTGAATGGATAAGAAGGTTTTGGGTTGCAGATTTTAAGGACCTACTTTGGTGGAGAGAAGTGTTGGAGTTGTTTTGTTAGAAAATATATAATATATTTTGAATGAAGGTTTTTTCATGAGCAATGATTTTTATCCTGCAACTTCCTCCCTTTCTTTGCTTAAACAAAATCTAACATGGGAATGTTCTTTGTGGGACGTTGAGAGCTTAAGAGAAATCAGTAAAATACCTTCTCCAAACATAAACCTGAAAACCAAACTTCAATGGCTTCAAGTAGTTTTTCTACCCTTACACCTCTTCTTCTTCTTGGAAAAGTGCGAGTTAAATCTCTTCAACTTGATTCTCCAAAGAAATTCCAATCCATTTGTCGACAAGAGGAGCTGTTTTATTGGTCACAATGAGATTCATAGTCAGATCAAATTTCTTGATGGGCTTTTTGGAATTTTTAACTATTTGCATAGTATCATCCACAAAATTGAGAAACCTGGACATGCGGCTCCCAATTTTTTGATCTTGTCCATCTTCTTTCTACTCCACTCCAGGGTAGTTGACAGGGTCTGTTGTGCAGGGGAGGAAAGAAAGCCATGCACTCATTTTTGCTGCTTTTATCGTGGTTTCCAGGAAAGAAAGAATGTGATGAATAATGCATTCAGGTAAGAGAATTTATAGTTCGTTTTAGTCATACATTAGAGATGAGTTAAGTAATTCTGGCTACAGCAAGACAACATGAAGTTTATTTTGTCCCTATACATGAAATTGAACTAATCATCCTGAATCATCATCACAATAAATCAATAGTCCAACTGATTTTAATAGAATATATGATAATAATAGAAAAAAATAATAATAACCCAGCTCTAGATTACATGAAGCCTAAAACAAATAGGATCATGCCCTCTTTGAAGTAGTTACCTCCAGATTCAACGTTAACAAATCTGATCACAACCATCAATCACATTTCAATAGTTCAGTTAGAAGGCAACATGCTGAGTCCCTGTATTGCTCCCATTGTTGGCCTGCAAATTGTCGGTAGCTTCTGACTTCAGAGTGTCGACAATGCATCACACGAAGTATCCTGGCAGATAAACAAAATATTCTGAAGCTAAAATATGGAAAGAAATTGATCCTAAGTTGATTGTTCTAGTGTCTACGTCTGGAATGCAGTCTCACAATACTTCTTACCGGTGTGAAATTCGACTTATACTAGCTCTATCATATGAACGCATGTAAGAAGGGAAATTTAGAGGCTTTAGTGTATCAGTAAGGTTTGTGCTATTAAGTTCAGCCTAGTCCACCAGGGCATGAAAACAGTTTAAGGTGTCAATATTCTGAATGACACAAGCAATATAAGCCACTGGTGCTTCAGTTGACTCAACGTCAGAAGCACCACAGTGAATTGTTTTGCATATAGTATCAAATATGCCACAGTCATCTTTAGCATCATGTTGATCAGTACCATGGAAATACTCTATCTTGAAAAAGGCCCTGCCAACTGTCATTCTGCTTGCTAGAATGGGATTTAATCCGGTTTAAAAGGATTTTAAGCACTACAGCAAGAATTTTTTTTTTTTTTTTTTTGAACCAACCTGAAAATAACAAACTTTTCATGATACAAATTTTTGCTTATTTTCAAATTACGTCACCCTTATATGAGTTATAGCTCTGAAATCTGAACTTACACTCTACATGGGTGGAAACCGTATTGCTGACAATAAAACTAAGTCCACCGTATAGCTTACAATAAAACTAAGTCTCTTCTTCCTCATCCAGCATAAGTAAAAAAAAAAAACCTATGTTTACATACATATATATCCACGGATGGGAGCTGTTATTAGGTTCTGCAATAGCCTCTGGTTTAATTTACAGGAAAAGTCAAAGGCAGAAGACCCTCATAGAACATTATATCACAAGTTGAAGGAGAGTAAAATACGAGATGGGCCAGATGGCTACATGCATTGACGAAATAACATTCTGCAAAAGTTATGCAGCATGACATGTTTGACATGATGGACTGATTCTTAACGAGCTTCGAGTGCTGTAATGCATAATCCATTGATGGAAGGTGATGTACCTTAAATAGAAGACAAAAACCCCCCATGTGAATGTTCTCCAATGAAGAAACCTGGTTGTTGGGGTTGAGGCAAAGCAACATCACTACCTAACATCAGAACCATAGATGACATGCTTGGCCTGTCCTGCGGATGCTGCTTCATGCATAGAAGACTAATGTGGATGCAGAGTCTAACTTCAGATAAATTGCAGGTTTCTACGATACATTCATCAATCAGTTCTAATGGTCTTTCTTCTCTCCACAAATTCCATGCGTATTCAACAAGGTTGAGGTTGTTACTAGGACAGTAAAATTCACTACTTTTCTTGCCAGTTACAATCTCCAGTAACAGGATTCGAAGCTAAACACATCAGATTTTGCTGAGAAATTCCCATCAATAGCATATTCTGGGGCCATATAAACATAAGTTCCCACTACCCTTTCTGTATTTCTGCACTTTGATGTCCCCCAAAAGTTCTTGCCAAGCCAAAGTCTGAGATCTTTGGGTTCATCTTACTATCAAGTAAAACTTACTTGCTTTAAGATCTCTATGAATGATCCTTAATTAGTCTGGAGTCCTGATGAAGATACAGAAGTCCTCTAGCAATCCCACAAATGATGCGGTAGCGCCTAGACTAATCTAAAAGCCTTCCTTGTGTTTGATCAAATATGAAGGAGTCCAGGCTTTTGTTAGGAATATATTCATAAATCAGCAGTTTCTATTCATCCTGAATGCAACATCCTGGAAGCTATACTAGATTACGGTGCTGAAGTTTGGCTATCAATATGACCTCGTTTTTTAACTCATTTAGACCTTGTCCAGAACTCCTTGAAAGCCTATTAACAACAATTTCTTTCCCATCTTCCAGTTTACCCTTCTATAAGAAAGTAAAACTCACAATATCTGGCATAATGCCTTAGAGTTCACTTTTTGATGCTGATTCCAATGGCAAATGAATACATTTCACCTGATATATATGCATCATTTCAGTTCAAACAACTTTGGAAAGCCTACATCCATGACAAGATTCTTTTTATTACTTCAGAATTACAAAAGTTTACATACAACACATTGAGATTGACATCTATCCAGCAGTTCCTCCACTAAATGTTCACAAATAGCAATGGTTTCTATCTAAGCTAAAATTATGATAGGAAAAAATGGTAAACATGAGGTAGGAATATACACAGAAGAGGTGACAAGTTAAAGTACACATGATTTTTCTCTAGATCTAATTTATTGGAACATGGTATTCAGAATGAATGAGTGCATATGAAGTAATATATGATAAAAACCATTAAGACAAATAGTAGTAGATATAATTCAAGTAACCAATAAGCATATGCAAGTTGAGAACTTAACCTTGTTAGGATCTTCATCTATTTCAGGTTTGTCAGTTTCAACAATCGGGTAGTTCAATTCCAAATTAAACTTCACGTTTGCTAAAGTTGCCGAGTCACCATCATTTAATATTATCACCCATACCAGGCACAATATTACCAAAAATCATCTAAAGTGCAGAAGTAAAGAATATTCAGTTTAAAAGCAGAGGACCACTTAATGAGACTTAAAGTCATGAGGACTATTTTGGAATACATATACCTTGTATTGGATGTTTTCACATGGGCAAGACAGATGCCAACTAAGCCAACCCCAGGAACCAACCTGCTTTATATCTTGGGTAAGCACAATGGAGTAGAGAACACACACAAAAAAAAAAAAAAAGGATCAAGAGTAGCTTAATGCAATATAACTTACAATATCAGTGGAAAGGGAAATATCCAATCAAAATTGGCAAAAGTTAATCTCAGATTTCTGGTGACAGGAAGCAACCAAAGCAAAACATCAACTCGTGTAGATTATTCGTGATTAGTCAAATACAGGCCAATGTCATCTTGAACATAGCTCACCTCTAAACACGATTTATTATAAAATAATTCAGGAAAAGAAAGTATGAACTCTGACATGACAAAAATAGACTTGACGGCCACATGGAGCACCTGCATAAACCAAGTCATAAATAATTTTGATAAGCTCACATGCTTAATACTACAACCATGCCACGTTGACAAACAGGATAAGGAATCATAGTTTTATGCAAGGGATTAACACACAAATGAAAAATCTCCACATAACCCCATAAACGGGAAACAAAGATAAGGGACACTCGAATAGATAAAATATAGTTAATAACGCAGAGAGCTTTTACTATAATTGGATATGGTTTTATATCCCTTGCCACACCAAACAAATTCAACAGCAATTTCATTTTGAAGAAATTAAAAGAGAGTAAAACATGTCTTGGCGCCTCACAATTCTCGAGCTACATATATACATACAAACCACTCATACTTGTTAGATCCCAAAATGATCGATCCAAGGTTTTTCGATGAGGTAAGAATGTTATACTATTTAATTGTATTATAGGTTGATGGCATGATGGTGATGGTGATGGTGATGGCGAGATGGTGATGTTGGTTTGAGTCGAGGCTGTCCGAGTTGAACTATTTTTTGTAAAAATGAGATAATATCAGAGGACAGAGATTTTTCCCTAAAACCCTCCGATGGTTAAGTTAGAGCTCACTCAATAATATATGAAATAAGTAGAAAAAAAGGTTCTCTCATCTGCTTGCTAATCTTGAATCTTTATATATAGTTGTAGAATGGGTGATTATTTTTTTCATTATTATAAGTTGAAATGGTCACCAATTATTTAGTATCATTATTATAATCCGAATGGTTATAATGGCTTGGCCTGGGAAAATTCTTTCCTATGTTAATACTTGTCCCTTAAAAAAATCAATGTGTGTGTTCACGGACTTAAATGAGTCTGAAGTATAAACATATAGATATATATATAAATATATATATATATATATATATATATTTATTTATTTTATTATTATTATATATATTTTTATTTGTATTTTTTAATTAAAAAATATTGGTTTATAATAAATTTTTTTTTTGACTGGAGACCATCATGGGCATTTCACCCCTTTAGTAGTGGGTGAGATGACACTAGTGAGTCCCCACTTTTGTACTTCTATTCCCTCTTTTTTTTTTTTTGGTTGGTGGAAACCAACCTTGGGGTCATCTCACCCTTGGGCAAGATGGCCCTCTTTAGGCATACTCACCCCACTTTTCTCTTATTCTTTTTTATTTTTTTTGGTGGTGGAACCCACCCTTAAAGATATCTCACTCTTAGGCAGTTTCTCCTGGGTGAGTCGCCCTCTTTAGGCATACTCCCCCAACTTTTCTTTTTTTTTTATTTTTTTATTTTTTTTTTATATGTGTGGTGGATCCCACCCTTGGAGTTATTTCACCTTTGGGTGATATGGCCCTTTTTGGGTATACTCACCCTACTTTTGTTTTTTTTGGTGGTGGAACCCACCCTCAAGGTCATCTCACTATTGGGTGAGATGGCCTTCTTTGGGCATACTCACCCCACTTTTTTTTATTTTTTTTTTTTATTTTTTTGAGATTATAAAGTAGAGATCAAATCATGTTTGAGCTTAAGGCGTGCACATGGCCAAAGTATACTGAGCTCATGTTGGACCTGAGGCCACGACATGCCTGAGCTCATAATGGCCGAAATCATTGCATGTTTGAGCTCCATGTGCTTGAACTCATAGTGGGCCCAAGGCCACAGCATGCTAAGCTCATAATAGAGCTCATAGTGGGCCCAACATTGCTGAGCTAGTCATCCCCAATGCGTTTTGAATTCCTTACTTGCACCAAGATGAGTTCTTGGCTCAGGGATAAGCTCTTAGCTCATTGTTTGGGTTGAGTTCTTGGCTTCGTACTCTTAGCTCATTTCTTCAATTTGAGCTCTTAGCTCATTTTTATTCATTTTAAGCTATTGGTTCTGAGCTCTTAGCTCATTTTTATTCAGTTTGAGCTCTTAGCTTTGAGCTCTTAACTCAATTTTATTTTGAGCTCTCAGCTAATTTTTATTCAGTTTGAGCTATTGGCTCTGAGCTCTTAGCTCATTTTTATTTTGAGCTCTTAGCTCAACTTTTAGGAGCTCTTGGCTTCAGGGTGAGCTCTTTGCTCGTGATTGAGCTATTGGCTTTATGATGAGCTCTTAGCTCTGAGATGAGCTATTGGCTCTTTCTGGGCTCTTTTCTGAGCTCTTCGCTCATTTGGACAGTAGCTCTTAGCTCGTTCGCTATTGATAATGAGCACTTAGCTCATTTAGAGGGTATCTCTTAGCTCGCCCTCTTTTCCTGATGAGCACTTAGCTCTTTGGAGGGTAGCTCTTAACTCACCCTATTTTTTCTTTTGTTTAAGGAATGATGTGGGCCGAACTAGATTTATTTATTATGTAATTTCAAAGTTTACACAGAGATGCTCTACTAATAATACTTTCTTAGATGTTGTGCATTCTAACTGTTTGGTAGTGTTTTTCCTTCCTTATTCATCAACTTGTACGTTCCATGATGACCTTGGACAGTCACTTTTCCTTTCATGTCAACAGGCAAAGTCAGGTGAAAGAGCCTGTCGTTCATTCAAGTTATGTGTTGTCATTAATGCTTGTTATGCTTCCTCTACGTTAATGAATTCTTCAGCACTCCTCATTAGTTCTTCTAGGTATACTAGTGTGTGTTTATTTACGTCATACTTGAATTGGGATTTTCTCAAATTTGCTTTTAGTATAGTAATAATACCTGTGGGTTCGCGTTCCCTAATCTCAAGGATTCCATTATTAAAGCAAGCCATGAATTCTTTCAATGATTCGTTATCTCCTAGTTTGATGCCTAGCAAGTTTGTCACATCTTTTTTCTGCTTGTGGTTTGTCATGAAGTGCCTTTGAAAAGCCAGAATGAGTTCACCTTCTAGCATGTTTAAGAAACACTGCAATAGAACCACAAGAGGTCTTGATTGCGCATAACTTGGTGATTTAAGATAGCCCATAAGTATAGGTCATCAATTAGACATAATAGTAGACTTTTATTTATTTCATTGAGTCAAGAGTCATGGTGGTTACTTGTGTTGAATTAAGGGTTACGGAGGTTTGATTACCCAAGCCTCCGGCCAGTCATGCCTCCGTGAGGGGCGTGACACCTAGATAGCCCGTAAGTATAGGTCATCAATTAGACATATGTTGAATGAAATAAAAACCATAAAATCTGCGAACATCAACACTGCCTGGATAATGTTTATTACCAGAAGGGAAAAGAAATGAAATTCTTTTGCAGATTCTTGCATGTTCTTTGACTAAAATATTATTCTAAACAAGAGGGAAGTGATGACTTCTCAAATTCAAATTCAAGAAAACCAATCATTAACCACCCCTCCATACCCAAAGGAAAAAAGATTTAAAATCTTCAAAAGTTTTTGTTACTTATACTATAGAGCATAGAACTTACAGTTTTGCTTAGGCAGACCACCATCACATAGTCACATACCCTTCAATTTTAGATGATTACTTCCTTTAACTCTTTGTTATTAATCCCACAAAGCTATTGAGTACATTGAAAGGTATATAAAGCAAAGCTTCCAAATTGAGCAGACGACTATCCACGGGCCAGTCCGGATCATCTCAACTCAGCTCCCCAAGTAATAGATATATAGATTTAGTCCCTCAACTGATATTGTTGCATATAGATTTTCCTTCCTTTTTTTTTAAGTATAGTAGAGCTTTGGGTTTAAGAAATTTCATCTGCTGCACCAGATGGTGAACCAGGGACAAAAGGAACAAAACCCCTTCCACCAAATACTGGTCTCATGAACTTATCATCAAATTTTCTCCAGAAGTAGTGAACTGTTGAAGTAGGATTGCTAATGAGTAACCTGAAGCTACTTTGCCATGGACCTCTCTGGTTGTTGCCTTGGTCATTTGGATCACCATTTTCAAGGAACAATAATCTTAAGTCTTCGAAACTTGGAGAATCAGTTTCATCTGAAATTGCTGGTTTTGCATGCTTTAGCTTCACTGCCTCAATCAGTGGCTTCGTTATTGAACCAAACACCTGTTTGCATTTTTATAAGGAGGTTTATTACAATCATTCTCTATTCGATCGCTAATGTTATTTATAATACTTATACATCAAGAGATATACCACAGTACTAAATAAGACCACGATTATGGTAGAGGTGATCATTAATGCACCATCTTCTGTTGTTGTATCAGATTTTGAAAACTGCAGTTGTAAATCACACAAGTAAATTTCTTTCCTAAGAAGCATCTTACGAAGAAAATATGTATGAACTCTGTATTGCATTACATCCTTTACCTGGTTATAAGTCAAGGCAATAGTTACTGCACCTCGCATTAGGCCTGCCCACCATATTATAAACTGAAATTTCAAACAGTTACGCATAACTTTCAGTAGGGTCAATTGGCAATGACAAAAAAGCTTTGGATCCTGAGATTATAACCTGTGATCGAAACTGAATTTGTGTACTTTCCCTTCTCTTAATGCAATTTGTGCAATTTGAAATAGGGAAAACAAAAGCTGCCCTTCCAATCAACACTAATGCAAATAATGTTGAACTGACAGCTATTGAAGTCCCTAGACTATTCGAAAGATCATGAAGAAAATTAGGTACGATATTGGACATAAAAACTATCAATTTAGTTAAATTCCAAAGCGTACAATACAAAAGGGGTTAGACTACCTTGCATTGCTGCTTTTCCACTTGTCAATGTCTAAGGCATCCATACCAACATATAGAAATATAAAAGTTTCTGCAATGAATGAGATTGTCGCAAACGAGTGCCTGAAATCATGGAAACCTTCTGCAAATCAGAATTCTGATAGAACTCAAGTATGCACCATAAACCGTCTGCTAATATAAGATAAGAGTATGTCTTTCTTTGTCACCATTAATGATATCATAAGTATGCCAAAAACTCAATAAGGTTTACATTGCTAACTGCTAGATCAGTGCAACAAATCAGAAACAAAAAGTAGGGAAGACACATGAACATTATGGTAGAGAATGAATTAGAAACACATTTGGATTTCTGCCCTTTATGCATCACATAGGTTCACATGCTTTCCCTTTCTTTGTCAGAAATGTCATAGATTGTTCAATTCATAATTACTTTAACAAAAGTAACAGACTCTTACAAACAAAAGGAATCGGAGATTTTTTTCTTACTTTGTTGTTACCCTTGAGCTTTCTGTAACATTGTGCCACGTGTAGTGAGACATAACAATGCCGCAAAAGAAAATGGTTAATATCCCACTGAGATTTAAAAGCTGCGGGAAGAAACAATCTCGTCAAGGAAAAATTCCAGTTTATGTTAAAACTATGTTCCAGGGTGGGCCAAAAAAATAAAAATATAACACTATTCTAGTTACAGCAGTAAACTCTGTTTACAGAATGTATTCATTCCACTCTGTTGCCTATGGTTTGAAAATTTCCTAGATATGTATATGTCTCAAAGTAACAGCAAAGGTATTTGACAACAGTTTATGTCATTCAAAGCAACAGACCAATTGCCAACATAATTGATAGGGCAAGTCCAGAAACAGAACAAAGCTATCAAGTTAATCGGTTGCCAATTCAATTCCAAGGTTATTAAGGAATAAGCGAGAAACTATTGCGTTAACTATTGACATGATTAAATTTCTCTTTGTTTCAATCTCTAGTTTCTTAGTTCAGTTTGTTAGTTGTCCTCCTAAGCATTGCGGGTTAAACTAGTAGAAGTATCATTGCTTTTTGTCAGAGAGAAAAAAACTAAAAGTTTTTCTAAGATGTTTAGTACCTCAGCCACCATGTAAGAGCAGTATGCCATGAGCATCATGAGTGCCACTTCACGATCCGTGGAGTGCCTGTTAATGAAAGGTTAAATAATGTCAGGTTTACAAACAAATTGAAATTCCTTACTACTAGTCTTTCTTTTGATTTGTCCTAAGCAATGTAAATTTCATGGTATCAACTTAGTCAACATAATTTATGTACAAAAACAAAAGTAATGAAGATCTTATACAGATCTCCAGGGCTGCTAGCCAATTTGGGTACCAATTCAAAATAATTATCCCTGCAACATTTGCATGTTTTTCATCCTTTCCCATTCCACTTCTTTAGTCATTATATGTCAAGTTATATTATCTTGATTGGCAACATCCCATATCACTTTCTACTTTTTGAATTTTGAACAGTTCTTTCTGTCAGAAGGTTCAATCGGTTACACTGAACTTCATTTATTTGCCAAATTAATAACTTATTAGGAAAAAAAAAGTTAATCTGTCTCGAAAGTATTGTGGGTTATGATTGAACTTCTTTATTTGCTTGAACCATAGACATTTTAGAAATATATTTTGGTGGTGAAGCAGTTTGATATGTTAATGTCTAGAAGAAAATAGATACATATAATATATATGTACCTTCCAAAGTAAAGTGTCTTAATGATATAAGCACTCAGAAATCCCACCTGAAAAAAGGATCGACATGTAAGCAAGTAAGAGTATTAGTTTCATTTCTATTTTCTATGTACAGTATATGTAAATTTTAGCATGGCATCAGACACCGTAAGCATATATTTACAATAAATCTTGGGAATGTCAAGAAGCAAACAGACTAACAGCCTCCAAAGGAAAAACAAGGAATGCTTAACATTTTGCCAAGACCATACACTATGAGTCTCAAGCAGAACTCTGCTTTCAATAATTTTACTAAATTGCACATAAAGAATAACCAAACTTAAACTTACTGTTATACCAAGAGCAGTACTGGTGAAAAAGAGGTAAAGGAAGGTGCCCAACAATTTCAAGGCTGTAATTGCATTGATGCTGCCCAAGTCCAGTGATTGGACTGCATTGAAAAGCACAATAGAGGTAGCATCATTTACTACTCCCTCTCCGAATACAATACTGTAAAGGAAGGGTGTATCATCTTGACTAAGAACCTTTACCGGAAAAAAGAAAAGAAAGATTATTCATTACTTTCACATGTCAATTTCTTTTCACAAACAAGTATCCTTTTAGAACAAAGGTTAAGATGTACCTGCAATGTACAAACTGAATCAGTCGCAGACAGTATGGCACCAACAGCTTCACATATAGTAAGAACAAGCTATCAGAATAACAGTTGCTGGCCGTATAGAAAATGAACTGAGCAATAAAAATTGCTCACCTAGATAATCTTGCATACTCAAGCTTGTTATACCAATCCTCTTAAATAGCAGAAAGGCACCTAAGGTTGAATAAATAACTAACAGTAATGAATATAACACTCGTGTATATGAAGAAAAATTGTCTACATAAATACAAAAATTGATTGTTTGAATGCTATTAAACAAATAGCTTACCAATATATTGTTGAAGTTAAGCTGTTTCTAACAATAGATCTTAATTTCGACAGACAAGAAAAATTGTAAGTTAAAAAAGATCTTACCAAGTGATATGAGGCAGAAGGAAATCATTGAACCAAATACTCCAAAAAGCAGAATTGTCGTAAAATTCTGGAAAAACTGTTTCTTCTTCACTTGAAAACTGATAACAAATTCAAATGTTTATAATTCACGAATCACGAACTACCCATTGTCATATAAATATAAAGTTAGATAAAAGAGTATAACAGAGAGATGAGTTAAATCAATTCTAAATTCAATTGTTAGTTACCAATCATCAAGATGGACACTCTACATGTTAAAAAGATGATCAAAAATGTTGTCTAGATATCTTAAATCAATCCATTTAATTATGATGATGAGTCCATAATTGATTGGAACTGATTTCTAAGAATTGGAACAAGCCCCAGTCCCCTTCACTGGCTGGATCACCAATCGAAGGGATCCTGACAGAAATTGAATTCAATTTTTTATTTGTTTTTCTCTGCAGGTTTAATTTGCAGGTTCTTTTAATTCTAACTGCAAGCCTCAAAACCCATAATTCCAAAATTTAGGCAAAACAGTACCAAATTCCACAAAGTTTGAGTTTTGAAAATGATTCTCTGTAGTCCATCATAGAGAGAAAGGTACCATACCCAGCATTGAAAATGATTGGAGGAAGCAAGTAAAGGAAGAACAAGTTCTCACTGAAAACTAGTATTTTTGAACTATGGAATTTGGTCACCAGCAATACCACCACTCCAGATATCAATCCCTGTATAAAACCAAACACATCAACCCAGTAGTTTAGCAACTTGAAACCCAAAATTTACCTCAACAATCTACATAAATAATCATAGTAATAAATTTAAGTACCAGGAGGAGGGAGGTGATTGATTCATTAGCCCAGCGGTTCTCCTCCAGAAGATGACCAATAACGATGCAAGCGCAGAGAAGTGTGAAGAACACAGTGAGTGCAATAATGGTGGTGGTGCTAAGAAACGATGACGAATCTTGAACAGGTAACAACCTTGTCATGGTTTCAAGCACTGCCAAAACAGGATTCTAGTGTGGGAACAAATTTTCTTAGGATGTTACTTACGGTCTGGGCCTATGGAGCATTAGACCACAATAATAAGATAACGATTTCTGGTTATCAATTATTATAAGCAGATTAAATTTTCTTGAATTTGAGGCCAATGGAGGGAAGAATGGTAGTTCAATCTAATGTTCATTAATTCAAGTTTTATACTTTGAACTTTGGAACGTGAAGGGACATGTCCCACGGACTAGTTGGTGTGACCGTTAGTTGGCGCTGTACTTAAAAACTGAGACATGTAGTTAAGGCTGGCGTCCCACTAGTCTGAAATGTGAGGGAGCTCCACTGTAAATTCTGGTTGTAAGCTACTCTTCTGCTTTGTGCTTTTTTCTCCTCATACCACATTCTTCGTGTTCTTCAATCCTCGTTCAAATATCCAGATCCAAGGAAATTCCAAGTTAAAGGTTAGTAGTATCGGACTTTTGGACAGAAGGGTCCAAGTCCTAAAATTTTTGGCTAGAAAGGTAAATTTTTTACTATAATAGTCAAAATGGGGCAAATGATGAAACTAGTGTTTTTAAAACACGGTTTCTGGGTCCGACCTGGCGGGCCAGGTAGGACCATTGCCTAGATCACGCACTTGCGTGTGGCGTGCAAGTGCAGTCTGAAACCGGCTTTTCAAAAGCCAGTTTCAGTTAAATATTTGTCCCCCTGCGGGGCCCGCGAGGGGTACAAAATTTGCAAGCTACCCTGTAGCGCTGCAGGGTAGCCTGCATCGCTCCCCCCCCCCTGTCCCCCTTCCCCCTCCCCCGTAAAAAATTGGTAATTAAAACATATTAATTAAATTAAAAAATACAAATGCAGTAATTAACTTATGTTATTCTACATAATAATTACATTAAAACATACAAACCTTCAAATATTTTTTTTCATGACCTTTGTAAAAGTTTAATGAGTTTTTAAATTTTTTTTTTAAAATATATGATAATTTAGAAGTGAAGTTTTTGTGAAATATATGATAATTTTTAAATTTAATTTTTTATTATATGATATTTTTAAAATTTAAAATATATATTAATTTTTTAATTTATATTATAATATTTTATAAATTTAAAATATATGATAATTTAAAAATTTTAGAATTTAAGATTTTGGAAAATTTTTTAATTTTATCATAAATATTTTTAAAATTCATGATATCTTTTAAATATAAAGTATATGTTAATTTATATATTTATAGTTTAAAATGTATGATAAATTTTAAAGTGTATAATAATTATATGAAATTAAAAATATATGATAAATTTTAAATTTATAGTGTATGACAGTTTTTAAATTTATAAATTTTGTATTTTTAGAATTTAAGATTTTTGTTAATTTTTTAATTCTATAGTGTATCATAAATTTTTTTACTATAGTTTATGATATTTTAAAATGTTAAAATTCATGATATTGTAAATTATTAAATTTTACTAAATTTTTAAAATTTAAAGTATATAAATTTTAAACTTATTTGAAATGATTTAGAAAGAATAAAAAACATTAAATTATTTTAAAAATTAATGGAACACACTTATATTAACTCATTCTAATTATTACATGTTTATTATAAATTGATGCTAGCATGTATGTTTATTAAAACAATACTTGAATATTTATGTAATAATTTTAGTATTTAAAAACATAATAATAATTATTAGACAATTGAAAATTTACACCTTGAAGTGGTGTAAATTTTGGCAGACCCCTACTTATTTATTTAGAAGTAAATTCTAATTTACAAGTATAACTAAATTAAAACATAAATCAGGAAGACTTTTCCTATTACAAGTAACAAACACAAAAATTAAAAATTAAAAAACTTATATAAGGATTTCGGGAAATACTGGTCTACAAAAAATGATCTCCCTGTACCACATGGGCGTGGTCTTCTCCTCCTTGCCGGGTTTCGCCTAGGTGTTACATCAGCCCTGTCACCAAGATCGTCTGAGGGAGGTATGTTATCAGCACCACTAAATCGTATTCAAGCCCGTTCGAACTAGTACGCATCTCACCATTAATGTAACACATAATTCCAATTTCTTCCATTATCAAACTTGCACCTTCAAAATGCTTTAAAATATTATAAAATTTCCTCATTATATTGTTAATGAATTCACAGTATTTTCATAGATTAACTATATACTACTAATAATAATAAATAATTCAAATTATAATACCCATATTACTAATCAATTAAAACATCACAATTAATTCAAACTAAAACTATCTAAATTACTAATTAATTCAAACAACACAAATTTATTACTTATAATGTATATTTTAAAATAATTATATTAAAATATTATGGTTTCATCTTTAAGTTAATTACATTAAAACATACAAATATGTAAAATCTATTTATCATAAATATATTACTATAAGTTTCCCCCCAAAAAAATTTTTATTTATAAATTAGTCACAAATTATAAAATAAAATTACTATTTCTTACAAAATAATAAAATCACTTTTTATCATAGGTATATTACTTACCATAATCATTATGAATTAAATAATTATATTCAACTAATTAAATCACTATTTATCATAGGTGTATTACTTACCATAATTATAACATAAATATATTACTTAACAAAATTAATTATATTCAAATATATTTATAAAAAATCTCATTACATATTAAAACATAAAAATAATATCTATAAATTAATTACATTAAATCATACAAATAGAAAAAAAAATATTTATCATAAATATATTACTATAAATTTCCCCAAAAAAATTTTATTTATAAATTAGTCACAAATTTTTAAATAAAATTACGAATACTAACACAATAATAAAATCACTTTTTATCATAGGTATATTACTTACCAAAATTATTATGAATTAAATAATTTATATTTTCGTTTAAAATATATTAATTACATTAAAACATACAAAAATAAAAATTATTATTTATTTCAAAACTCATTAAATTACTATTTTAAGGCAAACAAAATTACTAACTAATTTAAACGTCACAAAATTACTAATTTAATTAAGTGTCGCATAATTACTATTTTAAACTTATAAATATTATTATTAATATGTGAATTAAAAAGTTAATAATTTATCATATCATAAATATACTAATTATTGCAATTATCATAAAAATTACAATTATCATAAAAATTACAATTACAACAAATTTTTAATTATAACAAATAATAAAAATTAATATTTCAACAATTATAATATAAAACTACTGTAAATATAAGTACATGCATATAATAATAATAAATATAACTTTCTATAAAATAAATACAACTTTATGACTTACCAGGTAAGAAGCAAATGAGCAACCGGCAACGTGATTTCAACAATAATCCTAAAGAAAACATAAATAAACTTAGAATAACAAAACATATATATCGTGTAACATTAAATAGTTTATATAATTTCTATTTCTATTTTATTTTAAAAATTTTAATAGTATACGTTATTTATATAATTAATAAGTAAATTTCACTAATTATAATAAATAATATAAATTAAATAGTATACGTAATAAATTTTTCAATAAGAAAATAATTTAATTTAATTAATAATAATAATAATAAATTTTTTTAATTAAAATTTGTATAACTTACCAAGATTTTACTTGTAAATCGAAATAACATTAGAATATTGACAGAAGAAATGAAAAAATGAATGTGATAAGAAATGAAGGTGGTGACGAGGAGAAGACGTGATGAGGAGTGTCTTCTCCTCAGGCTCTGCCTATGTATTTATAGAGGTGAAGGGGTGGGGGGGGGGACGCGATTATTGGGGGTGATTATTGTTTTGGGGGGGGGGGAGGGGTCACGATCGCTAGGCAGAGCTGCAGGCTACCCTGCAGCGCGCAAGGTAGCCTGCACACCCTGTGTTTGAAACCGACTTTTGAAAAACAGGTTTCAAATAATTTTTGCCCTCCACGGGCTAGTCCAGCGGGCTCCGCGGGGGACAAATACTCGGCTGCCACTCGCGCCCCATATGCAAGTGCGTGATCTGGGCGATGGTCCGACCTGGCCGGCCAGGTCGGACCCAGAAACCGTGTTTTGAAAACACAGTTTCATCATTTGCCCCATTTTGGCTATTATAGTCTAAAATTTACCATTCTGGCCAAAAATTTTGGGACTTGGACCCTTCTGTCCAAAAGTCCCATCCTATCCCCCAATCTCTGACTCTTCCACCTTTATCAGTGTACTTAGTCGGAGAGCCTTACGGTCAAATGCTATATATATGCATATTTAAATTATTTAAAATAATAAATTTAATAATTAAACATTGTCCTATCACTCAATAACTATCATTTATTTTAATTAAAGAAAATTCCAACTTTTCCACATGTATGATAAGCATAATTTATATAACGAGCGTAGTAAATATCATATCAAAAAAAGAGATTACAAAATTTAACTTACTATCTATAAAGCACGGGTACTAGTATTTTGGTACGGTACAGTACAATACCAGTACGGTGATTTGTTATTTTTAAAAAAATTACAATACCGGTACGGCTAGAGTATGTTAAATTAAATAATTAAAAATAAAAATATAATATATATATAGACAAAAAATATAAAGAGCACAAAAAGAATAATTGTAAAAACAAAAAGTTGAGCTTCTAGCCATTGTAATTACACATTATCAAACAATTACATTATGGACTAAAGCAATAAAAGTAGTACATAGCATTAAAAAAAAGAAAAAAAGAGATCATCCACCATACAAGACGAGCTGCAATCTGTCTAGAGAAGAGGAATGAAACAAAAATACAAGACAAGTACACATAAACCAATAAAGGTGTATAATTACAAGCCATGATCAAGAAATTAAATAGAATCATCATTGACATCACCATCATCAATGAAAAGAACTGATTCTAAATCTGGTTTATCAAGAGACAAATTGGCAATCTCTAGAACTCCTGCACCCTCCAATGGATCCCATTCATCTCCACCAATATCCCACATCTTTCTTTGTCCAATTGTATAACTTTCATTCTTCTTTGACAAGAGACGAAGATTTGTATGAATATACACCAAGTCTTCAACTCTTTTGGGAGTCATCTTATTTCTTTTCGTTGAGTGGATAAATGAATAAGTATTCTAATTTCTCTCGTAGCAAGATGACAAACATGATTGTGAAAGAAGCTTCAAAGCTACTTTTTGAAGTAAAGGTGTAAAAGCTCCATACACTAGCCACCATGCTTTTGGCTGTAAACTCCATCTATTTTGCAAGGATTCAAAGTCACCATATATGCCTTATCTTCCTGAAAACCTTGCATATTCTATGGTAGCCATTTTTCTGTCATCTGGATTATGAAAATATTTTCTCAATAGCATTTCTTTGTCTATCTGTGCAGGAACCCAATTTGTTGCCTCAGCCAGCCATTCATCACTATAATACATACATGTTATGTATAAATATATGTTAGTTTATTCACTTGTTAGGGAAAAAAAAAACACGAACTAGTCTATACAATCAAGAAGAATAATAAGAAGAAAAAAAGATTTGAATAGTATATTTATCTTGGGTTAAAAGTATGAGCCATACAATGTAGAGATGTGCAACTTTTAGCCCACCGATCAATGAGAATAGAGTACACCACATCATAAAAGGTTAACTGATTATTTGCTTCCTTTCCCTCATGTCTCAATATGGTTACCCTCACTTTTTCTATCTTAGTTTCCCACATATCATAGATCAAGTGAATAGTAGGCTTATCAGTATCAGTAACATGAAGCATATCATAGATAGGAGCAGTAAAGGTAATGATGTAATCAACTTTATCCCACTAAACATCATTTAAGATGATTTTCTTCATGTTTGCTGCCTTTTCTACATCATCCTCCTTGTAAGCAGTCCACTGATCACTAATAACTAATAACCATTGTTTGGAGATCACGTTTTATGAGTTTGAATCTTTTTAATGTAATAATCACTGAAGTAGATCGTGTATCAACAACTGCAAGTGTCTTTAAAGGCACAAACTCATAAAAAATAGCCAATCTCATTGAATGATTCATGATAAATTTTTTAACAAAATTAGCTTTTAGAGAAGTCTCAGTGATCCAATGGCACTCAACATAAGCAATTTCATTCATTTAAGTATTCTTTGCTGCACAAATATTCTTCAGAACAAGATTTAAAATGTGCATAACATATGGAGTCCAAAAAATTTGAAGATAGTCAACTTCAATAAGCATCCCTGTAGCCTTACAAATAGGAGCATTTGACTTTGACCACATTCTTGTCTCCAACCTCAACAATTGCAGAACTAATCAAACTAGCCATGTAAAACTTGTCTTTGTATTCTTTAGACCCATCAATAGCCTTCAAGAATATTGGATCTCCTTCAGATGTAGCCATAAAATTAATTAAAGGCCTACACTGTGCATCAGTCCATCCATCTGACATTTTGCTCACACCCTTTTCTTTCCATCACTTTTTTATTGGTTGAAGCATAAATTCAATGTGTGCTTTTTCTCTTTGCAATAAAGTGGTTCTCAAAGCATTGTAACCAGGGGGGACAAAACCAGAAATAACATTATTTGCAACAAAAGAAAATGCATTAACATAATAAGGATTCCTAGCAAAGTGAAAGGGCAACCCAGCAAAGTAAAACATTCTAGCAATCTCACTTTTTAATTATTCTCTAGTTGCAAGATTGAATGATTTTTCCAACAAACTAGTTCCAGCACCAACGACCTTTCTTTTTCTAGAATCAAACATTCCACCAGCTGAATAGGAGGGGCTATGTGGGATGGATAAAGAGTTAGGGGGCAAGGGAGCATTCTTTGGCTTCAATTTTTGCTTAGCCTCCTTAACCAATTTCTCCATTTCACCCAAATTTTCATTTATCACTTTGGGACATACCTTAATCCCACAATTAGGCAATTTTAACAAATATGTCTTCACTCTAGAATATGAAGATTTGAACACATAAAGACAATAATTACATGCCCAAGTTTTGTTTCTAACCCTCTCTGCTCTTTCTTGCGCAATTGTTATATATGCCCGAAAAGGAATATGAATATCATGCGATTCATTGGAAGCAAATTGACTAGTACACTACCACTAGTACTAAAATTATCCCTACTACTTGCAGTTGGATTAGAAGACATAATCCTAATCTAGTATCCTACAATCAAAACAATCACTAATCACTGTCAATTCCATGTATACAAAATTCAATATTTAAACAAGAGGCATTAGGCAGTAGCATAGCAATTACTAATTGAAGATGCAATAGCATATTAATAGCACATAGCAGATGCATTAGTACATGTACAATTGAAGGCAAGGCATTAATAATTATAATATCAATGATAAAGCATGCAGGCATAAATCAACAAGCTATATGTAATAATGTCAGGGCTCTACCTTTCTTTAGCATTTCCTTTACATAAAGATATGCTTCACTAAATTGTTCTGCTTTACATAATCCTTTTATGAGAATATTTAGGAGACAACAGTTGGAAAGCCTTATTTAAGTATGCATTAATTATTGAGGAATATGCAAAGGCGTCCACGTTAACTCCCTTATATTTAGTCTCTAATCTATCAATGTCCTTAAAGCCTTATTTAACCATGAAGTAATATTCTGTACCATAAGTAACGGAATCTGCACCACACCTTGTCTTAGGCAATTAGACTTGCCATGATACAGTTCACTAATTGAAGACGGGCATGGTGCCTAATTAAAATTTGAAAGGATTATATTTTTCTTAATTTTGGACAACTCAAATCAAGTAATAGAAGCAGGCAAGCAGAATTTCAACTTTAGTCAAATAAACAACAACAACAGCAACGAGCCCATGCATGATGGCAAGAAACCAGAATAAAATGAAAGCTAAAAAAAGGCAAAAGTAGAAACTATACGCCCATGTGTGATAGCAAGGAGAAGAAGCTGAAGGCAAGAGGTTCACAGTCATACTTGAAGGCAAGCCCGTGCGTGAAGAATGAAGAATTAAGATGAAAATGAAAGCTGATCTTGATCAACAGACATCAACCTTCAATGGCCTGAAGAGCCAATCTTCAACATCAGCTTGATATCTTCATTCTTCAACATCAATGAGCAAGCTTCCAGATGCAAAACGCTGAAACTGAAGGCAAAAGGTTTAGAGTGTCGGCTCGATGCAATTCTTCAATCCAGATTAAGATTCATGCCAAAATGTTGCCATTGCCTTTTTTTTTTTAATCACATACTAGTTAGTAATTTAGCCATCCATCCATCCCTTAGCCGTACCCACAACTTCTAGCTATACCAGAAAATAAAAAAAATCCTGGTAATTCTTTGGGACGTACTAGGACGTCTCCCATACTTCCCAGCACCCGGTACACTCAAGGACTGGCTGTTTAAGAATTTTGGAGTACCTGTGCTTCATAGCTTATGATAAGGCCTTAGGAATATTGAACATTAAGAAACTGTTTCTTTATTTATTTAGCTATTTTTATAATTAATCTAAAACATCTAATATGTGAATCCAATGACAATTTGCTAATAATTTGTTTCGCATTTGAACCGTTTGGTAGTGAAAGTTGGGGATGAAGGGAGTACAAAGGTGCTATATTTGGTAATGCTTGTGTCTCATTCAATTATAGAATAGTTATCTCAAAGAAATTCTATTTTTATATGCAAAAGGAAAGAGATTAGGTAATATATTTTTTTTTTTCTAGATTCAATCTTAATAGCTAATTAATCCATATTAAATAATTTCACTATGCTTTTAATTCATATTTTATACTAAATCCCAAGATTTTGAGTTGGAATATTAGTCAAATATAGTGTTTTAGTTATTTTAGATTGTTTAAGAGTTTTGTCAAGTTTTTACCTTAATTAGGAGTAGTTTTATGAATGTTGTTATTTAATTTATTTTAGGTGTCTTTGCAATATTATGGTGGGAATGAAAGAAGGAAAGGGCTTCAAGATGCGCTGCAACGCTGAAGAATATGAAGTCACGACTTTTTTAAAAGGAAGAAGTTGGTAAATAAGTAGAGAGACCTAAGTAACGGTGCTGGTAGAAAGAGGAAAATAGCATAAAAGTCAGAGAGCTGGAAGCCATGGCTTGAAGAACTCAACTTACCCAGTAAAATCACAAAAAGAGAAGAGCCGTAGCACCTTGAACCTAAAGACTACGCTTATCTAAATACAAATTTCGGAAACTATGCAAAGGATTGGAGCCACAACACCCAAGTATGTAAAGCTGCGGAATGACAAGATAGAGTCCTAGTTGGATTAAGCAAAACCTTCAATGCTACAACGCAAAATACACACAAGATGCGGCACCCTCATTTGTTTTGAAGACTCCTAGCTTAATTGAATTAGGAGGAAAAGGCCTATAAATAATAGGGAAGGCTAAGGTTTTGAGATATACTAGAACTTGTGATAGAGAGTGCTAAGTAGCTAAAGGAGACCTGAAGCCTTAACAACTTCGAGTTTCTACTCCCTTCTTATTTTCTATTTACTTGTAATGGTTATGTCTTTAATGTTTATGTTTTCTATAGTTAGTATTAAGTAGTCGTATTCTAAGGGTAACAACTATACTCACATGTAGCTAAGGTGGCATTTGTTTTAATTCAATGCATGTTTTAATTTTAAATATTTATATTGCCTTGTTCTTAATACTTCTAATTGATTGATCACCAGTTAGATTGATCAGGAATTCTGGAATTGACTTGGAAGAGTCAATTATGGGATTAGTCTTAGACAATATAACTTATGTTTGGATTGTTCATATGATATGAATAATCTGATTTGTTTTAGAGATAGGAATATACTCTTTCACCATAAGTAATCAGGAGGTTGTTTTTTTATGAGTTTGCCTTAGAATAATTATCAAAGGAATATAGGGAATTAAACTAAAAGAAATATGTATTTGTTAGACATAGATATATGCTAATAATTGATTAAAAAATCTCAGTTAATATTAAGTTATTACATAATTTGAATTGAAGTAAAGTTAATTAGGTGTAGTGTGAGGGATTTCATGAACCTAGACTTCGTTTTAATGTTTTTATAAATAGATTAAAAATCTCTGAATTTACATTAGCTTGATTAGAATTAGGCTGCTCATATTGGTAATTAACATTAGAAAGTAATATATTCCTCATGGGAACGATCTCTACTTATCATTGTATTACTTGAGGACAATATATACTCTTGCATTTGTTAAATCCGTTCCAAGTTTTTAGTGCCACTGATGGGGAATCAATTTATTTTATATTGTTAATATCATTATAAGCTTACTTAATTCTAATTCAACTTCTTATTTTTGATTGCAGGTGCTATTGATATTGTATGCAACATACTAGAGATTTAGAACTATTACCAGACGATCTTGAGATTGAACAAACACTCAGAAAATTGAGAAAGAATCAAGTTCCAAAACACTCTAGTGCAAGGGATGAGGATCAAAAAGCTCATGAAACCAAGGTTTTGAGGGATTATGTTGTCCCTCTTATGCAAGGCCTCCATTCTAGAATACAAAGACCAACTATTAATGTTAATAACTTTTAGATCAAATCAGGCACAATCCAAATGATCAAACAATCCATTCAGTTTGGGGGATTACCTAGTGATGACCCCTATGCTCATTCAGTCACATTTCTGGATTTGTGTGGCACATTTAAGTACAATAGTATCTCTAATGATGCAGTCCTTCTCAAGCTTTTTCCTTTCTCACTCCGAGATAAGGCAAAAAGTTGGTTGTATTCATTAGAACCTCAACATTCCATCTCCACTTGGTTAGATATAACACAAAAGTTTATGGCCAAGTTCTTTCTTCCTGCTAAAACTGCCAAGCTAAGGAATGAAATCACATCATTCTTCAACATAATCAAGAATCTCTCTATGAGACATGGGAGAGATATAAATACTTGATGAGAAAGTGCCCACATCATGGCATTCCTAAGTGGCTACAAGTCTATACTATTTATAATGGTTTGGGAAACCAAACTATAATAACAATTGATGCTGCTAGTTGGAGGTGCATTGATAGAGGCCTGAAATTCTTATCAATGGCCATTCAAAAGGTTAACATCTTGTATAGTAGCTGGGATTCATGAAATTGATGCCATTACTACCTTAACAGCATAAATGGCTAGATTGACAAAGAGGTTTGATAATTTTGGGGTCCACCAACATTCCAAAGCCGCTGTCATGGTATGTGAAGCTTATGGTGAAGGTCATACCATAGACCAATGCCCAAATGCTGAAGTAGTTCAATATGTCCATAATTTCAACCTCCAAAATAACCCTTATTCCAACACATATAATTCAGGGTAAAAAACCCAAACTTTGGTTAGAATAATCAAGGTGCACAAGTTGCAAGGCCTAATCCACTTATTAGATTTCAAGCTCCACAAAGACAAGCAACCCCTAAAAAGAAACCTTCCTTGGAAGACATGTTTTTGCAATACATGTCTCGAAACATGTCTCGTACTGATTTCATTATTCAAAGCTAAGCTGCCTCAATGAGAACATTAGAGACACAAATTAAGTAGCTAGCAAATGCTTTGACTAATAGACCTCATGGTGTCCTTTCTTATGACACCAAGGCAAACCAAAGGAATGAGGGTAAGAAACATTGTAAGGTAATCACTCTTAGGAGTGGAAAAGAGTTAGAAGAGCAGAAAAAGAAAATAAAAGTTAATGAAGCTCCTAAATCTCTTAAAGAAAAATTGCCTACTGAAACTATAAAAGAAAAGAAAGAAACTAAGGTAATTACTAAACCTCAACAAATAAATCCTCCTCTTCCATTCCCCCAAAAGTTCCATAAATAATACCTTGACAAGCAATTTTAGAAATTTCTAGATATGATTAAAAAGCTCCATATAAACACTCCCTTTGTTGAAGCTCTTGAACAAGTGCTAGGCTATGCAAAATTCATGAAGGACATTCTATCTAAAAAGAGGAAGCTTGGTGATCATAAAATTGTTGCACTTATTGAACAGTGTAGCGCCATACTTAAAAAGAAGTTACCACCTAAATTAAAATATCCCAGTAGTTTTACTATTCCTTGCACCATAGGCACACAACACTTTGGTATGGCATTTTGTGACTTAAGAGCTAGTATAAATTTAATGCCCCTATCAATTTATCAAAAGGTGGGAATAGAGGAAGTATAACCAACATCAGTAACTTTATAATTAGCTAATAGATCACTTATATACCCTAAAGGAATTGTAAAGGATATTCTAGTTAAGGTGGACATCTTCCTTGCTGATTTCATAGTTCTAGTCAAGATCATGATGAATGCTTTGTAATTGACATGATGAGCAACCTTGTTCAAAAGGTGTTTTTGGAAGAATATCAAAGTGATCCTCTTGAAGCTTCAATAATTTCACACACTAATATATTAAATGGTGATTTTATGGAATGTATGAAATTATTGGATGCATAACCACATATGCTGAAATCAAATCAAAGATTTGAAAATCTAGATTTACCACCATCCACCCCATCTGGATCAAGTTCATCAATTGAAAAGCCTCCTACATTAGAGCTGAAACCATTACCAAACCATCTAAGGTATGCTTTTTTTGGTCCTTTATCTACTTTGCCTATTATTATTTCTACTTCTTAAACTAGCATATAAGAAGAAAAACTCTTTTGTGTATTAAGAGAACACAAAAAAGCATTGAGATGGACAATTGCTGACATTAAGGGTATAAATCCTTCTTTTTGCATGAATAAAATCCTTATAGAGGATAACCATAAAGCTATAATAAAGCATCAAAAGAGGCTTAATTCTATAACGAAAAAGGTGGGGAAAAAGGAATAATCAAGTGGTTAGATTCTAGAATTATCTATCGAATTTCGAATAGCCATTGGGTAAGTACTATCCAATGTGTATCAAAGAAAGGAGAGATGACAGTTGTTGCAAATGCAAACAATGAACTCATTCATACAAGAACCATTATTGGTTGGAAGGTATCCATGGACTATCAAAAGTTGAACAAAGCTACAAAGAATGACCACTTTCCCCTTCTATTTATTGACAAAATATTAAACCGGCTGGCAGGTAATGAATATTATTGCTTTTTAGATGGTTATTCGAGGTATAATCAAATTGCTATTGCCCTAGAATACCAAGAAAAAAAAAATCACATCTACTTGCCCCTATGGCACCTTTGCCTTTAGAAGGATGCCTTTTGGTATATGCTATGCCCTGACCACCTTTCAAAAGTGCATGATGGCCATCTTCACCGATATGGTGGAGCAAGGGCTTGAAGTTTTTATGGATGACTTTTTTGTTTTAGGCTATTCATATGATGAATGTCTCAATAATTTAACTTTTGTGCTTAAAAGATGTGAAGAGACCAACTTGGTCTTAAATTAAGAGAAGTGTCACTTCATGGTACAAGAAGGTATAGTTCTAAGCCATAAGGTGTCTAACAAGGGCATTTAGGTGGATTGAGTTAAGATAGAAACTATAGAAAAGCTATCTCCCCTTAGTTCAATAAAAGGAATAAGAAGTTTTCTAGGCCATGTCGGCTTCTATAGAAAATTCATAAAAGACTTTTCAAAAATATCCAAACTATTTTGTAATCTCCTAGAAAAGTCACCACATTCATATTTGATGATGCATGTCTTACTACGTTTTTAGAGTTGAAAAATAAATTGATAATTGACCCAATAATTGTAACTCCAAATTGGAACATACCTTTTAACAAGGGAATTGAGGTAGATTAAGCTACGATAGAAATTATAGAAAAGCTGTATCCTCTTAGTTCAATAAAAGGAATAAGAAGTTTTCTAGGCAATGCTGCTTCTATAGGAGATTCATAAAAGACTTTTCAAAAATATCCAAACCACTTTGTAATCTCCTATAAAAGTCACCCATTCATATTTGATGATGTATGTCTCGCTATGTTTTTAGAGTTGAAAAACAAATTGATAATTGCCCCAATAATTGTAACTCCAAATTAGAATATACCCTTTGAATTGATGTATGATGCTAGTGATATGCAATAGAAGCAGTTTTAGGATAAAGAAAAGAGAAGATTTTTCACTCTATGTACTATACTAGTAAAACTTTAAATGGTGCTCAGTTGAACTATACCACAACTAAAAAAAGTTTTTAGCAATAATGTTTGCTTTTGATAAATTTCGATCTTACTTAATCAAAACTTCTTTCATTGTTTTTATTGGCTACCTTTCTATTAAGTTTTTGATTGACAAAAAGGATGCAAAGCCTAGGTTGATAAGGTGTAACTTGTTATTATAAGAATTCGATTCAGAGATTAGAGACTGAAAGGGCTCTAAAAATCAAGTAGCTGATCATTTATTAAGGTTGGAAGGAGAAGATCAAGTGACTGAGCCTATTATCATAAATGAAACCCTTCCCAGATGAACAACTCTTCCATGTTGTTCATAAACAATTGCCCTGTTATGCTGACTTTGTCAACTATATAGTTGGCACAGTCTTTCCTCCTTAACTAACTTCTTAACAAAAGAAAGTTTTTATATTATATAAGATTTTTTGTTTAGGATGACCCTTTCTTGTTTAAGCATTGTGCTGATCAGATTTTAAGAAAGTGTGTTCCGAAGGACAAGGTAGAGAGCATACTCCACCATTATCATGCTTCGTAGTATGGAGGTCAATTTGGAAAGAGCTAAACCGTTGCAAAAGTGCTTAAATTAGGTTTTTATTAGCCTTATTATTTAAGGACACTAATGTTGTAACCCAATCGTTGAATATATGTTTAAATTTTTCGTATGTAACTTGTTGCGATTTGGTAAATGAATAAATATTTATATAATATATACAAGGGATTAGGAATTAATTTTTATTATATTATTGGTAAAATTTGTTGGTGCAAACTTTATTGATGTGTAAAATTTAAAAAGAAATTACATTAGAAAACTATTATAATATATAAATATACTTATATAATATTGGAATTTATTTGCTACCACAAGTTGAAAGCAAAGTTTAAACCATGAGAATATATCATTTTATTTAATTTGATTTGTCTTTTCTCTGTCCTTTTGTACCCACCAACTTACCTTATTTTTCCTCCTATTTTGACCCTGTCTTGTTTGGTATTAACTCCTCTATATTCCTTTTCCTTGAGGCTTAAAACTCATTTCTTTGCTAGAATCTATATTTGTGTGTTGTGTTATGGCTGGTAGTGTAATCATTTGGGTTATGCCGGCAACAAATATGTTCTAGCCGTAGGTGCAGGGAGGTGTTAAGAAAATTAATAGTTAGAATGAATATTTATATATAATTTGAAAGTGTTAAAAAGGATATGAATGAATGAGAAATAGGCATATTAATGTTAAAATTGTATAAATCAATTTTAAATAAAGGTTCTAACATTAATTAATTTGTAAGAATAGATTAACTATAATTATGTATGATTAAGAAAATATAGAATTTATTTTGAAATGAAATATATAAATTTATGATTTTCAGCTTTTGATCATGTCAAGGATTTATCAACACCTTCATAATCTTGATGTGACGGCCAATCACACTTTCAAGCTTTGTGAGTGAATTATATGTACTTTGGTTGCCAGATTATTATATGTAATTGTATGGGTATTTGAATAGATGTGCTATATGGGAAAAAAAAAAAAAAAAAGCAAGTGCAGTATTTCAGTGATTTATTTGAATTATATTTATTTGATATTGCTTGTGGTTGATAAGGGCCAACAAATTGAAATTTTATGAGAAATGATTTTTATTTCTGAAAAGTGAAATCCAGGTGCACCTAGGATATTCTGAGATATTCTGATTCTGATAAGTATTTTAAAAAGTTGAGTGCTCAATCCCAGTGGGATAGATTATGTATGGAGATTAATCTATTGTATGGGTGCTTATATGCCTTGTAAGGGTGATATTATTGTGCAGAACTGAGTTATTCCTTGGCTCTTTGTTTGCTTATATGGTTTGATTGCTTTGCTTGAAATGTGAGCTTCAAATATTTAAATTGATTTATATGATGTGGTACATGTAAATTGTGACTTGATGAGAATTATAATTACGTGTGTGTATTATTAAGTTAAGACATAAATATTGTTACTTAAGGTTAGATGATGATATATGTGCTTTGATTAATGTTGGTACTTTTAGGATATGTTGTTTGCTCACTGAGTTTTTGTGACACATTCTCCTGCTGTTGTTGTTTTTTTTTTTAGTATCAGGAAATCACAGTTCCCCATGTCTGGACTTGATACCTGCTGACACTGCTATGACAAGGTATATCTCGGAATCACACACTTGAGGCTTAAGGGATGACATTCGCAGTCACTTTAGGTGTTATGCATTTTTATTGTATATATTGGATTAATCATGAAGATTTTCTATGTGGTTAGGAGCAGAGCTCCTTAGTGTAATCCTGATACTATGATTTACTATTGACTTATAAACAGGTTATTTATATTTACCAAAGGGCATGTTTCACTTTGTGGAGAACCTCTGTCGAATTATAAAAATTTTATGTTTAATAATAGAATCAAGACTTTATTTTAATTCAGTAAAGTTTAATTAATCTTAACTGTATTTTGTTTAAGAGTCAGTGGTGCACAGTATTTGAGTATTTAGGGTTATGGGGGTGTGGTTATCCATTTCTCTGATCAGTCATACCTTTATTTAAGGATGTGACAGCTAATGAATTTGTTTCCAAATTTGATTGATGCCAAAGGATGGGCTACATATCTAGAAAAAATGAGATGTCACTCAACAACATACTTGACGTGGAATTGTTTGATGTATAGGGGATGGATTTTATGGGTCAATTCATCTCCTCATACACCATTCAATACATCCTTGTTGTTATAGATTACGTCTCTAAGTGGGTTAAATCAATTGCTATGTCAACTAATGATTTCAAAGTAGTGACCAAATTGTTACAAAAGAACATCTTCACACAAGTTGGTACACCCCAAGCAATTATCAGTGATGGAGGGGTCTCACTTTTATAACAAACAAGTGGGAGCTCTTCTTGCTAAATATAGGATGGCTTACAAGGTTGCAGTAGCATATTATCACCAAACAAGTGGATAAGATGAGGTCTCCAAGTAGGAGAAAAAAAAGATCCTAGAGAAGTTGGTATGTCTTTCACAAAAATACTGGTCCAAGAGATTGGGTGATGCATTATTTGCATACCGTACAGCCTCCTCTAGGCATGTCTCCTTTTCTTCTAGTTTTTGGAAAGGCTTGCCACCTACTAGTTGAGTTAGAACATAATGCCTATTGGGCAATAAAAAAGTTGAACTTTGATTATCTAGCTGCTGGAAAAAAGAGACTCATTCAATTGAACGAGATAGATAAGTTTAGGCTTAATGCTTACGAGAAGGCCAAACTCTACAAGAAGAAGACCAAGAGGCTGCATGATCAAAGGATTGTTAAGCATCGGTTTAAGCTGGGTCAACAAGTCCTTCTCTACAATTCCCAGTTAAAGCTTTTCCCAGGAATGCACAAGTCAAGATGGTCTAGTCCATTCACCATCTCCAAATTGTTTCCATACGATGCTATGGAGTTGATAGCCATTAATCCGTATAGAATACTTGTCGAAGCTACTTAACAATACTAAATCAAACCGACCCAAGTTTCTGAAACTTTTTTCTTTATTTTTAATGTTTTGGTTACTTGACACTTAGCCTTCATGTCATCTCTCTTAACCCGCTGAGCCTAATGTCTAGGAAATTACAAAAATAAACAGATAGTATATCATTGTGGCCCTCATCCATGTACATCGAAGCTCTATGAAAATAAAAATCCCAAGTATGTACTCATAATGCTATGAACCATGGCACCTAAATTCAACGAAAAAATATACATTTTAGATAGAGAGCACCACGCCCTGCCTCCACTTCTTTGCACCACGATATCACCCAACCCAGAATTAAAAAGTTTAGACATATTATCTTGAGCCGCGGTGCTTTGTTTTCAAAAAATAAAAACTAGGTTTCAAACAAAAAGCATTGTGTTGCGACGCCATTTTACTTAGGCTGCTGTGCCAAATCCAGTATTTTACAAATTTCAAATTTTAGTGCATAGCGTCGCAACGCCTACTTCTTCACGTTGCAGCACTGTGTCTGGATTTTAGCTTTTAAAGAGAAATTTCAAAACCCATAACTAGCCAAACTCATACCCTAATATCTACTCTTGAGAAATCAGAAGTTTTAGGCTAAAAATCTCCAACCCAAATTCTAGTCAATTCTACCATTATAACACAAAACCCCCCACCCACATTACTGTTCAACCATGAATTCTACGTAGCTTCAACATAAATAAATGCTCTTCTTTTTCTCTTTACATTCTAAGAATTTTCTTCTAGGTAGGATGCTTTTCTTGTGTAGTATGCTTAATGAATAGTGGGTAGATATGCTTTTTTAAGGGTTTGTGGATGATTTTTGGTTTTTGGTTACATGTGTTATGTTTTGTGTTGTTTTTGCACTGTGATAGATGATATTAGTACAATATGATCTAATTATATCCCCTTTTTCATAATTCTTGAATATACTTTGTTAATCTTTTGATATTGGAAATAAGTTTGAGGGTGGGATGATAAATATTGATGAGTAGTACATGCGTGATATGAAGTTAATATGAACATGACAGAGAATCTTGTGTAAATTATTTGTGGGTCAGAGACTCGTTATTGATTATAGGATGTGGTTGACCTTGTTGCTAGGCATTTTGGGGTTCGGGATTATGTTGTTTTGTTTTTCAGGATAATGGGACCAAAAACCAAGGCTACCAAGCATGCTCGATCTGCTAGACATAGCTTTGACAGCAGACTATTTATTTCTGCTGCTACAGAGAAAAGATTCCATGAAGGGCTAGTGAACAAGAAGATAATGGCTTAACAAGATCTACACCTCAACCCTGATTATTTTTGAAACATAGTCCAATTGAATATGTGGCCTATGCGAGTGGTATAGTGGACTATGATGCTGTCATCAATGCTTTATGCTACCAAGGCTCTATTTAGAAACTAACTAATGGAGACCTAATGTACTTCAATGCCAATCAGTTGATGGCTACTATGAGGGTGTGGTATTACTTCATACTCGCTAATGTGCTACCTAGTGGACATGTAAGTGATATGACCATGGAGTGAGCAAAATCCTAGTTTATGCAATAATGTGAGGTATGTCTATTGATATTGGTCGTATTATACACAATGCTATGTTACAGGCAGCAAACAGTGGAAATTTGGGCATGTGATTCCCCTCGCTCATCATTGAACTATGCCGAGAGGTTAATGTGATTTGGGAGGACATTGAACTATTGGCCATGCAAAAGGGCCCAATTAATGACAAGCTGATGAACAAATTTCTAAGTCACACTTTGAAGCCAGATAGGGTGATCCATTAGCTCTAGCTTAGCCTGTGCCGATTAGTACGCAGAGATTGACATTAGGCCAGCAACTATCTCGACTAGAAGTATATTGTGCAGAGCATTGGCAACATAACCATTCTGTCAATCATCAGAATAATAGAGTTGCTAAGGATGATGCTATAGCAAGGAGGACAGGATCTTCTACATTCCCTCATTTTCCTGAGCCTCCAGCTCCTTTTCCTCGTCCCGAGGAGGACATTAACATAGATTTTGAAGAATAAGGAGAGTTCTTTTTATCTTTTTCTTTTCCTTCTATTTTTCTTGTCTTTCTTCGTTTCTTAAACATTGGGACATTGTTTAGTTTAGGTTTGGGGGGACGGTTACTTTTAGTTTTGTATTTATTTATTTGTATGTTTAGTTAACCCCCATTTATGTGTAATTGTTTAGATATGGTATTCAGGTTGTAATGTATTTCCCCTTCCCAGATTGTTTTAAGTAAATTGTAATTTTTATTTGTTAATGATACTCTAATATTTCGTTATTCCCATTATAGTATCTAATTTATGCATTGATTTTTGATTTAATGCAAGAATTTTTTTGAATGTGTTATAATTAAGGCACATACTTCATGTATTCATATTTACACAAAGCTATTGCCACCTAGGGTTGTTTTTTTAACCATTTTTTCTTTATAACCCTTAGACTCTTTTTGATCTCTTTAATTAGTAAGAATTCCTCTTAAGGAAAAATCCTAGGCAAAACTTACTTGATAACATGATTTAGGCAACTTTTGGACCGATCAAGCCTTTGTATATCTACCCTTGATTTTATATTTCTTTAGTTACCCACTTTTGAGCCTAATGCCTATTCTTTCAAACACATGCATATAATAACCAATCATTTTTTTGTAAGACACATTTGCATCTTATTTACTTTGAGCACATCAAATATGTAGTAAAATTGAGCTTTAAAAAGAGAATGAGTTGAAGCACGTCTATAAGGGTGAATGCAACACAAGGAAGAAAAGAAAGAAATTTTTTTCCATACTTGATAAAAATTAAGTTTAGGGGAAGTATGTGGAAATTCCTTGAAAATTTATCTACAATCCAAAGGTTTATATAGGAATAAAAGAAAGATCAATGAGGAAAAAAATGGAGAACAACTATGCTCACGCAAGAAGAGATATATTAGGTGATATAAACAATATATATGCTAAAATAGCTGAAACCCAAATGAGTGGGAATTAACACTTTATCAAAAAAAAAAAAAAAAAAGGTGAAACAGAAAGGTGAGCTCATAGAAAGAAATTGTGCTTAAGGTATTTGAGCCTAAAAATTTCATTTCATTAAATATTTGCCTTAGTTATACATTACAAGCTGAATAAAAGACCTATTAATTTTGGCCTAAATGTTAGCCTACATTAGTGGAGAGAGGAATGAGGGGTTATGACTAGTCTTTGAGTTATTTTAAAAATATTTTTGAATCCATCTAACTTTAGTGACAATGCCTTGCACACACACATAAATGAGGTTGGCCCAAACATGATAAATTTGAAACTATACTTGTGTTTTGTCTTGAATCAAGTCTTTGTTATTAAATTTGAGGATTTTTAGGGAAATAGTTAGTTCATCATTAGGTAGGTTAATTGTGATTCTTGTTTGATTTTTTTTTCTTTCTTTTTGCTTGGGACTAACAAAATATTAAGTTTGGGGGAGTGATAACTCTGTAAAATAAAGTTATTTCACTATGCTTTTGATTCCTATTTTATATTAAATCCTAAGAATATTAGTCAAATACAGTGTTTTAGTTATTTTATGTTGTTTAAGAGTTTTTACCTTAATTAGGAGTAGTTTTACGAATTTTGGTATTTCATTTGTTTTAGGTGTCTTTGCATTGTCATAGTAGGAATGAAAGAAGGAAAGGACTTCAAGACGTGATGCAATGCTGAAGAATATGAAGCTGCAGCTTTTAAAAAGGGAAGAAGTTGGCAAATAAGTTAGAGAGATCTAAGTCGCAGCACATCTAAGATGAAGCTGCAGCGCTGATAAAAAGAGGAAAAGAGCATAAAAGTCAAAGAGTTGGAAGCCGCAGCGTGAAGAACTCAAAATACCAAGTAAAATCACAGAGAGAGAAGAGCCACAGCGCCTTTAACCTGAAGCCGTTGCGCCAATCTAAAGATAACTTTCGTAAACTATACAAAGGATTAAAGCCGCATCACCCAAGTATGTAAAGCCGTGACATGACAAGATGGAGTTCTAGTGGGATTAAGCAAAACCTTCAGTGCCGCAACGCCAAATACACACAAGCTGGGGCCCCCTCACGTGTTTTGACGACTCCTACTTTAATTGAACTAGGAGGAAAAGCCTATAAATAACAAGGAAGGCTGAGGTTTTGAGATATACCAAAGTTCATAATAGAGAGTGCTAAGAAGTTCAAGAAGACCCGAAGCCGTGACAACTTCTAGTTCCTCCTTCTTTCTTCTCATTTTCTATTTACTTGTAATGATTATGTCTTTAGTGTTTATGTTTTCAGTAATTAGTATGGAGTAGTTGTATTCTAGGGGTAATGATTGAACTCACATGTAGCCAATATGGCTTTAGTTTTAATTCAATTCATGATTTAGTTTTAAATATTTATATTGCCTTTGTTTTTAATGCTTCTAATTGATTGATCACCAGCTAAATTGATTAGAAATTCTAGAATTGACTTAGAAGAGTCAGTTTTGGTATTAGTCTTAGGCAATATAACTTATGTTTAGATTGTTCATATGATGTGGATAATCTAATTTATTTAAGAGATAGAAATATACTCTTTCACCATAAGTAACCAGGAGATTGGTTTTTAATGAGTTTGCCATAAAATAATTCTCATAGGAATATAGAGAATCAAACTAAGGGAAATATATATTTGCTAGACATAGGAATATCTAGAAATTGATTAAGAAATCTGGGTTAATATTAAGCTATTATATAATTTGAATTGAACTAAAGTTAATTAGATGTAGTGTGAGAGATTTCGTGAACCTAGGCTTAGTTTTAATATTTTTATAAATCGATTAAAAATCTCAATTTACATTAGCTTGATTAGAATTAGACTACATCATATTGGTAACTAACATTAGAAAGTAATTTATTCCTCATAGGAACTATCTCTACTTATCATTGTATTACTTGAGGATTATGTGAGCTTGCGTTTGTTAAATCTGTACCATAAGAGTACTATCGTAATTTTATATTTAAATTAATTAATATAGGAAATTCAGAATTTAATATTTTCTTATTTTTGGCCTTAAAATTCCCTTACGATAAGTTAGAAATAGTTTAGGTAATTAACTAATTTATAGAGGCAACTCTCCTCAATTTTTGTGCCTCTCTTGTTAAGCAAAATCATACTCTTTCCTAGGTTATTAGATTTTGTGGTTTATGCTCGGCTTGTGACTTTTCAATTCTTGATTTTGATGTTTGGGTTATTAAGGTGAGTGGTCCTGTTCCCTTCTTATATTTTTCTTAAAAAAATGCTAGTTTTGATTAAACTGTTGTTTTATGAACTTACATGAAAGTATCTTGATTTATAAATGATAATATTTTTGTATATTACTTTTCAAATGATTGGGTCCAGCATGAGATTTTGTGAAATTTAAGTTTTTAATAAATGTTGAGATTGTTAAAATTCTGTGCGATGAAACAAAGTTGTTTTGGTTGAATTGGCCACTCATTGTGAATTTTTTGAACTCTCAGTCTGAATATGAATTGTTGATTGTATTGTATTGTTATTGTCCCTTTTAGTGGGGTTTAAATACTAGCATATTGTTAATCCAAAACTAGTATTGATTCACTACTGTCATTGAGGTTTCAGGTGTGACCTTAGTCATGTGTGTGAGCTAAACTGATAATAATTGTTTTATTTTTGTGAAAATCAATGAATGATAAGTTGCCTATTTTTACTAAATATTATTTAAATCATGTTTGGATCCAGCCAGTTGGGGACTTAATTACTTGCTAAGCGATGTAGATTATTTCTTCTTATTTTTAGGTGATGAATAAGATTCTCTTATTATGCAAAGTGTTAACATCAGTAGCATAATACGTGCAATCAACAGTATTAGTTGACAAAGCCAATCTCATTGGCACCATTGTCAATATCTTGAGGATAGATTTGGTTAGCGCACGAAGATATAGCAAACACAATGTATAGCTTTAGCCATATATATTCTTCTCCATTTGATTAGCAATGAAGCAGGTTCTTTTATTATATCCTCTTGTTTAGAAGCTTGCTCAATCATAAGTTCAACTTCTTTATATTGATCAATAGTCTGAGAATTTTATTTTTGATGTTTGTTTTGGTATAGGCTGAGACTTGTTTTAGTATAGCCTAAAGCTTGTTTCTGTATAACTTCTGGTACTTTTTCTAGTTATGATCAGCAACATTATTCTTTCACTTTGAATCTTGTTGCATTTCTCAAAATCTACATCATCATCACTTACTTCTTTTCTTAAAGACAAGTTGTTAGAATAATATAACTAGTATGGCTTGATTAATAACTAATGTCAATATATTATAATTTATAGATGCCCAAAAATATATTTTATGAATAATAGACACAACTTATGTAAATATGGAGAAAACAATAATCATAAACGCATACCATTTTCACAGATGCCAATAAATAAAAGCAATAAGTCCAGGATCAGAATTAGCATAAGATATTTAATATCATACGAAATAGATAACCATTTCAAATAGATTTAAGAGAGTTTCTTACAAACTGTGTATATACCATTGAGCCTCGAGTTGGAAGTTACTTTAACTAATACTGATGCAGAAAAGTTTGCACGTAACCTCACAAAAAGGGATTAGCATTCTTCATATTGTTAACATAGATATAAACTAATAGCATAAAAAACAATAAACAAGGGCAATGTTCATACAAACTAAAAAAAAACTTGAGAAGAGTTCTTTACAAGAAAGACACAGAAGAAGTTGCAAGATTAAGAGCAAAATTATAAATTCATACCCTAAGCAATGGTGCATTCTTCGCTAGTAACACTAGCTTTATTAGCTTGACACTCAATGCCTAACCAAACACAAAATTAACTATCCTTGTCAATACAAAAAATTGAAATCATGGAAACGACAAGAATGAACTAAGCAATAAAATAACAATCGAAATCACGGTAACGGCAAGACCAAATTGAGTAACAATAACTCACATAAATCCATGATATGGTTTCTACAGATTGCACATTTATCCACAACGATATCTGTAACAAATTCAAAGTCAATAAATATAAAAAATGATAACTTTAAGTAAAAAATAATCAACAAATACAAAATTATTCAAAATATTGTAGGGTTTTATAGAGATGGAGTTACAATGTGAAAAGGATTAAGGATAGATAGTACAAAACTCATGCCCAGAGAGCCACGACGCTCCATTTCTTGATTTCAAATCACATTAAACTTCATAATGTCTCTTTCTTCTTTGGTTTCAGTTTATTCATTGGTCTGATACTTACCAGAGGCGACAATGTTCTTGAATGAAGTCTATTAAAACTGAATTAGCACTTCTTAAATCAGGCTAGACCTCTCCAAAGTTCTCTAGCAGCAAGAACCTTGTATCGGTGGTGGTAATGTCATGGGCTTCAGGATTTTGAATGATATTGGGATAATGTTGCTTGAAAGGGAAAGGGGAAGAAGAAAATAAAACAAAAAATAAAAAATAAAAAAAAAAGTGAAAGAGGGAAAATAGTGTACACTCAAGCAAGAGGTTAACAAAATTTAGATTAAGCAATGTTATCTTTTTTAAAATAAGTAATCTCAACCAACATAAATAAAACCTTATTAAAAAGAAAAAAAAACATTAAAATAAGTGTTGTCATTTATTATATTGGACATTGGTTTCATAACTGTTGTACAAGAATTGTTGCTGTAGTTTTAAATTTTAAGCAATGATTTATTTCCGTTGCAATATCATAGTTTTTGCAACGATTATATAGATGTTGCAATAAATTCATTGCAAAAGTTTAATTTTTAGGCAACAGTTTATTTTTATTGCAATATGTAGCAACACTTTTTTAAGTGTTGGAAGATAATTGTTTGTGTTGTGTAGCTTAGTTTTGTTGTAGTCTAGATTTTTGGGATTTTAACTCAAATTCTTTTTTCGTTGTTTCCTAATTATTTTAATCTTAGTGCGTAACAAATAACTAATTAGATGTTGATTGAGATTTCCTAATTAGGTTTACTTTAATGGGTAAATAAATATGATTAGATGATTATAAGGTTTCCATAAAGTGGAAGAAGGTTTAGTATTTAGGCAAGTCCTATGTAGTATAACAGGCTTATGAGAGTTGTAGGTGTTATAACCCAATAATTTAACGTATGTTTTAGGATGTTGTATATAAATGGTCGTGATTAAGTAAATGATAACTTTTCGTAAAGCAAATTAAAATAAAAGTAGATTTGTGTAAATATAAGTTAAAATTTATCACCTTAATGGGTAAATTGGAAGTTGAATTTAATTTAGGTGATGGTGTTGATGGGTGAGACAAATAAATAAATGAAACAAATTAGTAAATATATATATGTAAGTATATACATATATAATTTAGAAATAAATTTCTATCACAAGGTATAAAGTGAAATTTTAACTAGATATTTTTTCTTATTTTATTATTTTAGTTGTCTCTTTCTCTTTTTTTGGAGAACGTACTTACTCTTCTTTCCTAGTGTCCTCGTTCCTGCTTTGTGTATTTTCCTGGTTCCATCTGTGAAAGGAGACTTCTTCAGGTAGCTTTTCCCCTTTTCTTCTTTGACTAACTGCTCCCTTAGTTGAAAATCTTTGGCTGGCCGTGGGTGTAGTCCACACCAAGAGACAAGCAAAGGCTGCTGATGTGATTTTGTTACGACCGTTGGTGAAAGAACAGGCGTGAAGGTTAGTGGGGCAATTCATCTATCTTAGTTGTGGCATCTCCTTTCTGGTAGCTTGTAAGGTGAGTGTCAAGTTAAGAGGAAACTGGGGTTGCTATAATCTTAAGCTATTGTTCTATACAGCAGCTAAATCATTTGGGTTTTCTTTCATGGCCGTGGGTTTTCTTTCAAGGCCGACTATTTGGTAACAAAGAGAAGGAAAGTTCTCCTTCTATCATTTGTATTATGGTCATTAATTTATGCATTAGTCCTCCTAGACCCAATTGAGCTGCTATTTTGATGATTGCCCGTTTGCTTGTTGGCGTGATACAAGGGTTCAAATATGCCCTGTTTTCAGCTTTTGGAGCCATCTTCTGTTGGAACTATAAATGATTAGTTGGTTAGTTCGTGATGCTTTCTCATCTGTGGCACCACCAATTAGTGATTTACCAAGTTTCATTGAACACGAGGAGTTGAAAGTCACATGAACTTATGAGTGACAATTTCCTTGTTTAATTGATGTTAGTTTTAATTTTTCTTTGTATGTTGGGAGTTAGATGTAGGTAGTAATTGGTTATATATATATTTGAGTTAAGAAATATAGAGATCGTCATATGAACTAGACAAAAATAAGTTGGAAATTAATTATATCAAAAATAGGAAGGTAAAATTGAAAAAATTTATTAAGTTTAGAGAATTAAATTGAATTGATCTTAATAATTAGAAAATAAGTTATTTGAAGCGTGTAAACTAGTATTGAAATTTGTAATTGAAGCTCTTAATCATTGTGATAATTAAGTAGTTTTGGATGAGGACAGATTTCGTGGGTGAAAGAAATCTTGTATTTTGGATGCATTTTGGAGCTAGATTAAATTAAGAGTTCAAAAGATAAAGTGTAGCTTAGGATCTTGGGATGTTTTCAAAATTTCGTAGCTTGGTTACAAGTATGTTGTGAGTTGGAGCTATTAGACTACAGCTAGGTCAAGCAGGATTCATAGTGCCCTGTTTTTGGTTCATGTAAGAAATTGAGTGGGTTCATGATAGATTTTAGGAAAAGTTTCTAAATAATAAAGATAGATATACTTGTCTATTAATAAACCCAATAAAAGGAATTGGATTTTGTTTTTCCTACAGAAATAGTGTTCAATTAACTAAGGCAAGGTCAGAGCTATCAAAATCCTGCGTGTTGCAGAATTTGATACAACTTCAAACAATAAAATGTATTGATATAAAAATCTAAAAATTACAAATGATATACCATTATAAAGCTACATGTGTCTGGTATTTTATAAATTTTATGAAACTAGATTCGAAGTTTCCTAAAGAAAGATATGACCGTTAAAGTGGACACTAGGCCAAACCCCAAGTTGGGACAGTCTCAACATCTCTAACTCACTAAGTGCTTTTTTATCTTTTCTAATGGTTTCTTCTACCCTATGCATTTTCAAGACATTTAAAATGTCCCTTCTATTAGCCCTATCACACAAAGTCCAATTCATATTAATTGGCATGTAATAGCTTAATGGAAAACTTTCATAAAGAAACCTATACAAGTTGAAATATAAGCTTAGAAATTAAAAGATTATAACAATACCATTCATGAACTAAGTATTATTTGGAATTATGAATTTTAGTTTCGAATTCTAATGTGGACCTGATAAGACGCTTGGAAGGAAGTGTGAGGGACGAGTGGAATCAATTATAGGTGAGTGGTTAATTGTTGTCTTTAAGGACTAGATTAGTATGTGTAATTATATGTTTATTTGAATATGCAAGATATATGAAAAATAAGTAGAGTACTTCGGTAATTTGTTTAAATTATGTTTGTTTGATATTGATTGCTGTTTTAACATTGGTTGTGGTTCATAAGGGCTAACAAAGTAAGGTTTTTATGAAAATGATTTTATCTCCGAAAATGAGATCCAGGTGCAACTAAGATGTTCTGATCAAAAATCCTAAGAAAAGTTCTGATTCTGATAAATTTTTTTAAATTGAGTGCTCAACCTTAGTGGGATGGATTGTGTGTGGAGATCAATTTGTTATGCAGGCACGTAAATGCCCGGTAGAGGGTGATAATGTTGTGCGGGGTTGGGTCACTCGTTAGCCCTTTGATTGCGTTGTTTGATATTATTGCTATGATTAATTTGTGATCCTGTGTTTCATGTAAATTGTGAATTTATGACAGTTATAATGTATATGTGTAATGTGAATTAAGGTATAAACAATGTACATGAGATTATCATATATGTTATACGATTGTGTTAAGTGATGCTAGTACCCTTTGGGTACGATTTTCCACTCACAGAGTCCATATGACTCATCCCTCTTGTGAATAATATTTTTTTCAAGAATCCAATATATGGTGTCATCGAATTTGTTGACTTGCCAACAGAGTACGACAAGGTATTTTTCCTAGGATCTCAGACTTGAAGTTAATGATGGAAGTTGCAGTCACACTAGAATGGTGAAATGCTTATTTTTGTATGATGTAATAGTCTAGATGATTGTCCTTGTGTAGTTGTGTGGAATTAGAAACACATATATATTGTATTTTGACGCATGTTATATAAATTTTCAGTAAGTTGCTATTTATTTCAAAAAATAAATAAATAAAATAAACTTTTACAGTAAACTTTTATTCTATAAAAGTACTTTTATTCTTTAGTTGGAAGAGTAATGGTTATACTTTTTTTTGAATTCAAGGGTTACGGAAGTTTGGTTGTCCAACCCTCTAGCCAATCATGCCTCCGTGAGAGTGTCCAATAAGTATGAGGAAGAGAAATATCTAATATTTGTGTGACCCTTCAAGGGTGGGGTGCAAGAGAGATTGGTAGAGACATAACTTAAGAGAGTGGTGAGAACATTAGAGTTTTACTGTTTCTACATAATTTTTCTTGGAATATTAGTGAATTTTTTTTCATCTATGAATGCAGGTAAAAAGCCAAACCACGTTATATTTTGTGTTGACGTTTATTTTTCTTGTCTTCTACTTATATTTTGTGATTATTATCTTTTTTGTTATTTTTACTATAACTCATTGAAGATTGTAAAGGAATTTCATCTAATTTCTAACATCTCCTTCTCTTTCCCAAAAACCTCCCTTTTCTCTCATTCTCTTTCTTTTACTATTTTCTCCTTTCTTGCCTAACTCATCCTCTTCCTCCCTCTGTCTTTCTTTCCTATTCAGATGACTTTAGTGTCTCTTTTACACACCTAACCCTAATACGTGCTGAGCTGCCACCTTAAAATGATTTTGGGGTGGAAAACAAGTTACTCTCATATTTACCATGCAACCCACAGAATTTTCAGTTTGTCCAATTTAGTTATTACATATTTTTCTCATGTGAAGACAGAGAAGAATGGATATGAAAATTCTAATCTTGCTCTATTTTGAGAATTTTAAATTTGAAAGTGAAGACGTGACATTTGAATTTTCCATAAAGGTTTCAGGGAAGCAGTTTTTATTCCATTCAAAATTATTTTCTCTTATCCTGACTTCTACAATATATAGGTAGAGCAAAAAATTTCATACTGTTGTCATACTCATGGCAAAAGTGGACCGCCATGTATGTTCATTTTTTAAAACTTTTGGCAATGCGCTAAAATTCTCGAGGGAGTGCGTGAAGCTATTTGTATCATCTGAGTAGGAGGACAGTGACATTGTTATTATCCTCTTAGTTTTTAAATTTGGTTTCATTGAGCAGAACATATGAGAAAGATGTTATTCAGTTGACTAAAAGAATAGATCAACAAATGAATTCAGTTGATTATAAGCTTTAGTTGACTAACTCTCAAAACATTATTGCTTTGATTGTGAGCTGATCTTCTTTAGTTAACATAAAAGATAACAATTGAGAAGTTTTAGTTAATTGTGTTAGTGGAATGACATCGTTTTGTCTTGTTGCCTGATAGTTCTATTGACTGAAATAAATAGAGCTCATTAAGATACAATTGTCTAAGAATCTTTAGCTGACTATCTTGAAATAAAAATATTGCTGTTTATTTTTACTTTTGTTAATAGAGACAAGACTTTAGCAGATGACTTTACTAAAACGTTGCGTTGCATGCATCAACTGGCTGAAATGATATCTAGTGAAATATAGTTACAGCTAAGTGACAGGAACACAGTTGATCAAGCACAACTCACTATTCAACTAAAATAACATCGTAGCACATATCAGCTAAATGCTTTGATACCCATAGAGTACTTTCAGCTGACTAAGAGATTCACTAAATGAGATCTTTAGCTGATAACTTCTATAGTGTCGTCATTGACTTTCAAGTTTCAATCGACTGTACATGTAATAAAATAATATATTTAAAATAGTTTATTAATCATTTCATTTGTATATAACTATTTAGTTATCATTAACATCAAATAAATATATTACTAAATTAAATTATCCATTTGATTCAACAACATGTCTTCTAAGAATTATTTTGATATAAAATAAAATACTATTTTAGTTCACCAAATGCAATTATGAATAGATTTACCAAATAAGGAAATGAGATTTGTGCCAATTTCATTCTTATTACTTATTCATTCAGTCAATTATATTTTTTTTTTCAGCTTATTAATTTAGTTTTATGAAAATAATAAATAATAATAACAATAATAAACTAAATCTTTAATAGTAATTATTTATTCATGAAAGATGAACACCACAATACAAGTTTTAATTTCGGAAGTTGCAACAATGTTTTATCCCACAACATTATTTATAAAATAAAAAAAAATAAAAAAAGAAAGAAACTAATTGACAAATGAAATAAATGTTTAATATATGACTGGAACTACAGACATACATGAACATTCTGCTATCATTATTTTGGTGGGAACTACAACCTAAGGAAAAGAGAAATTATGCCATTTATTATTTTCATTGCTGAATGCTGGTGGTGATCGAGGATGAAGTTCATGATCAAGGTTCGTGCCAAAATCCGTAATATTTGTGTCATTGGATCGCAACGTATCCATTATCCATTGTTGATTTTGCACCTCCATGTTGTTCTTAGTCATCTCATGATCATCATAAGCTTGATCTTTAGAAGTATTGCTCCAACCAAGTAGTTCTTCTTGACTTTCATTATCAGATATTACCAATGCCGATTTTGTTGCAGTTGTAGTTGAATGGTTCATCTTATCCCCAATTTCTTTTATATTCTTATCAACCATCCATCCTAATTGATTCAAATCTACAAGGCTCAGTTTTTGCAACCCTTGACTATCAACCAAGCATTGGTACATGACTCTTTCAATTTCCTTCTCGCGGTTTTCCCTCCTTTGTTTCTTCACTTGTTCCACAGCTTTAGTTATCCTCTGCCTCAGGAAACTCTCTTGGTTCACCATGTTTTTGGTCTGATCAATCTCAGATTTCTTTTTAAATGCAGAGATAATACTTTGTACCTCAAATGGAGATGGCCAAACATCAGGTTCCCTCTCATTTGTACCATAAATAATAACACATGCCTGAATTCCACAAAGGGTACTTAGTTCTTTCACCTTTTTCAGTAAACTCTTCTTTCTCTTCTTGAATGTGACCTTTCTTGCAGCATCATTTGTTATGTATGAGAGTTTAGCTTTCTTTTTTGCCATGGCTAGCAAGAGAAGAAAGTATTTTCACGAAGGAAAGATGACCTATTTGGAGAACTTCACGTAAAATTAAGGAGAATCTTGAGAGTTTATATAAATTTTAAAGAAAGAATGGTAGGTATGTGTGTGTGTGTGTGAAGGGATTTTGGTATTAAATGTGATAGATTTGGTGATTGTAATTAGGAATTTGTGTTGATTTCATATTTTTGTCCTTTTAAAAGTCTTATCTCATGCATTTGATAGTTTCAGATTTTCTTCCTTTTATGATATAATTATTTAGTTATGTATATTGTGCGGAATTTTATATTCCTCTAATTTAAATTTGGTCAATAAGATCTATTTAGGTCAAAAAAAAAAAAAATCTGTGATAATTATAGTTGTTGCAATTGATACAATGATGACAAATATTTTGGTATCATTACATAAATGAAATTCGTTGTCTAATTTTCTTTTTTTTTATCAATTGATTTTTAAGTATATGAGATCTTATTTAATTGGTGTTTATCTTATGCACATGTAAAATAACATAACGTGTCATGTGTAGTTAATTAATTTAAAAATAGAATATTAAGAAGGGTTTACATGATTGTATACAAAATATAAAATCATATTGTTTTCCATTTAAGGCATACAATAAGAGATCACCTTGACTTTTTATAGAAACTATTAGAATATTAACCAAATTAAAAGGCAAGAGAGCAAATTAAATTTTCCTCCAAATTATAGAGAATCTCATTCATTTTTTGTTTCTATAAAGATTTCTAAAAAATATATATTTTTCTAACAAATATAAAAAAATATATTATGTTTCTACATATATGGAAAATTCTAACATATAGACAAGTGTGTAGATTTGCACACGTGGACAAAATATCCAAAATTCCTCTTTAAAAACCACAAAAAATAAATAAAGATTCTAATGGATACCATTTATGCATTTGAGGAAAATTAATTTTGTACCAATTTTATCTTTATATGAGCAATAGTATTTAGAGTTTCCGATGAATCTTAGTTCATTTGGCTAAGGCAATGGTGCTAGGGTCTAGAGATTCATGTTCAAATCTCCCACCATCTAAAGATGTGTACTTATGTTTTCAGTTGTGAGTTATTTGTACCTATGTGTAAATATTGTACCTCCAAGGTGGAGTTATAATATTGTTTGAATGTTGAGTTGAGTTGAGTTAAATATTCTTTTTGTAGCTTACGTCTAGATTAATGGCACCTCACATGGTTTTTTTCACTCCACAAAGGCTTGAGGCAAGGTTATCCTTTATCTCCTCTTATTTTTCTATTGGCTAAGAAAGTTTTTTCCCGAACTATAATTTGTTGTTTCATGAAGGTCATATTCATTATTGTAGAGGTAGACATAAGACATTCTATCCTTGCTATTTCTCTTTTCTTTTTCTTTTTCTTTTTTTTTCTTTTTTTTTCATTTTTTCTTTTTTCTTTTTTTTTTTTTTTTTTTTTGCGGATGACATTTTCCTTTTTTTAGATGGTAGAAGCCAGTATAATTGATTGATTTGATCTCAGTAAGATAACTTCGATGAGATAAGCACTTTAAATTTCGTTTGTAGCTGATGAGGAGCATTGATGATCACCAAAGCTTGATTATATGTATTCAGCTGCTACGAGATACTTCAAGAAGTTCAGCAGATGACTCATTCGGCAAGTGTTTGATCCTTTATTTTTCCTTTCATTTAAACCCATTTGATGATAGATTGGGAGTTGATGTTTTGACAATATGGAATCTGATTTGATTTCCTAAATTTTCACAACATCAGAGACGTTTATCATTGAAGCACATAATGATTTAATGCAGATAAAATAGAGTCATTGAGTGAATCATTAATAAATCTTGATATTTGAAGAGAAATCATTCTTATGATGAAGGGCTTTAAGTATAGCAGTCTTTAACTTGATGTGATCAAGCAATATATATATATTTTTCGAGAAACCACACCTATCCAGTTAATTAAGATAAGATTTTAAAAAGAATGATTATTTGTTTTTGTTGGAGAAACTTAGAAAACATATTATCCCATAAACATATATAATGATCAAGAACCAAAATTGTAAAGGTGAGCATAAGTAGAGTGGTCTGATAGAGCGAAAATGATATGAGAGCTTAAGTACATTCAAGCAATCTTTTCATTGTGTTTTGCTAAAAACAATTTTGAAAATATTATGACCTGTTCTGATACCAATTGTATACCCAAGAATGGCGAGCTAGAGAGGGGGGAGAGGTGAATAGATTGACGAATAAAACATCACTTTTTTTTCAATTTCAGAACCAGAGTATTTGACAATCAGAGGATCACTTGTGGAATACCAAACTAAAAGCAGAAAAGAATAGAATCTATATGGTTAAAGCAAATATTCAATTGAAATTAAAGAATTGAGAGATAAAGAGATTTATATAGTGGAATTTTTTAGTGGTTGGCCAGAATCCTTAAAATATTCGGCTTCTTGGAAATTTTACTATCAGTTAAATTGCAGGGATTAGAAAAACCTTCACATAGAAAAGGCTCAGCAATCTTCACACTGATTTTCATGTCTCAGCTACTTTGCCAATTCTTACAGGTCTCAGCCAAAAACCAAGCTTAATTGATAAACTCAGAACTTGTTATTAGCTGAACTTTACCAAGTTTAATCCTAAACTCTAAGTTCACACTCGTGTTTTTCTCACAGAATATAATAATGGGTGTGCTCAATAAGATTTCCCAGTATTAAAGTTTCCTTACAAAATTAAAAGTTTTAAGTCTCACTGAGTGATTTAACAAAGCAAAAATGATATGAGAGTTCTAGCCATGCTCTATTTATCAAGAATAAAAAATCTTGATGTGAGATGATTATAAGGTCCCGAGACCCATTTCTCCAACTTATTTAGACGGAGTTTTTCTTCTTTTATATCATGACCCTGAAAGGTAACCATTACTAAGTAATCGTTGTGGAGTTGAGTGGTAACCAGCAGAAACATTCTTTTTCTTCAAACATCTTAGAATCCACCATAAAATCAGAAAGTACTGCCCTTTACTGGTATTCGTGTTTTGAACATTGCACGGCTCATTTTTAGGACTTTAATTGTCCTATTTTGTCTTAAGGTGAGTTTAGGCGAGAAGAAGATATTTTGAACATTCTATTGAAACTTCCAAAGCAGTGTCATAAAAATAAGTCATAAATACTTCAGTTGATTGACATGTCTTCAACCTTCGATTGAAAATTAGTTTTTATTTGATTGAAGCTAAATCTACTTACTGAAATTCAAGTAACACGGTGTTTTTGAGTTTTTATCTCATTAGACAGATGTTTTTTAGTTGATATTTTCAGCTGACTCAAGAAATTTTGCTCTAACTGCTGTTCGAGGTTAAGTGTTCAGTTGATGAAGTCAGTTGACTTAACGTAGCACTCACCTGAAACAATGCACTGTCGTTTTGTGACTTTTCAAGTCTTGAAGTCGTCAGATGTTTGAATGATATTGTTTTGTGATATTTCAATTGTCCTTCGACTTTTTTCCTTCTAATGTGACTAAGAGATATACTTTGATATATTCACTTTTGAAGATTCAGCTTACTGATCGTATTCTTGAAAGACTACAGCTAAGTAAGGATGCATGGCTAACCAAGCGTGATCTCTGATTGAGGGTTTCAAGTGCACATTATGATTTTGACTTATTTACTCGATTTATCTGTTTTATTGATTCATTAATGAGATGATGTCTTCAGAAAACATATTCAACTATCTTGAAATAATATCGTATTGATACAAAGTGGCTAAATTGATTTCCATAGAGTTTGATAACTTTTTTTCAGATGTTGACTCAGCAAAATATATGCAGAGAAGATAATTTAGCTGAAGTTAGTCTCTCTTGCAAATATACTAGTCATTTTGTTACCATCAAAACAAGATTAAAAATTGGGTAACAACACATTATCTAATCAAGTCCTTCAGGATTTACTTATTTTTATTTTAGGCCACCATGATTTAATTTTTTTAAATTAGATTCTGAATCAGGTTGAAATTATTCAATTAAGATGAAATCTGACGAAATTAACTAATAGTTTTTTAGGAGACGATAAAAAATCAATATTAATACATTAAAGGAAATATCACATGAATATTAATTCAATAATTAGAAACATTTGTTTCCCCAAATTTTAAATATCACACTTTCCAAAAATAATTTTCTTTTTTCAGTTATACTTAATCATATTTTCTAATTATGTTATGTTCCATCTAAATTAATGAATCCTAAGAGACTTGATTAGAAAACTAAATTTCCCATGACCAAAATAGGAACTAGTGTAACTCTCAGGGACAAAAACAACGAAAGTAATTCCAGAAACAATTTTTGAGAATAAATTTAAAATGCTTGACTTTTATTCTAAAAGAAAAGAAAGCAAGAATTTAATTAAAGTTGTTTTGGAAAGTAGTTGTTGAGAACAAACTTGTTTAGTGTAGGTGTTTTAAAGCTAATTTCTTCTAAAATTGATTAGTTTTATTTTAACTGAAATATTTGACTTTTTATTTTGTGTAGAATTTTATATTCCTCTAATTTAAATTTGGTCAGTAAGATCCGTATAGGTAAAAAAAAACTGTGTGATAATTGTCAATTGTTTGTTTTCAATTTAAGATAAATTTACACAACAGATAATAAGAGATCATATTGACTTTTCATATAAATTATAAGAATATTAACCCAAATTAAAAGTAAAGAGAGAAAAGTAAATTAGAAAAACTAAGGATAAGTCATACTTTTCACTTGAGATTTCAAATAAATCCTACAATACCCACATCTCCTACTTTAAAATTTTTCTTCCAAATAAATCCTGATTTTATATGAACAATTTTATGCCACTTTTACCCTAATTTTTTTTTTTAATTTTATAGTAAAATACATTATTTAATTTAGAAACTAAAATTTGTTATTTAATAATTAGTAGAAGAATAGAACTATTATATAGTCATTAATGAACAAATAAAAGAATTCTTAAATTAATAAAGAGTTCACATTACCTCCTTTCATATTTTTCCTAAAACATTTAAAAAATATATATTGTTTTTCAAATTCAACTTAAATTACTATTATTATTTTTTCATGATAGGTTCAAAAATAAATAAATCTAGCTTCAATTTTAAGAAAATTAACAAAGCACATGTAAAATAAATATAAAGATAAATTTAATTATGAAGAATTTTTTTTTTATTTTGAAAAACATATTAAAGGGATGATGAATTCTTATTAATTTTTAATAGATTTATTCTTCTGATAATTATTAAATTATGAATTTTAAGTTTTTAAATTAAATAATATATTTTAAAAAGAATTAGTCTATTTAATTAATATTATTAATTTAATAATAAAAATAAAATGAGGTTAAAAATGATATAAAAAGTGTCAATATAAATTATATGACTTATTTGGAAAAAATTTAAAAATTAGATTTGTGGGGAATGAAAATTTATTGTAGAACTTATTTGGAATCTCAAGGCAAATGTAGAAGTTATTTGTACTTTTCCTAAGTAAATTTTCCACCAACCTATTTAGAATCTATTTTATTTTTATTTTTTATTAGGACTTCCAAAAAAAAATTAGAAAAAATCTTGTATGGTAACAAAATTCTAGAACCACATTTCATTCAAAAATGAACAAGGAAATATATCATAATATCTCTTAGCAAAAAAAATATATGTTTGTAAAAATATAAATATAATATATACGTATGTTTATATAAATATATATATATGTATATGTATGGGAAATCCTCACATAAAACCAAGTGTGTATAGGTTAGCAATATTCCCATTTGCATGTGTGGACAAAAAACTCAAAATTTCTCTTTAATAACCACTAAAACTTAAGACATTTTAACAAATTTCTAAAACCTTAAATACTTCCTGCTTGCTTCCCATACAAACACACATGTTATCAATCTCCATGTGAGCTATTTTTTCTATAATAAAAAAACTTTCATGGGAAAATAACAAAAACTTCTTATCTTTGTCTACTAATTTAAATAGAAATCATAGAATACCATTCTTGTAATGATTAATTTCATTCTAAGTAGCAACTGAAACATAAAACTTGATTAATTTCTCATCTTCATCTTGACCCCTCTTTCTGTCATTATTCACTAGCCATTGTAAAAAGAATTATAAAATTTCATACTTGTAACAAAAATTTTCTAAATATGAAAAATAAGGAATATGAAGTGCAGTATCCTAAAATAATTTTTTGATCAAATGTGAGAAGGAAAAATAAGCAATTCAATTCAAATTAATAGAATTTTAATAATAAGATTTTTTTTGTTTTTTGTTTCTTGAATCAATCCATGTTCATGGATCATGAGATGAAGAATTTAATAGATTATGGAAATTTAAAATTGGATAAATGAGCAATGGAACAACTAGTTTCACGTAGAGTCTACAACATCTAAGGCTTGGTTTGGTAATGTTCTTTTAGAGATTACTTATGCTTATGAAGAGCATAAGTTAATTTTTTTATGTTCGGTAAAAAAAAGAAAAGCAGGTGCTTATGCTTATGAAGAGTAGAAGTCAATTTTTTTATGTTTGGTTAAAAAAAAAAAAAAAAAAAAAAAAGGTGCTTGTACTCTGATTTTTTAAAAGTCAATAGTGTTTTTAAAAGTTGACTTCTGCTCTCAAAAATTTAAAAGACTAAGATAACCTCAATTTTTAATGAAAATTCATATTTATCTTTTTTATTAATTAATGCAGTAGGATAATTATCTCTCTTTTTACTATCAATATCTATTATAGTTAATTTAAATTTTTGGAACAGTTTTATTATGAATTTACCAAGTACTAATTTGTGACTTCTACTTATTGAAAGTGGCTTTTGCATATTTTACCAAACACTACTACTATAACTTTTTAAAAGCAGTTTTAAGAGAGTCATGACAGCACAACAACTCTCAAAAACCGCAACATTACTAAGCCAAGTCTAAAAATACAATAATTTCATAATAAAATTGAAGTGGCTAATAAAATGTGTACTAGAAGAATAGCGAAATGACCCCACTTACCGCGGATGATGTGGTGGTCAGTGACAGTGAGCTTGGTGGGGGAAAGAAAGAACATTATTAGGTCAGGGATCGAAGTCTCATATGTATGAGTTGCGAAGAAGAATAAGAATGAGGGTGATGATAAAAATGTGAAAGTTGCACTTGGTTGAAAATTTTGTTTTAACGTACGAATATTAAATGCTTAAGTTTGCATTGTTAATAGTTGGGCTTATCTGATTGATTTCGTTTCTGTTCGCAAGGAAGAAGACAAAGGGGAATTTTCTAGAATTGTTTTCCTTTTCTTTTTTCAATTTATTAATAAATATTCATATTTTTCTAAAAATAAAAGATGAGATTTTTAGTTGTTTTTACTTTGTTTTTGTTTTTTTGTTTTTTTGTACATTTGTGGACAATATTTTCTTTTTAATAAAATGTTTATATTTTATAATAAAAAAATAATATAAATTTAGGTTTACTATCTTTTATAATTTAAGCTACGTGACAATATTCTATTTATCATTTATACTAAATGAGCAAACCATGTTTGTAACCTGTTAACTATGTCATTACCACATCATTCTCTATTAACTCTTGTTAGATTGTTTTAGTCAAAAAAGTGATGACATGGATGTAACTGACTCATTTTTGAAAATAAAAAGAGGAAAAAGAAAAAAAAAGCTATAAGAATGGAAGTGACTTTTCGAGTAAATTATGGGGATGGAAAATATAATTTAGCCATTTTTGTAATATAGACCGAAGTAAGTTACTCCTCCAAACACAGTTGCGCAGAAATTTATTCCAATTCCATTCTTATTCCTTATTTCTCCATTAAAAACATTTTTGTAGCTAGAAGATAACATATTTATATTTTTTCCCCTTCAGGATTCAATTTTTGTAGTGCATGAAAAGATTGACCTGAAAAATCTTTGTTGTAACTTGTTCACCTCGATCGACTCTTTTGTGTTGTTTATATAATTTCTACCAAACATGTTGAAATAAAAATATGTTAACCTATAAGAATTTTTCTTTGTATAAGAAATGATGGGGAAGCTGATGAAAAATATTAAAACTTCACACTGCAATTTGCATGAATTAAAGAATTAAAGACCTCATTGACTGATCACTATAAGAATTAAAGATAAATGATAATGCAATTTGCAGTTTTTGTGATTAATTTCGTGACCTATACAAATAACAACCTATCAATTTTATTTTATTTTTTTACTTGTAAGCCTATTATGATATTAATTTTATTAAATTTAGAATTTACTGATCAAGGTGATCAGAAGAGGAATGAATATTTACTTACCAAAATATGCATTTAGGTATATCAATAACTAATAGGATTGGAGGGAAAAAATTCTCAAAATTAGAAGAAATATTCATAAATGAGTATTGCCTTGCACAACTAAATGTTCAAATCAGATTTTGCATTTTAGGTATGTGATATTTGTTCGAGTTAGACAATGATCACACATTTTTCTTTATAAGAGTGTTGATATTATAAAGCTAGGAACCATTACTTCGAAAAAAGAGAAAAGTTTGTTAGATGTTATCAAATAGAAACTTATAAATAGAACAAAAAAAAATTCAACTTTAAAAAAGGTAAATATAATTATCTTACAATCATATCATGTGTCAGTATAATAATGATTTAATAATAATATATGTTCGTCCAAAATGTAAAACTAAAAAAGGTGAATAGTTTATGCAAATATAAAATTAACATTTTTCTATTTAAAATCACACACAATAAGTAATAGATTAAGTAGAATTAAAAGAGTAGGGTTGGAGAGATTGCAAAAGATGATTTATAGTCATTCACGAATTTCTTTGTTTACGCCTACACCTCAAGCATCACTTAAGAGTTGAAATCTACTAATAGCTAAATTCACAGGGCTCAACAAATATTTACAACTGCTGAATTACAAGACTTAACAATCTTTACAAATTCTTCAAAACTCAACCTGAGTAGAAATGTTCTAAACTGAATTCTAAATCGAAGTTTTGATCACTCACTCTTTCAAATGGAAAGTAAGTGTTATAATTCAATATCGAAGTATTATGTTAAAGAGTTGTCACTAATTAGTAGTCATAAAAGAAATAAAAATATTAGCAAAACAAAATAATTAAATAATATATATATTTATAGATATTTTTATATATCAAAATATATATACATCACTATTTTACAAATTTTGACTTTGACCTTCTTATCACTTAATTATTTTTCTTTTTCTTTTCTTTCTCCCCCTATCCTTTATTTTTCTTTACCTTCTCCTCTTGACCGACCTTGTTCCTCTGTTTTTCCCCTGCTCTTATTTCTTTTCTCTGCCTTCGTGAAGGTTCCTTGCTGCAGCCGAGTTCTTGGACTTCCCTTGCAGCTAAGTTCCTTCTCCTACCTCATGCTTCTACCTTGTCTTGGCTCAGCCCTGACTTCCAACCGTTGGTAGACTGGCCGAGAGCTTTTCAGCAGCAGCAGCAGCCGTGAGGTAGCTGCCCTGTTTCTGACATGCAGCAGCCGAGAGGTGGCCAATTGCTGCCTTACCTTTTCCATCCCTTGACAGGATCAATTCCTCCATCGTTTAGCAGCCTTCAACTTCCACGACGGCAAGGCAGTAGGCAACAGCAACCAGCCACCGTAAGTCCTCTATTTTGCGCAGCGGCTGGTTGGTTTTGTTCCTCCTTTACCCAGCCAGCTGTGGCTGTGTTGGGAAGAGTTTTGTTGCAGCTTGTGGTGGCAGATTCGGTGTGGATTCAAGCTGTCCTAGCTGGCAGCCATAATCCTTAGGGTAGCCGCCACCCTGTTTTGTTGGACAGCCCAAGTTATGGTAAATTCCAAGCTCTTTGTTTCGATTAGACCATTTGTCTTCTTTGGAATTAGAGTTATTTTCATTTATCATTTGCTTGAGGATTGATTTTAAGAGTTTAGAGGATGAATTATTGAAAGTAATGAAAAATGGTGGTAATGGAAGAGGAAACCTTGGAATTTGGTTGTGGTGATATGGAAATTATATAATTCAAGCTCTTGATTTCTTGTATACTAAACCAATTTTAGAGTTAATGTTTAGAATATGTAAAATGTTGAGGGTGAGGGATTTGTATTGATTTTCTTGGTGTATGTATAAATTGATATATAGACACATGAGTTGGAATTAATTATGCCTTTTAGGTATTTGTTAAAAAGCCTAAAAGGGGTTAGTTTCAAAGAAATGCATTAAACTCAATATATATAGGTTTTCGTAATTAGAGGATTATAACCATGAAATTTATAAGCTAAGTAATACTTGGAAATATGATTTTCAGCTTCGGAATGCAACATTGATCCAACGGCATACGTGAACCCAAGAAGGAGCGACAAGCAAATTCCATAAACTTTGTAAGGACTTCATTGTGTTCTATTTGCTAAAATAATATGAAAATGTATTCATATACACATGTTACATTGCATCCCTGCATACTGAGATAATGAATCTCATCCTTATGTGCTTAAATGATTTTCAGAGGTCTGAATACTTTACTGACAGAAAAAGGAGGAGCTTTGGTTATTAAAGACTTGGTGTGGAGAGTTACTTATTTTAAGCAATTACAAAGAACTGAGTGTGTCACTGCTTTGCGTACTTGGTTAAGACTTAACTGAGTTTTAGCTATTGAAAATATACATTTACTCAGGATAGATGGGCTTGTAAAAATAAACTCTTGTATATTCTTTGTAATTGATAAACTAAGTAAAAGCTGTAAGATGAATGATGAATGATGAATGATTGAGAGTTTTGGTATACTATGTGCTTTAACTTAGCCTAAGAACTTATGTACTAGCTGGACTAATGAATCATTATTTGTATGAGAACTTGGACTATGAAATGAATACAATATAACATAGAATGGAAAACTCGAGTAAGCAATGAGGAAAATAAGTAAACAATGGTATGTTTGATACAAATAAGCAATCCGGTTTGAATAGAATTTGGTAAGTAGTCTGTAACTCAGCTATAAGTTACCTAATAAGCTAAGTTTTTTAATTGGTGAGGTAATGAACTAAGAAATTGACTAGCCTTACAAATAACAAAATAACTAAGGAGGTAACCTCTACTTCAACTAGTTTTCTAATAACCATTTAGTACTGAAGCTAATTCACCAGTAATTCAAGACTCTAAACTTAACTTGGAGGCAAGAGCCTATTATACCCTTACGTGAGACAAAAGATATGAAACCTATAGATTAGTCATATTAAGCATATGATGAGATTTCCGTTTTTCATTTGCAGCAAATTTCTGCTTCTGCATCTTGTTTTTTTTTTTTTTTTTTGTTATTGATGTCACTGATCAAGCTTTTTTTATTCTTTTTCTTTTCCCTTATTTATACATGCTATTGCGTTCAACTTGTAAGATCATTTTTAACGTTTGATTGTCAATTTGAATGGTGCATCCTCTTTGCAACATCTTTATACACATTACATACGTCTTAGCGTCATGTTCTTTTGTGTGGAGCTTGGTCTCAGTGCGATAGCTCTGTCACTGAAATTTGGATGTATTTGCTCTCTCTTTTTCTTTCCCATATGATTGGTCCTTGATGAGTTCTGGCATGCCTTTAGTGATAAGAATTCCATTATTGTTGGTTGTTCTTTTGTACATTCAAATAGCCAGGTTGTTTGCTGCACTTTCATGTTAAAGGATGCTCAGCTTCAACAAATCATCAATATGAATACCCTTAACTGTAAGAGGTTATTTTCTGCATTTGCATGTTTTCTGGGTTGAAATGAGAAAAATGACTTTTGTTTTAACTTCCTTTCTTCTATAGTATTATTGCATCAGAATGCATGCCTTTGAAATTATTTCATTAAGGCAGTCTTGAATTACGTTGTTTGGACAAATCATCCCTTCTCTGATGCAAGAATTGTTGATTCAGTTCATTGCATTTTATTTTAAATGAAAAGAGAAAAATAACACAGATTAAATTCTTTTTTTCTTTTCCTGTTTTAGTTACTTTGATTTTCATTCTTCTTGGATATCTGATTAAATTGGTGTATTGAGTTATTTTTGTGTAGACTGTTGAGGTTTTAGATGTTCACGTGAATGAAAACTCACATGGCGGAAGAGATTTTTATGGAAGATGAGTTTTTCCCTGTTGCAACTGGAAAGAATGACAACAATGACAGATACTTTCGTAGTTCTTATCTGTTTTTCAGTAGTGTGCAACGTAATGGGACAATGAACCAAAACAGAGGTGTTTTATTTCCTTCTTTATTGTTAAGAATGTTAAACGTTCATCCAGTAAAATAGTATCAACATGTTATTTTTTTACGTTTGATTTTTCAGATTTTTGCATCTTCCCTTCATCGCTTACTGGTTTCCTCATCAATCCAAACGAAATAATTGCATGGAAATCCTTTCTAGACATCAAAAACCCAAACCCAAAGATACCTACAGCACCATTATATTCTCCCAGCATTATGGTCTGAGGCAGTACAGATCATTGCGGGCTCTCCATATAATTACAGAACCTGGACGGATCTCTCACTTCACTTTTGCTAGAGCTGGAAACAATAGACTCCTTCTTGTCTCCCATTTCGTCTAAGGATCTCGCCAGAGGAAGCTTCAGAAATCCCTAAACCATGGTTGCCTATGAAATTTTTTATTTCCTCTTGACGTCATGGGCTAAATGAAGGGGTTAGGGAATTGGGAAAGTTATTAATCAACGGCATCTTTTTGGGCTTTAGTTTGGATTTTCTGGGCTAATTGGGCTTCTATTAGACAAGTAGGAAGCCACATGCACACACGTTTGCGTTAAGTTAGACAGAAGATCACGTCGAGAAATTAACTGAAACAATTTTGAACCTATGGGAAGTCAATTTTGAACCTATGGGAAGTCAATTGAATTTTACCAAAAACGTAATTTAATCAAATCTAACACAAATTAAATAAATGATTCATTGAACTCATATCACTATCGAATTAGATCAGATACTACACCATATAGATCGGATCACAATTTTAATCAGGGTAGATTGACCACCTACAATCCAAAAAAAGAGCTATTTGATCCAACAAAGCAACTATTTTAGCATGACAAGAGTGCGGGCAAAGCAAATCGGATGTGCAAAATAGGAGTGACTGCTTGTTTGCACGCGCACGCTCATAACTCATAAGAGAGCAAGAGATAACGTGAATCATAAACTAATAAACAACACTGTCTCTCTGTATGTAATTAATTAATTCCAATTTTTTTGGTATTTATAAATAGGAAATTATTATTTTTGTTCTCTTAAAAAATATTTAATTATGTAATTCTAAAAAAACATGAGTACCATGGGTGTATTATTTTAGTAGATAGAATATATAAAGGCTGCCGTGCTTCTTGGGCTTTGCATAATTACCTTTAATCATATCACATACATACTAAACAATTAATAATAAAGTAAATATCAATCATCATTCATATCGTTATTGTTATCATTATTTTCTTCAATTGGTTCCATAGGAAACTTCAACCGACAAGTTAACTAAGAATCTATAGTATAAAGCATTATTACTTGTTAAAATCAAGTATGGCAAAGCTATTTGACAATTCTAACTTCAAATGCCTCCTTTTTTTTGTTTAAATGCATCATCAATCATTAATCATTAAATACTATAATAATTAGAAGTTCTTTAATTTGTTTCGCTATTTTTTTCCTTGGTGCTTTAAGAACCAGCCTATATATATGTGTTGTCTGTAAAGGGAGATAAGTTGTTAATGTAAAGCTTGACTTAGTGGTGAGTAATTTGCTTAGCTCTTCTACATGGGTTAGATTTGAGTCACTGTCATGGGTATTCTTTGGTAGCTATCTTCAATCTCGTTGCCTTGACTTTAGAGTTTAAAAGAGCAACTATCCCTCCCTAATTTTGTATTTTTTAACCCAAAAAAAAAAAGGAGATAAGTTTTTTTCTATTATAATGAAAATGTTTAACTGAGCTCAAATACTAACAATGTTAGTTTGACTAAACATTTAAAACAATGTGTGAGAGAAACGTTCAAATTTATCTAATGGGTGTCTAAATAACACTTTTTAAGCTTCTATAAAAAGAATGTTTCTAATATTAATTACGGTAGTTGATCATGATTTCTGTACTATTTATTATATAAATTACTACTTGTAGAAAGTTTCAAATTCTAATAACTATATTTATTGTAGCTTAACAAGTTCTATTTGGGCATCCGTTAAAAAAAACCAATTTCTTATCCTAAAACATGGCATGGATAGTTGTTTTATTGACTACAAAAAGCCGCAACTTGCCACAATAAATAATGTCACTAATTATAATAAGATAAATATAATTGAAAAAATTTATATAATGACAAAAGATGCGTTACATAAAAAATATTCTCTTATAAGGGTGTAGATGAATCAAGTTGAGTTGAGCTCATACTTGATTGGCCGAGCTGAAAATATAAAATAAATTAGTCATATCGAATTATGGTCACATATTAGATTTTTTTTTTTTGTCTTTGGTTGAACTTGACTCAATATGCGAGATATTGTATAACTCAAACTAGACTCAATAAATTAATCAGCCCAGTTGCAAACTTAATGTTTTTTTTTTTTTTTTGTATAAGTTGATAGGGATTCAAACTTTTAACCTCTTAAATGAAATAACAATTAATAATCACCTTGACAAGCTAATTTCTTATTACATTAACTTATAACAAAACATAATCATTTATTAAATTTTAATTGATATAAATAATTAAAAAAACACAAATAACATAAAATTAAAAAAAAAAAAAAAATCCATTCAATCAAAGTAGTTAAATAATTTAAACTAGCTATTGAAATAACAAATTAAAAATAAATTCAACAATTGGGTTAAGCTCTCAATTCTAATCAAAAAACTTAGTAAACTTTTTATTAAAAAAAGCTTGTATTAAATATTATTATAAGTAAACTTTTTATTTAAATATCCAATAGCACCAACAAAGGAAAAAAAAAAGTAGTAAATGTAAATTCAACAATTGCGTTAGCAATAATATATTCTCACAAACTAATTTTTTATTTTTTGTGAATTTTTAAGATTTTAAAGTAAAAAATAATAATAAATTGATTTTTAAGTGTGAAACATCTATCTGTAAATTACACATAAATCTTGCTACGTTTAATTATTTAAGGAAGACTAACTATTTACAATATACACATAAATCTTTTTTTCAAAATTTCAAATCACCAACAGAAGAAAATTGTCAAATTACACTTAATAAACATGTGGACCCACATTAACAAACAAATATAACGTCAAGAATACGCGTGCTTATTGAGTCAATTGACTCAAGAGTTAAATGAACCGAACTACTTAAAATTAAATCTCAACTTATATAACTCAAGGAGTTATCTATTGAGATACAAGTGATCAACTCGCTAAAAAATTAAGTGGAGGAGTTATTTGTTGACGTTGAATAGGACTTGATGAGCTGCATGCTCAGCTATTTTGCACTCTTATCTTTATGGATATCAATCGTCTATAATGATTGATAGGCAATTTTGAAAATCAAACATAGAAAGTCTTTCATCAATAGTATCATTCTTTTGGAAAAATGGACAAGACATAAAAGCAAAATAGTCGAAGTCAAGAAAAATAGTGAATTTAGAGTATTTTGTGATTTGCTGAACGGTTAATTGTGGACAATATTATTTATAGATGATAGAAGGATAAATGAGAAACAAATACTGAGAATATTCATCAATTGATAGTTATGGTTGATATATCTGAAATGTCATTTTGATGAGTTGAAATATATGATGATAAATTAAAAGGATAAACGATATTATATATAAATTGATTGATGGAGGAGGAGCTATTGTCATAAGAGGGAGGTAGGCGACAGCCCCAATCAAGGTTTATCTTATCAAGACATAAGCTTTGATACCAATTTAGAATAATATATGTGATGATTTTTAATTGGAAATTGAATGGAATTAATGTTACATGATATATACATGTACATGTTTATGAGTAGTGATGGCAAAGGAACAGATCGTGTCCGACCCAACACTGAATCCAACCAGACTGATCCACATTTCAAATAGCTTAAGATCTGATCTGACCCAACCTGACCAGACCTAGGTTTTTTTTTTTTTTTTTTTTTTTTGCATTCTAAGAAAACTATATCCAAGTATTTGGAACTCCCAATATTAATAGCTCCTTAAAAATATATAATTACAATAAGTTATTCAAAATTAATTGTTTTGATCACTTATTTTTCTCTTTTAATCAATTATGTTAATTATGAAAATTAAGAAATTATGATGTGTAAAATTGAGAGAATTGACAAAAAAATAATAATAAGGAATTAATTTAAGGATCAAAATTTCTCTTAGTTTGGTGAATTTTTAATTTTTTTCAACTTAAATAATCAAGAAATATTGTGAGAATGAACTAAAGAATAAAATTGAGAAATTTAAATTTGAAGGTGTAAATTTAGAAAGAAAGAAAAAACCAAGGGAATAAAGTTAAAGAATTTAGTTTTATATTTAAAAATAAATAAAATTAAGTGAGTGGAATAAAAATGAAAATTAAAAATTTATTTATCGATCTTAATTTCTTTTTTATCTAACTCTTTCAACATTCCCTTAAATCTTATTATGTTTTTAAACAGTCTACATAACCAAACTTATTAATACAATAAGAAGAAAAGAAAAAAAAGATTCATTGACAATCCTATTTATGAGGTGCTAAGATCCCACCAACCTACAATCCCAAAATAAAGCTCATTTGTCGGACAAAGCAGTAGCTGGAAGAGCATGCCAAGAGTGTGAGGCAAGCAAATCGAATTCTCAAAGAGAAAGAGCAAGAAAGAACGTGAATAACTGAATAACTAATCATATACTACTTTTAATATAGTTACAAAGAGAAAATGACAGCGTCATGCTTGTATTTTTTTAGTATCATGGAATTTCAATTGCCGCCGTGCTTCTTGGGTTTGCACCTTTCCGATCTCTTTACTCTTCAACAAGTGCACCTGTCATTCCTCTTTATTATTATTATATTATAAAGACAAAACAAATAATACCTGTATTTTAATATTGTATGGAGTTAGCATATATACAAATAATACTCGATAGCACATTAAGAATTAATTGCATTATATTTTTAGTCTTTATAATTTAAGTAAAATTTCAGTTTCGTCCTTATTTTAATTAAAATAAAATAAAATTAATGTCATCATTAAAATTCAAAAACTATTTAACATGATCCTATCGTTATTTTTTGTTAGATTTAACTTAGCGGTGACGTATTAAACAAGTATCATGACACGTAAATAAGTCATGTAGAATACTGTTTGTCACGTCATCTGCCGTTAAATTAGATCTCATAAAAAATGACGGTAGGACAATACTACGTAATTTACAAAACTGTAAAATGACTTTTGAAATATAGAGAAAAAACTTCATTCTTAATCAAATAATAAGAAGTAAAAGTGTAATTAAGCCTTGAGAATTTGAAATCTAATAAACATCACTAACTAAAATAATTATCAAGTGAGTTAATCATATGATCAATTAATATTAAATGATCATTATCATTATATATATCATTGATCAAAATCATAATTGACTTTATGGAGAAAACTGATTTAACGATTAAGATCATGATATGCTAATGTATTCCACATGATGCGATAGTGTTGACTTTAAACATGCCGAACCTATTTGACTTCTTTACTTTACTCTTATGTTAAAAATAACAAGATTCTTCCCTTGTTGATTAAGTGTAATACTTAGAAACTTTTTCTTTTCAGTTCTTTTTCCTTTTTTTTTTTTCTTTTGTTTTTCTCCTTTTGGAACCTTAATGTTGTTAGTCAATATTACAAAGCTGGAATATAAGTTTTTCTTTCGCTGAGTGTAAAAGTGCCTTGATTATTCGTTGAACCATGCTCAATGTTAACTTTGATTCCTCATACAATATCCTTCTTCATCAATATTGGTAGAAACTTATCATAAATATTATTATTATTTTTATTTGAGAAAAAAAAAAAAACCTGAAATAGGACAAAGGAACGAAACGCACAGCAAATCGTATTTTAGAAGGAGGTCATGCAGTCGACACAGAGACTGAAGTGTACACCTTTCTCCTAAAACCTGCGCGCATTTACTTCTTTCATTCAATTCGCAGGTGCTTAGGGCCATCCATGACCCATTCCCATAAACGTAAAATAAAACCCAACACCAGCTACCACCACCAGTCCACCACCACCTCTTTAATCCCACTGCCAACTTATTGTACTATCGCCGTACCACAATCCAACACAAAGCGCTTCATCACCCACGTGTCCTCACGTGCCTAGCTCTCTCTTTCTCCCATTCTATACCTCTAACCTCTTCATAACTCCATCGGCGCGATTATTTTTGCCTTTCTCTTCTCTTCTCCCTCTCTCTCTGTTAATTAGGTTCAGAAATCAGAATGTCTTCACCACCACCGCCATTGTTAAATGTCGTCGGATCAAATACGTTACCACTACCAGACTCTTCAATCGCCACCACCACTGCTACACCTCATCGTTCATCATCGTTGAAGAATCTGAGTCCAAGCATTCTCATAATTGTTATTATTCTATCAGTCACTGTCATCGCCTCGGTCGCGCTCTGCCTCCTCCTCCGCCATCTCAACCGTCGTTGCCTCCGTCATCTCTCTTCCTCATCAACCACTACTACTGCTTCAACAACCACTACACCTATTTTCTCATCCAGCCGTCGAATCGCTCCAGAAACTACCACCACCACTTCTATCATCGATTCCCTCCCGCTATTCACATTTTCTTCCATCACTCGCCGATCCACTTCATCCAATTCCGGTGACTGCGCCATTTGTCTCTCCAAATTCGAGCAACATGATCAACTCAGATTACTCCCTCTCTGTTGCCATGCTTTTCACGCTGAATGCATCGACACCTGGCTCCAATCAAATCTTACATGTCCGCTTTGTCGTTCCTCGATATTTGCCTCCGAATCGGACATAATGAAGGTTTTTCATTCGTCTTCGGCCGGTGGTGACAGTTTCCGTCTTGAGATCGGAAATATCAGTGGCCGTGGAATTGTATCAGATTCAGGGGAAGCGAGAACCAGGTCAAGGTCTTATTCAATTGGATCATTCGAGTACTTTGTGGATGAGGAATCCGAGGTTCCTTTCAGTCACGCGCATCGGAGGAGCGTTTCCGATAATAAGGAGGAGGTTTTGGAAACTCAGGCCTCTCAGCCAACTCACGAGGAAAACTTAGCCGGCGATGTAGCATCTGGGAGGAGCTGGCTAAAGGATTACGTTGATAGGCTTTCGAATTCTCTCTCATCACGTGCGATGTCGTTTCGGAGCTCAGGACGTTTTTTCACTGGCAGTAGTTGTCGAAGTGAGAACACCGTCACCGGAGAATGGGATATTGAAGCTAATCGAGTTGGCGAGGATATAAGCGAACTGTTTCGATGGCTTTCAGGGGTATGAAAGGTAAATAGTGGATTAACCAGGGGCAATTCTTTTCATCCTTTTCCCGTTTTTTGTTACTACCACTATCTTTTTGCTGTATCCGCTCTATTATTTGGGCCCCGCAAATCATAAAATCTCCAAAACATAAAAAAGGTAGGAGTGGATGCATCAAAATTCATAGTGGAAATAAGATATTCTTATGTGCTCTAATCGTGTAAATAATTTGAGCCGGTTATCGATTTTTGATATGGTACATTGACACAATGAATAGGTGAACGGACGGTTGAGATTTATTTTCCTTTGTGCTTGCTTTTAAGTTAACGACTGAGATTGAAAGTTCAAAATATTGGAAAATTGTTGTGTTTATGATAATGAGAATGGTATTGTTGTTGTTGAGAGTATTAATTGCATGGATTAAAACATTCGCGTTATTTTTTTAATGTGGCATTTAGCTGTTGTGTGATAGAGGTCATTAATGATAGATTACTCATCCATTTAATGAAAAAATCCATTTAATGAAAAAGCTTGTACCGTTGGGAAATTTAGTATGGCTATCCTTTACATTTTTAATGTTCAAATTGACCAAAAAAAAAAAAAAAGGTGCTGTAATTACAAATTTTTTATTGTAACAGTTAAAATTATTATTAGTATATAATTTATAAGTGAAAAATCTTAACATCGAATGTTAACATTACATACTCTTTTTACGTGGATAAAAAAAACTATAATTATCTTTTTACCACAACTTTAAAATGAAAAGTATATTAGTAATCAAAGAGGAAATTATTTTTCTACCACTGTCGTGGAAAATAATCATGTGCTCTTCATGTTTGCTAGTTTTTGGATAATATTGATCTAACATACCTCTTTCTTTTTTTTTTTTTTTTTTTTTTTTTTTTTTCAGGCTTTTTATTTATTTATTTTTTACTGAGATTGTAAGTGTGTGTGTGTTTCCCGTTGGTTTGAAAATGGCTTAGACTTGGAAGAAAATGCAAAGGCAAGGAAAAAAGAACGGGAAGAAGGATTTAAGAGAGAGAGGAGCAATTCATGTGAAGGAGAGTTTGGAGAAATTTTTGGAGATAATGAGTTTTATTGGAAACGTACAAAAACGAGATATTAATTTTTTAAGTAAGATTATAAATACAACTTTCATCATATAGCTTTGATAAAGAAAAATATTGCGTTTTTTGGTCCACCTCAAAAACTAAACATCGATAACATTCGTGATATATGTTAGGATTTCTTTTCGTAAATTATTATTTATTTAACTTTGAAAAAATATTCTTATAAGACTATGGAAAACTCAATTTTAACAATAAATATTTTACTCTAACTTTTATTATGGTCGTTGGACGTTAAAGAAAGCATGCAATTATTCTTCTTCTACATAAATAATTCTAAGAGACTAGTATGGGGGTAAAAAAAAAATAAGTTCTCTTTTCATTGACTTTATGTGTTCAAATCTCATTGGGTAGGTTGTGAGGAGTAGAATCCTCATAAATTATTTAGTTTTGATGTAGATGGCTAGCCTTTGACAGGACTAGAGATCGGTGATTAGTCGAGGTGTGTATAAACTAGACTAAACTCACTTAACCAATAAAAATGAAAAATAAAGTTTTTATAAAAGCAAATTCGAAGATTTTTGACGACAAAAATACATTTATACTTACATGTGTAGTTATCCACTATTTAAGCGATGTATATGATGCCAAACAGTAGAGGAAAATAGGGATTTGAAGGAAATTTGATAGAAATTAGGGATGGAGAAATAGATGGAGTAGTTAGGAAAACAAGGAGTTAAATGAAATTAGGGTTTAGGAAACTTGTAAACACGCATCCAATATTCAATTGTCAAAAAAACCTAAACAAATCCATAGTAAACTTTTATATAAAATCCAATGACAGAAACGTATATAACAAACTAGTATAATACTATTAGATAAGTCTCTAAGTCCTAATATTACATAATTAAACATAAGAATAAAATTCCAAATCATCAAGACATCATTTCCCATCATTCCTTTAGTTTTGTAGTGAGGGGAAATAAGGACCTCAAGAATAAAATCCTGCAGCAAGGTCGGGAGCAGTAACAAAAATGTGGTAATCAAATTCTGTCATGGACCATAGCACCTGAAACTACACTGAGATGATTAAATCAATGTGCTCAACTTCTGGAAGAGAGGTAATCTTGAAAATTTACTTTGGAACCACATTAACAGGCTCTAGCTAGAAATGCATCTACTTGCTCATGAATACCAGCATGAGCGATCATATCTGCAGCTGGAACCTCATGATCCATACCAATGACTCATGAACATCCTCAAGTTCATGGTTACAACTCTTAGTCTCTGCGCGTAGGTGGTGGAGAAGGAGGCTCAAATGGTTGTTTCTTGAATCTTCAACTTCATGGTTCAGACTTTCATTGTCTAGTTCCAGAGATGTAGGCTCAACTGTAAAGTCATTATCACTACAAGAATTTTAGGCATCAAAGACTTTTAAAATCAATCTTTATTACTAAAAAATATATCATTGGTAATTATCAGAGATGTGCCTCCATCTCTAATAAGTTTGTGTCTATTACCCTTGTCATTGTCTCTAATAATTTTAATTATCAAAGATAGCATTAAAGATGAAATTTTTTTGAGTCTAAAACTATATATTATTGTTTAGATATTCCTCTCTCTATTATATCTTGAATTTTTTTGCCTCCTCTTAAACTATTTTTTTCATTACCAGAGACTAAAACAATCCGTCACTAATACTATTTTTTAAATAACTTTTTTATTTATTAAAATCTTCCTCATATCCTGCATATAACTACCATAAATCCAAATAAGTCCAAAATACATAGTAAAATATATTTTAAACCAATTCTATTACAATTCAACAGTCAAGCTTGTCGACCTTTTTCCTATTAAAATCCTTAGCTATATTATATAATTAGCATCCTTGCACGCGCTCTTGTACGTAGTTCAGATACTTTTTTATTTTTTATTTTTTTAATTCAGGGTAAGCTCTGTAAAATTATTTTAATGTATTAACATCCTCACACGCACTCTCGCATATGCTAAGATGTTTTTCTTTTTTAGTAGAAATGTGTAAAATTCTTTTAGCTGCATATTTCTGTATCATATTATCAAATTCTTCTTGGGATGTATTTCTCTATCAGGGTGTAAGTTCTTCACTTCAACGTGTGTCCTTTATTAGCATGTAAAATTTTAGAGTCGACAAACTCTTAATTATTTATATAACAGTGCCCATTACATGAAAAGTTTGTCATCTTTAAAATTTTACACGTTAATAGAGGACGCGTGCCGGTGCAAAGAATTTACACCATACTAAAGAAGTATGTCCTACAAAGAACTTAATATTCTGGAACATAAATATGCACCAGAAATAATTTTACATATTTTTCCTAAAAAAGAAAAAGCATCTAGGTACGTGATAGAGTGCGTGTGAGAATGCTAGTATATCAAAAGAACTTTACAAAGCTTACCCTAAATTAAAAAAATAAAATAAAATCTAAGCACGAGTAAGAGCGCGTGTGAGGATGCTAGTATAATATAATTTTACACAATTTTCCAAAAAAAAAAAACATCTGAGTACAAAAAATTTAGATTTTTTTAAGGTACAAAGAAAGATAAAAGATGTTCTAGTATTTATAACAATTGTCTTAATATATTCAAAATAAGACGTGTGATTACTTTGACATAGTTAACTTTTATTTTATATACATTGTGCATAATAAATTTTGATTGCTGTCTTTGTCTTCTATTTGTAGACCCGAATGTTGTACCATGCATCTATAGAACCAAAAATACAATTAACTTTTGTCACGAAAAAATCAAGTGAAAAAAATTATTTATATGTAATGAAGTAAGATTACCTTGTCTTTGTGAGGTTGAGTTCCCTATATATCTCTATATTGATAATCGATCTCTTGATACTTGAAAAACTACAAAAATAAATTAAATTTTTTGGAGTCCTTGTGTTTAATATGTAAGAAAATTTAAATGTAAATAAACAATATTAACGAATCATATATAATTTACCTGGAGTGTAAATGTCAAGAGAATCATCATATGGCTAGTTCTTCTCAAATTCTGATGGATAAATTGAGTGCATGGAGTTCAATAAAACTTGTAGATTTGACTTAAAATAAAACACTTAGCATGACTTGCAATTGAAACATTATTAGGAAAAATCTATTTTTTTTTAGGAGAATAAAACTTAAAATTTAAGATTGAGCACAGGGGCGGACCCATAAATTTTACATAGCCAGGGCTAACATCATATTAAAATTTCAAAATTACCATTAAATTATTCTTACCCCTATGTATTATGGTGATAAACTAATAGTGAAGATCAGTTGGTTCAAATAGTTCTAGATGCGTATACTTAGGGACTAAGATCAAAATCCACATTCACCTGGAATTTATGGGAAAAGAGACAACTATCTCTCATTATACACTATAATATTTAGCACAACAAACTTACTATGAAGCAAAAAAACAAAAAACAAACAAAAAAACTAACGACTAAGATAACACATTAATCCTAAATATTTTATTTATAAATAACCCCAAAAAATAAATGATTAAAAAGGAAAAATTTTTCAAGTTTTTGGTTGTGATTTTGAAATTAATTTGACATTAATCTTTATTCTTAAATGTATATCTTACACATAAAAAAAAAAAATTATGTTTTGAAAATTTTAATTAATCATAATTACTTTAATATAAAGTAAATTGATTTATTATTATTTTTTTAATTTATAAAATGCTATATTTATTTATGAACTTTGCATAACTTATGCTTATAATTTAGTTGAATGGAATGTCTTGGGAACCAAACAATTTTTCAATTGTAATTTTAGTTAATGAAGCCATGTTGAGTTAAATGCTTTTAGAAGGCCTTTCTAATATAATTTTTTGGGCTTATTAGTTATTGGTTATTCTGAACCCATATAAATGTTATAATAAAATTAGCCCAGGCCCAGACTGGCTTGGGTTGTGGGTCTCTCTTAATTGAGTAGATCAAAGTTTTTATTTTATTATTGAGTTATTTTACTTATATATATATGCTGACATATATATATTTTTCTTCCTTTTTAAAATATATGTTGAGTAATTTTTTTTGGTTCTATTTTGCCTTAATGTACACTACTTGATTAGGGATTCAATTAAAAATAATTGAGCATTAGAGGAGTAAAGAATAAAATTTCTCAAGAAGGAAATTAGAAAATAGTATAATCTCAAATGCATAAAATTTACTTTTAACTGAATTAATAATATAAGTTATAGACAATTCATTAATATAAATAAAGAGATGATGAAAAATACTAATGTCCCTAACTTAACAATATGGGAACAATATTCATATGCATTTTGAATTTTTTTATTTTTTTTATCAAATATTCAATTTAGTTCAAAATCATATGTTTTGTGAGAATTAACTTTTTTTTTTATCAGTACCTTTTAGCATTTCTATCATATCTTTATATCTTGAAAATTTATGAAAAAGAATTTTTAAAATCCTCAAATTTGTGAGCAATGTCAACCAAAAAAAAAAAAAAAAACAAAAAGAAAGAAAAGAAAAAGCTACAACTTTAATAGAATGTAAGAAAGCACTTTATTGAAATGAAATTGTAAAACTCCAGCATTCGAGCATTCAATTTTCCAACAAAACATTTAATCATTTCTTGACTTAATTGAGTATCTCAATTTTGTGACTATTTCTATATCTACGAACACTTTTTGGATCTATTGCTAATACATATGTACAACCACTTTATTTGATGGTTAGTGTAGGGTTGCTCATCTCTTTGCTATAGAGATGGCACCATAGAACCTCTCTTTTATAAAATGGCATGTCACACCCTTATACGAAGGCACGACTACCCGGAGGAATGGGTAACCAAACCTTTACAACCCTAATTCCAAATCAAAGAAACATAGATGATATTTCACCAACTGTAAAAGGAAAGCTTTATCAAACCAAATTACGGAGAAAGACTTATTATTAAAACACATAATACTTTAACTAAAAATTTTGGCAGAGTCTCCTGGTAAAATGGAACATGCATGAAATACAAATATATATAACCTAGTTACACTCAACCAGTTAACAACAGTAACAATATACACAGGGGAGCTCTGCTCTATTCATATAATAAACAATAACAATTAGAGTGTTATACAAAACAAACACGACAACCCAAAGCCTAATGTGATTGTAAAGTTTATCCTTTGGCTTCAAGTATACGATCTCCGATATATACCTTTCCGTAATACAATCAGTAAGTCACGAATTCGTTGGTGGAGTACGCTGGGCTCCTGATACTAAAAAAAAAAAAAAAAAAAAACAACAACAACAAATGAGAGTTAAGTCATAAAAATTCAGTGAACAAAAAATGTATCTAAAGGTTACTGGCACTAACCAATACATAATTTATAACACATAGACCAAATAATCTAAGAATAACATGAATTGAAAAATAATTAAAATTTACACATATGTAAATGTAGATAACGTAATAAAATAAACAAATACAATTCAAGTAATTCAATATGCACACAAATTAAACAAGGCAACCAAAAAGGGCCAATTGGAGCAACTCATCACCCGCACACCACATACACATAATTCTCAGGGCATTTTTGCTCCTGCACACCAATAATAATTATAACTTCTCTAATATCTACCCCTGAGGATGAGTTACTCAAATATTTTTAAGCAAATATCAAATAATCAAATCAAAGAATCATAGGTGCACCCGGATTCTATTTTGCTGTAAAATCATTTCAGATAAAAATTAGTTTTATAGGCCCTTATCAAGCACAAACAAAGTCACATATCAAGCATAATTCAAGTAACTCAATTATAGCACTAAACATTCTTATTTACCTCTATAAACATATTCATTAAAATACATAAAAAAAATTAAACACCTTAATCTAGCAACCAAATAATACATTATCCACGCACAAAGTTTATGGATTCGGTTTGTCGTTTTGTCTTGAATTCAAGGGTGTCGGTGTATCCATGATACGATCCAGAGCTGAATATCATAAATTCAAGCATTGCTTAGTTTATAAATTCAATAATTATAATTTCCTACTTAACTATTTAATGAATGAGACCTATGTAATTCAACTTCTATGCATATATTTACATTTAATTTCTCCTAGGCATTTTGTTGAATACTTTGAAGGCGTGTTTTATTCTATTTTATGTGTATGTTTATATACATATATACATCTCCCAATACAATCAACACAATCTCATTAATCATAATATTACTCATATTCCAATTATTGTGTTCAACTTAAACTAATTACCTAAAGTTAACCAATAACTTAAACAATACATTTCCACCATGAACACAATTAAATTTCAAACTTCCTTCTTCCAATTTATATAACCACTATTTTCTTATTAATCTTTGTTTACAACTTTTAATTCAACTTCATCTAATTTTAGCTCTTACTTCATCCCTCTAACCTTCCTATATCCAAACTTTAAATACAACAAGTGTAACAATTCACAACAAGGATTCATTGAACTTAACAAAGTTATACTACCTTAACTACATTAAGGGTTCACAGCAAGACAAGGATTGTTTCAAATTTACTTTCCTTGCTACCTTGCCACCCGAAAACCAAGAAAATCATCCTCCTATCCAAACCCCATGGCTAGCCATGAAGGAGGAAGAGAGTGACCAAGCTGTTGCCTAAAACAGGGGACAACAGCTTGAAGTTGTAGCTACCACAAAGCTACTGTTTTAGCTATGAAAATCACCTTGAAGGCAGCAAGAGAGATGGAGCCACAAGACGAGGATGGAGTAGCCACACACACACGACTGCTGCACCTTCCCTCACGGCTATTGTAGTACCAGCATAAGCTTGCTATCACGGTTATGGGTGAGGACACACCTGTCTGCTAGCTGAAGGTTCAAAGCTATGGAAGGCATGGTGAAGTAAAGGGAGGCTCGGTTGCAAACTTTTAGAATAAAAAGGACAAAGGCAGTGGGGATAAAAGGGAGGAAAAGAAAGAAATGAAAAAAAAAAAAAATGTTTAAGTCAAAGTGAATAATTTACATTTGTTGTGTATAATATCATAAATGTTTTATATTTTACTTTTATTTATACGCTTATTTTACTTCTCAATAAAATTACACAAATTAATTTCAAGTTCCAAGTCAACCAATAATGTGGTGAAAATTAACTCTTGCATTACATGTATATATATAGATATATGTATACAAGTGTACACTTACTTAAATTTTACTTTGTGTAAAATTTTATTCACCTAATTACAACAAGTTACATACAAGCATTCTAAATCGTACGTTAAAATATCGGGTTATAACACTCTCCCCCCTTAAAAGAAATTTGTCCCGAATTTCAAACGGAAAAGTTATGAAGGTATTGTTTACCTGAATCATTCAAAGAGATATGAATATCATTGCTTTATTGCATTCTCGGATTCCCAAGTGGCTTCTTGTTCCTCGTGATGTTGCCATACAACTTTTACTGAAGGAATAACCTTCAATCGAAGTTTACAGGACTTGTCTATTAATGATCACCACTAGTGTCTCCTCATAAGTCAGGTTCTTATCTACCTGCACCTTCTGAATTTGCAAAACATGAGATTCATTCAACAAATATTTCTAAAGCATAGATACATGAAAAACCAAATGTACCTTTTCCAAATCCGGTGGTAATAACAATATGTACGCTACTGCTCCCACCTTCTCCAAGATTTGAAAAACCCTGATGAATCTCGGACTTAGCTTTCCCTTCTTAAAAAAAATCTCATAGTGCCTTTAAGAGGTGAAAATTTCAGAAACACATTGTCACCTACTTCAAATTCCAACTCTCTAAGACGGTTATCGGCATATGACTTTTGTCTTCTTTGAGCTGTCCGTAACCTGTCACGGAAACTTGCACCTTTGCACCGCATCTTGAACCAATTTTGGTCCTTAGTAACTGATGTTCACAGGTTCCAAACCATCCAACTGGAGATCTACACTTTCTCCCGTATAAAGCTTCAAATGGTGTTATCTGAATAGTGCTATGATAATTGTTGTTATAGGCAAACTCCATAAGTGGTAGGTGTTGATCCCATCCCATATGTCAGTGGATGAAAAGCTGTACTGAATAACAATTGAGTACCAAGAGCCTCTTGAAAAGACATCTAGAACATTGTAGTAAACTAAGCGCCCTGGTCAGAAATAGTAGAAACCAGTACTCCATGTAGCGAAACAATCTCGTCTAGATATGACTTAGCATACTGATGTGCTGAATGTGTAGTCTTCACTAAAAGGAAATGTGCAGATTTAGTCAATTGATGCACAATCACCCAAATTGAATCAAAATCCCTAAAAGTCTTAGGAAGTCCTGATACAAATCCATAGTAACTTTTTCCTATTTTCACTCTGGAATATCTAACCTTGGCAATGTTCCTAAAGGTTTCTAATATTCAGCTTTCACCTGTTGATAAACCAAACACCTGGAAACAAAATCAGCCACATCTTTTTTCATACCATCCTACCAATAAAACTTCTTCAAATCATGATACATATTGGAGGAACTAGGATGCATTACATAGGATGAACAATGAGCTGCTTTAAGAATTTTCTTTCTCAACTCAAGATCAGATGGAACAACTATACAATTATGATACATTAGCACTCCTTCACTATCTACCTTGAAATCACCAATAACAGCATGATCATGTTATCACCCGAGAGCTTAACATACACTTTAGAATGTTTACATGTATAAATTAAGTAAATTAGAGGAGGAATAACTAATATATATATATATATATATATATATATATATTTACACCTATACTTAATTTTCACCACAAACTTGTTAGACTTTAACTTACTTTTGTTGTATTGTATTTTTTTCTTATTTTCACTTTTTAATTTTTCCTTTGTCCCTCCTCTATTGTCTCTTGTTTTCTTGTTATATCTTTCTGCTTATCTTTGTCTTGGCCGTAGAGAACCTCTTAGCAACTAAGTGAAACTTTTGCCTTTTTCATTTGAGTTTCCTTCCTTCTTCACTTACTTTCCTTCTAGTTTGGTTGGATTTTGGGTCTTGACTGGCTGAGTGTTGTAGGAAATATTGAGAAGCCTCGATAGCAACCATGGTTTAAGTCTTAGAGTAGTAGAACAGTGAGTCTGCATACTAGCCATGCCCTTAAATTCCTTGTTTGTTGCCGTGACCTTGAGGAAGCCTAGAACAAGCTACGTTTTAGCAGCAACTTGGGTTGGATAAGTGGCTGAATATGCCTCATTTGTCAACCCCTTTAGCTGAATTAAGGAAGGCAGTAGCCTTGAATTCATCATGCCGTGTAAGTGAGAGTGTTTTTAGCTTGTAATAGGGGTGTGTGTGTGTAAAAGAGGCAATTGCGTGGCAGCCTTGCACTAAGCTAGCATTCCCTAGTTTTAGCAGCAACTTGGCCACCTCCTTTCCTTTCATGGCTGGCTACTAGAGGTCAAAAGGAGGAGGGTATTTTGTGTTTTAAGGTGTCATGACAGCAAGGGAAAAGGTGCATAATTTTTTCTTGCCATAAGACCTTGATTTAGTTAAGGTAGTCATGTTATCTTAGGTGTTGTAATTTCTTAATTTAGGTGAGTGTTTGGAATCCTTTTAAGTTTAGTTAAGCATGTGAAATTAGTAGTTACGATGATGTTATATATAGCTTGAAGGTGATGAAAGTAGTATGAATGAGGAGGAAGTGTGGGAATTGGAATGTATATATTGATATTAGAATTGTATAGTTCATGTTTTTGATGAAGTAAATAATTAGTTAACTTGAATTAGATGTTAGAATATAAATAAAAAGTGAATTGATGAACTTATGTTAAATTCTTAATGTATGTATACATGCACCTAAATTAGAATATAACATATATACATATGTTTGATGAAATGCTTAAGAGAAAGTCACTTTTAGTAAATGTATAGGAATTGATCTATATAAACTTTAATAGTTAAATAAATAAATAGGGAATTATACTATAAAATTGATAAACTAAGTAATAATTAAATTTATGATTTTCAGCTCTTGATCTGTCTTGGATACATCGACATCTTTAAATACTAGAAGAAACAATGAATCGGATCCTTAAGCTTTGTGAGTGGATAAAGTATTCTTTAGTGGCTAGATTAATGTATTTAATTGATTTATATGTACTTGAATGAATATGTTTATAAAGAGGTAAATAAGAGTGTGTAGTGTTATAATTGAGTTACTTGAATTATGCTTGACATGTGACTTGTTTGTGTTTGATAAAGGGCAATAAAATAAATTTTTATCCGAAATGATTTTTACATACGAAATAGATTTCAGGTGCACCTAGGATACTTTGATTTGATTATTTGATATGTGATTTAAAATATTCAAGTTACTCAACTTCAAGGATGGATATGTGAGGAGTATATTATTGATGTTCAGGAGCAAAAAGTGCCTCAGGAAGGATATACAATTGGTGTGCGGGTATTGAGTTACTCTGATGGGCCCTTTTGATTATATTGTTTGATTTAGTGTTCTAAATACTTTGATTGATTCAGTTATCTTATGTATTGTACAAATTATACTTGTTAAATTTTATGTTGTATAAATGTACATACATATAATATTGAATTATGATATAAGAAATGTTTACTTGAAATTATTTATCATATGTGTGCTATTTTATACATTGGTTGATGCTAGTACCCTTAGGATACTTTTTTTACTCATTAAGTCTTTATGACTCACTCCTCGTATGTTATTGTTGTTTTTTTTAATATCAGGAAACCAACGTTCATTGTTGATAGATTCATGATTTACCGACTATATTGAGACAAGGTATACATTTGAGATTGCACACTCGAAGTCAAAGGATGAAGTTTTCAGTCACATTAGACTTTGGGTTGTCGTGTTTTATTTTGTATGATAGTCGAATTGTTATTATTTATGATATGGCTGGAGTGGATCTCCTCTATGTATACTGTTGCTGTTATTGACTGGTTGAGTGTAACCAGGTATATATGTTTGGGCATGTTCCTTTTTACGGGGAACCTCTGCCAAATATTTTAACTAAAGGGTTATATGTTTTTGATAAATAAGTCTTTGATTTTATTTTAGTTTGACAAAGCTTTCCTTTTTAATTATAATTGGTTAATTGTCATATGTGTTTCTTTGATTTGATGTCAGGATTACGAAGGTTTGATTATACATTCCTCTGGTCAATCATGCTTTCGTTTCAAGGTGTGACAAGTTGGTATAAGAGCTTGGGTTTAGAAGTCCGTGACTATAAATACGAGACGTTGTTACTTTGTTTGCATACGTTACCCAGGGCGTATGTGGACTTAATGATACATCCTAATTCGTCTTGAAACTTCAAGTAGTGATTTTCCTAACGCACTGTCCTTTGTTTTATATAATAAATGTGTATTAAAATTGTTTGTGTTTGTTTTAGATATGAAGCAATGTAGTGGCCATGTTGCGGCCGTGGGAGGCAGCAAAATGCTGGCTCCTACTAGGGATATACTAATCGCTAAGTACTAGCAGTCAGAGGTAGAGGTTTTCCGGGACATGGTAGAGGTAAAGGTATAGCTGCTAAACCAACTCAAGCAATAGCCCCTGGTCCTAACCTAGTGTAGCTTGTACAGGGACTAGACCGAGTTCAGAGGAGGTTGGTGATTTAGTTGGGATTCTGGCCCAATAACACCAGGCTCAGCCACAACCCTTTGCAGACCTCAGTAAGAGGCAAATCCTTATGTTCCAGTTCAGTCCCCAAGTACCAGCAGTCAGAGGTAGAGGTTGTCCAGGACATGGTAGAGGTAGAGGTAAATGTAGAGGTAGAGCTGCTGAACCAACTCAAGCAACAGCACCTGGTCCTGACCTAGAGCAGCTTGTATAGGGACTAGACCGAGTTCAGAGGACGGTAGGTGATTTAGTTAGGATTCTAGCCCAATAACACTAGGTTCAGCCACAGCCCCTTGTAGTTCCTCCTGTTTAGCCTCAGCAAGAGGCATATCCTCATGTTCCAGTTTAGCAAGATCGAGAATATTTGTAGCATTGCATGATTTTCGGAAGATGCAGCCATCGAAATTTTCGGGGATGGATCCTACTCAAGACCTCTATACTTTCTTGGAGGAGCTGGACAAACAATGTGTGACTTTAGGGGTGTGATCCCATTCGAGCTGTCGAATTAGTTAGTTATTAGCTGCATAAATGGTATACGAGTGGTATAAGATGTTTGTGCAGCAGGAGAAGGAGCCTACCCCACTTGCACGGCCGAAGTTCATCAGGGCTTTCACTGATTGTTTCTTACTAGAGAGTATACAAGATAAGCATGCTCAGGATTTTGAGCAGTTTGTCCAGATTGAGGATATGACAGTGGTGGAGTACAAGACCCGATTTACCAGACTATCTCATTTTGCTCCTTATTTGGTGGCTGTTAAACAAATGTGAGTGAATAGGTTCATTAATGGATTGAAAGATTCTTTATTCAAGTCAGTGTTCATGACAGACACTACTACTTATACTCATGCTATTGATGCTGTATACCGATTGGAGACTCAGATTTTGGAGAGACAATTAGAGCGTGAGAGCCATAAGGTGAGATTGAAGGGTCCTTCTATTTCTCGAGCTGGTGGTTCTCGTAGACGTGGGGATGAATTTACTTCTGGGTGTAATTCTTTCCATGGAAGTTTTGAGTTAGGTATAGGCCAGATAAGATCGTGTTCTAGAGGTCAGTCACAGGTGGTGTTGTGAGTGGCCCCCAATCATTTGAAGTTTCGGTATGCCTTACTCTTAGTATCAGGAGCACAGGGGCAGTACAGACATGAGTCAGGTGCATGTTTTAAATGTGGGGCTATGGATCATTGCATCATGGATAATCTATTAATGAGTGAGTAGTCTACTTTAGTCATGACGTCTCCTTTAGTTCAGGGTAGGCTTCCATTGTCTGCAACACCTGCTAGATCTCAGAGAGGTCATGGCACATTTGCTAGATGTTCATCATCTGCGGGTAGGGGTCAAGCTCTTGATGTGGTATCAGGTAGATTATTTAACTATTCACTTGGGGCCAAAGTACTGTTTGATCCTGGAGCTACTCATTCTTTTATATCTCTGTATTTTATCTCTTGTGTGAAGAGGGCATCTGAGCCTCTTGAGGTATCTTTAGCGGTTTCGACCCCGTTAGGATAAATTATTTTGGTAGATTGAAATATTTCTTCTTGTGAGGTCGTTGTGGGTGATGATGTATGTTTTGCGGACTTGATCATACTGTACATTTTGGAGTATGATATGATTTTAGGCATGGATTGGTTGTTTAACCGTCCTGCTGTGGTGGATTGTCGTGATAAAAGTGTCAAGTTCAGTATTCTTGAGAAGCTGATTTATATTTTCAAAGAGATCATAGTGAAATTCCTCTTAATTTGATTTCAGTGATTCAAGCCAGACGGCTTATCAAGAAGAAACATCATGTTTACGTAAAGGATACTCAGTTGGAGTGTCCTCCTCTGGAACAGATTTATATGGTGAAGGAATTTCCTAATGCTTTTAAAAGAGCTTCATGGACTTCCTTTTGAACTGGAGATAGAGTTTGGTATTGAGTTATTGCCTAGTATTCAACCGATTTTTATTCCCCCATATCGGATGACTCCTAGTGAATTAAGGGAGCAAAAGGTACAATTGCAAGATTTGCTGGATAAAGGATTTATTCATCCTAATTCATCTCATTAGGGTGCTTATGTCTTTTTTGTGAAAAAGAATGATGGGGTGTTTAGATTGTGCGTTGATTATTGGCAATTGAATAAAGTCACAGTTAAGAACAAGTATCCTCTCCCCAAGATTGATGATTTATTTGATCAGTTGTAGGGAGCTCAATATTTTTCTAAGATTGATCTTCGTTTCAGATATTGCCAACTCCGGATTAAGAAGGAAGACATTTTGAAGACTGCTTTTTGATCCCAGTATGAACATTCTGAGTTCTTGGTTATGTCTTTTGGGCTCACTAATGCTCCTACAACATTCATGGATTTAATGAACAGGGCATTCAAGCCTTTCTTGGATTAGTTTATTATTGTTTTCATTGATGATATCTTGGTGTATTCTCGGAGTGAAGAGGAGCATGAAAAGCATCTTTGCATTGTTTTGCAAACACTTAGGAAAAACAAGCTTTATGCTAAATTCTCTAAGTGTGAATTCTGGTTAAGGCATGTGACTTTTTTCGGGCTTGTGACTAATAAAGAAGGAATTTAGGTTCATCTTAAGAAGGTGAAAGCGATTCAGAATTGGCTTTGTTCAACAAATGTATCTGAAATTGGAAGTTTTTTGGGTTTGACTAGATATTATGGGAGATTCGTTGAGAATTTCTCCTGTAGTACTGTTCCTTTGACTTGGTTGACTCAGAAAGAAGTTAAGTTTATTTGGTCCGAGGTTTGCGAGGAAAGTTTTCAATAGTTAAAGACTTGTTTGACTTCAGCTCTTGTTCTTACACTTCCTCAAGTATGGGTAAGTATACTGTGTTTTGTGATGCTTCTCGTATCAGACTTGGATGTGTTTTGATGCAGGATAGTAAAGTGGTGGCATATGCTTCGATACATTTGAAGAAGCATGAAATGAACTATCCTACCCATGATCTTGAAATGGTAGCAATGATCTTTGCATTGAAGATTTGGAGGCATTACTTATATGTTGAAACTTTTGAGATTTTTCACAAATCACAAAAGCCTTAAATACATATTTGATCAGAAAGAATTAAATTTGAGGCAGTGTAGGTGGATTGAGTTGCTAGAAGATTATGACTGTTCAATTTCTTATCATTCGGGTAAAACAAATATGGTTACGGATAACCTGAGTAGAAAGTTAATGGGTAGTTTTATTCTATTTGACAACTGTATGCATTTGGGTTATGAAAGACTTTCAAAGGTGTATGACGATGGGGTTAGATTTGAAGTATCTCATTAGAGGGTGTTATTAGCTCATATTCTAGTGAAATCTACTTTGATTGAAGTAGTGAAAGCAGCACAAGCAGCTGATTCTAAGGTGAGTGCTAGAAAATCAAAATGTGATCAGTCTGTTATAGAAGATTTCAGGGTAGGTAGTGAAGGAGTGCTGAGGTATCATGACCATATAGTTGTGCCATCTAATCATGAGTTAAGATGGAAGATTCTTGAAGCGGCTCATTTTTCATCTTATATAATACATCCTAGTTCTTCCAAAAAGTATCAGGACTTGAAGAAGTTTTATTGGTGGGATGATATGAAGAAGGTTGTAGCCGATTTTGTTTCCATGTACTTATGCCAACAGGTGAAAGCTATACATCATAAACCTGCAAGAACGTTGCAAATGTTAGATATTCTAGAGTGGAAATAAGAGAAAGTTACCATGGACTTTGCATTAGGACTTCTTGAGACTTTAAGGGGTTTTGATTCGATTTGGGTTATTATGGATAGATTGACTAAGTCCTTACATTTCCTTCTAGTGAAGACCACGTACTCAGCACATCAGTATGCTAAGTGTATCTGGACTCGATTGTTTCATTACGTGGAGTACCGGTTTCTATCATTTTGGATCAGGGCGCTTAGTTTACTGTGGTGTTCTAGAAGTCTTTTCAAGAGGCTCTCAGTACACAATTATTGTTTAATATAACTTTTCATCCTCAAACTGATGGTCAGTTTGAGAGGACTACACAAACTTTGGAGGATATGTTATGAGCTTGTGTGATGGATTCTAAGGGTAGTTGGGATTAACACTTTACCTATAATAACAATTATCACAGTACCATTCAGATGGCACCATTTGAAGCTTTGTACGAGAGGAAATTTAGATCACCAGTGGGATGGTTTGAAACTGGTGAGCATCAGTTAATGGGACTAGAGTTAGTTCAGGATGCAGTAGAAAAGGTTCAAGTGATTCGTGAAAGGTTGCAAACAGCTCAGAGCAGACAGAAATCATATGCCAATAATCGTAAGAGAGAGTTAGAATTTGATATAGGTGATCATGTGTTTTGGAAAGTTTCACCTTTTAAAGGCATAATGAAATTTGGTAAGAAAGGGAAGCTTAGTCTGAGATTTATTGGGCCTTTCCAAATCCTGGTTAAGGTAGGAGTGGTAGCTTACAGGCTGGCATTACCCCCAGACTTAGACAGGGATACATCTGGTATTTCACATGTCTATGCTTTAGAAATATTTGTCGGATGAGTCTCATGTTCATGAATTTAGGTGTAAGTAGCTAAGAATCTCACTTACTAGGAGTAACTAGTGGCAATCATTAACAGACAAGTTCGTAAACTTCAATCGAACATTATTCCTTTAGTAAAAGTTGTATAGCAACATCATGGTGAATGCGAAGCCACTTGGGAATATGAGAATGCGATGAAGCAACGATATTCATATCTATTTGAATGATTCAGGTAAACGATATATTCATAGTTTTTCATTTGAAATTCGAGACAAATTACTTTTTAAAGGGGAGATTGTTATAACTCGATAGCTTAACATACGTCTTAGAATGTTTGTATGTAATTTATCGTGACTAGTTGAATCAAAATTTTAGACAAAGTAAAATTAAAATTAATGAATACTTGTGTATATAAGTATAATATATAATATATATATATATATATGCATGTATGTATGTAATGCAAGATTTAATTTTCACCACATTATTAGTTAACTTGGAATTTAATTTTTATCTTGCGTAAATTTTTAGTAATTGAGATACATGTATAAATTAAGTAAATTAAATGAGGAATAATTAATGTATATATATATACACCTAGACTTAATTTTCACCACAAACTTTTTAGACTTTGACTTACTTTTACTATTCTTTTCTTTTCTTTTTTTCCTTTTTCCTTTGTTGTTTTCCTCCTCCACTACCTCTTGTTTTCTTGTTATATCTCTCTGCTTACCGACTTTAGATGCCCTGTTTCTTGTTCTTTGTCTTGGCCGTGGAGAACCCCTTGGCAACCGAGTGAAACTCTTGCAATTTTCAATTAAATTTCCTTCCTTCTTCCCATACTTTCCTTCTAGTTTGGTGGGATTTCGAGTCTTAATTGCTGAGTGTTGCTGATAATATTGAAAAGCCTAGACAGCAGCCATGGTTTAAGTCTTGGAGTAGCAAAACAATAAGTCTGCTATACCAGCTATGCCTTTGAATTCCTTAGGTGTTGCTGTGAGCTTGAGGAGGCCTAGAACAAGCTACGCTTTAGCAAGAGCATTGGTTTGATAAGTGCAATGAATATGCCCTGTTTTTTAGCCCTTTGTAGTTGAATTAAGGAAGGCAGTAGCCTTGAATTAGTCTTTATCTTACCGTGTAAGTGAGAGTGTTTTTGGCTTGTAATAGGTGTTTGTTTGTGTGTTGTGTGTTTGTGTGTTTGTGTGTTTTTGTGTGTGTACGCAAAGGAGGCAGTTGTATGGCAGCCTTGGACCAAGCTACCATCCCCTAGTTTCGGCAATAGCTTGGTCACCTCCTTTCCCTTTCATGGCTGGCTACTAGAGGTGAAAAGGAGGATGGTATCTTGTGGTTTAAGGGGTCACGACAGCAAGGGAAGAGGTGTATAAATTTTCTTACCATAAGACCTTGATTTAGTTGAGTTAGTCATGTTAGCTTAGGTGTTGTAATTTTTTAATTTAGGTGAGTGTTTGGAATCCCTTTAAGTTTGGTTAAGAATGTGAAATTAGTAGTTAGGATGATGATAGATATAACTTGAAGGTGATGAAAGTAGTATGAATGAAGGGGAGATGTTGGAATTGGAATATATATATATATATATATTGATATTAGAATTGTATAGTTTATATTTTTTATGAAGTAAATAATTAAGTTAACTTGAATTAGATGTTAGAATATAAATAAAATGTGAATTGATGGACTTATGTTAAATTCTTGGTGTATGTATACATGCACCTAAATTAGAATAAAACATGTATACAATGTGTTCGATGAAATCCTTAAGAGAAAGTCACTTTTAGTAAATGTATAGGAATTGAGCTATATAAACTTTAATAGTTAAATAAATAAATAGGGAATTATACTATAGAATTGATAAACTAAGTAATAATTAAATTTATGATTTTTAGCTCCGGTTTCGTGTCATGGATACACCGACATCTTTAAACACTAAACGAAACGACAAATTGGAACCTTAAGCTTTGCAAATGGATAACGTATTCTTTGGTTTTTAGACTAATATATTTAATTGGTTTATGTGCACTTGAATGAATATGTTTATATAGAGATAAACAAGAATGTGTAATGCTACAATTAAGTTACTTGAATTATGCTTGACATGTGACTTGTTTGTATTTGATAAGGGGCAATAAAAATTTTTTATCAGAAATGATTTTTACATACGAAATAGAGTCTGGGTGTACCTTGGATACTTTGATTTGATTATTTGATAGGATTTAAAATATTCGAGTAACTCAGCCCTGATAATGGGTATGTAAGGAGTATATTATTGGTGTGTGGGAGCAAAAATATCCCAAGGAGGATATGTGATTGGTTTGCGGGTACTGAGTTACTACAATTGGCCTTTTTGTACTTTGTTTAATTTGTGTGTTCTGAATACTTTGATTGATTTAATTATCTTGTGTATTGTATAAATAATATTTGTTACATTTTACGTTGCATAAATGTATGTACATATAATATTGAATTGTGATATAAGAAATGTTTTTTTGAAATTATTTATCATGTGTGCTATTTATACATTTGTTGAAGCTAATACCCTTAGGGTAAGTTTTTTGCTTACTGAGTCTTTATGACTCACTCCTCGCTTGTTTTTTTTTTTTTTAGTTTTAGGAGACCAACGTTCGTCACCTATAGATTTTTGATTTACTGACTGTATGGCAACAAGGTATACATTTGAGATCACAACCTCGAAGCCAAAGGATGAAGTTTTCTGTCATATTAGGTTTTGGCTTATCATGTTTTGTTTTGTATACTTGAACATGTATACATAGAAGAGCTATGCTCTAGTCATATCATAATAGTGAAATTGTTATTGTTTATGATATGACTAGAGCATAGCTCTTTTATGTATATTGTTGCTGTTGTTGACTGGTTGAGTGTATCTAGGTATATACATTTTGGGCATGTTCCACTTTACATGGAACCTCTGCCAAAATTTTTAACTACAATGTTATATGTTTTTGATAAATAAGTCTTTAATTTTAATTTAGTTTGACAAAGCTTTCCTTTTTAATTATAATTGTTTAATTGTCAGATGTGTTTCTTTAATTTAATGCCAGTATTACGGAGGTTTGGTTATTCATTCCTCTGGTCAGTTATGCTTTCGTATGAGGGTGTGACAAGTCACATTTAGTTTTTCTAGCACACACTTCATAACAACTGCTTGTGCTACTTTTACTGCTTCAATCAAAGTGGATTTTACCTGAATACGAGCTAATAATACCCCATGAGAAGATAGTTCAAATCTAATCCCATTAGCCATATGCCTCTGCATATCTTTCACAACTCGACAACGAACAGTTATCAAATAGGATAAGCAACTCATTAACTTTCTACTCAGAGCATCCGCAACCATATTTGCTTTACCCATATGATAAGAAATTGAACAAGCTTAGTCTTTAACAACTCAATCCACCAACTCTACCTCAAATTCAAATCCTTTTGATAAAATATATATTTAAGACTTTTGTGATCCGTGAAAATCTCACAAATTTCACAATACAAGTAATGACTCCAAATCTTCAATGTGAAGATCATAACTGCCATTTCAAGATCATGGTGGGATAGTTCATCTCATGCTTCTTCAACTGTCTCGAAGCATACGCCGCCACTTTATCATCTTGCATCAAAACACATCCAAGTTCGATATAAGAAGCATCATAAAACACTGTATAACTACTCGTACCTGAGGGAAGTGTAAGAACCGGAGCTAAGGACAAACAATTCTTTAACTTCTGAAAACTTTTCTCACAGGCCTCAGACCAAACAAATTTAACTCATTTACCAGTCAACTGAGTAAAAGGAGTAGCAATACAGGGAGAAGTTCTCAACGAACCTCTTGTAATATCCAGCAAAGCCTAGAAAACTTAGAATTTCAAACACATTTGCTAGACGAGGCCAATTATGCACTACTTCAACCTTCTTTGGATCCACCCAAATTCCTTCTTTAGAAATTACATGCTTGAGGAAAGTCACATAATTCAACTAGAATTCATACTTAGAGAATTTAGCATAAAGTTTGTTTTCCTTAAGTGTTTGTAAAACAATGAGAATATACTTTTCATGCTCCTCTTCACTCTGAGAATAGTCAAGGATATTTTCAATGAAAACAATGACAAACTAGTCCAAGAAAGGCTTAAACACTATGTTCATAATATCCATAAATGCTGCAGGAGCATTAGTGAATCCAAAAGACATAACTAATAACTCATAATGTCCATACTGGGTGCAGAAAGCAGTGTTCAAAATGTCTTCCTTCTAAATCCGGAGTTGGTTATACCCCGAATGAAAATCAATCTTAGAAAAATACTGAGCTCCCTGCAACTAATCAAATAAATCATCAATCCTGGGAAGGGGATACTTGTTCTTAACTGTGACTTTATTCAGCTGCCGGTAATCAATGCACAGTCTAAATAAGCCATCGTTCTTTTTAACAAAAAGGACAGGAGCACCCTAAGGAGATAAGCTGGGATGAATAAATCCCTTATCCAACAAATCTTGCAACTGCACCTTTAGCTCCCTCAATTCACTAGGAGCCATCTATCTCCTGCTAAGGAGAAAATCTAGGAAGCTCTTCCAAAAACATATTAGGGAATTCCTTCACCACATTAATCGCTCCAAAGGATGACACTCTTACTGGGGATCCCTGACATAGGCTAAATAAGCCTGATGCTTCTTCCTGATAAGTCGTTTAGCTTGAATAGCTAAAATCAAATTATGAGAAACTTTACTCTAATCCCCTTGAAAAGCATAAGTCGACTTCTCAGTAATACTGAACTTGATACTCTTATCATGACAATCCAATACAGTATGATGATTAGACAACCAATCCATACCCAAAATCGCATACTCCAACATGTCCAGTATGATCAAGTCCGCAAAACATACATCATCACCTATTATTACCTCACAAGAAAGAATATACCGATTTACAAAAATAGTTTCCCCCAACAAAGTCGAAACCGCTAAAGAAACCTCAAGAGGCTTTGATGCCCTCTTCATACAAGAGGCAAAAGACAAAGATATAAAAGAATGAGTGGCTCTAGGACCAACAGTACTTTAGCACCAACTGAATAGACAAATAATATACTTGATACCACTGCAATAGAAGCTTGAGCATCATGTGTTGTCAAAGCATACACATAAGCTTGATCCTTACCCATGGATGATGAACCTCTAGTAAATGTGCCATGACCTCCCGAGATCTAGCAGGTGTAGCAGGAAACTGAGGTCTACCCTGAACTGAAGAACACGTCCTGAAGTAGACTGCCCACTCATCAACGAACAATTCTTGATACGATGATCCATAGCACCACATTTAAAACAAGCATCAGACTTCTGTTTACACTACCTTGTGTGTCTTGATACCACAAGTAGGACATAGTTGAACTTCAAATGCATGGGGGCCACTCGATGATGCCACCTATGACTGGCTTCCAAAACTCCGTCTCGTCTAGCATTTGCTTGCTAGAAAACTTCCACGGAAAGAACCATACCCAAAGATAGATTCACACCTAGGTCTACGAGAACCACTAGCTCTGGAAGTAGAAGGACCCTCATGCCTTGCCTTTTTGTGGCTCTCAGGCTCTGACTATCTCTCCAAAATCCGAGTGTCCAATTGGTATGCAGCATTAACAACTTAAGTATAAGTAGTAGTATCCATCATGAACACTGACCTAAATAAATAATATCTCAAGCCATTAACAAACCTCTTAACTCGCATCTATTCGATAGCCACCATATGTGGAGCAAAACAAGATAGTCTAGTAAACCGAGTCTCATACTCTGCTACTATCATACCCTCGGACTGAATTAATAACTCAAAATTCCAAGCATGCTTATTACACACTCTCAGGAAAGAAACGATCAATGAAAGCCCTACTGAACTCTAGCCATGCAAGTGGGGTAAACTCTGTTTGCCGCTGCACGAACATCTTATACCATTCGTACTCCACATAGTGCAGCTAATAACTGAAAAACTCAATAGGCAAACGGGATCACACCTCAAAGCCACACATAGTTTGTTAAACTCATTTAACAAAGTATAGGGGTCCTGAGTAGGATCCATACCCAAAAATCTCAAGGCTGCATCTTTTGAAAATCATGTAAAGCCACAAATACTCCTCAGCCCTGCTAAACTGGAACAAAAGGAATTGTCTCTTGTGGAGGCTTAACAGGAGGATCATCAAAAGGTTGTGAGTAAGCTTGATGTTGTTGAGCCAGAATCCTAACTATTGTCCTCTGAAATCTCTCTCTAATCCCTGTACAAGATGCTCTAGGTCAGGACCAAAGGCTATTGCTTGAGCTGGTTTGGTAGCTTTACCTTTACCTCTACCACGTCCTCGACGACCTCTACCTCTGGCTACTGGTACTTGAGGATTGATAGATTCCTGGTCAGAGCAAGCATCTTGCTGCCTCCCTTAGCTCGCAACATGGCTGTTACATATCATCATATCTTAAACAAACATAAATGATTTCAATACACACTTATTATATAAAACAATGAACAATGCATTAGAAAATCACAACTTGAAGTTTCAGGATGAATTAGGACATATCACTTAGTCCACATACGCCCCAGGTAACATACGCAAACAAAGCAACAATGTCCCACATTTGCAGTCACAGACCTCTAAACCTAAGCTTTGATACTAACTTGTCACACCCTCTATTGAAGGCATGACTGGCCGGAGGAATGGGTAACCAAATATCCTTAACCCTGATTCCAAATAAAAACAAACATATATTATTTGACCAACTATAATAAAAAAGGAAAGTTTAGCAAACCAAATTATGGACAAAGACTTATTTATTAAAACACATAACACTTTAACTAAAAATTTTAACTGAGTTTCCATGTAAAATGAAACATGTCTGATAATACAAACATATATGACCTAGTTCAACTAGTCAACAACGACAATAATATACATAAAGGAGCTCTGCTCCATTCATATCATAAACAACAATAATTAGACTATATAAAGCAAACATGAAAACCCAAAGCCTAATGTGACTGCAAACTTCATCATTTGGCTTCAAGTATGTGATCTCTGATATATACCTTATCGCAATACAATCGGCAAGTCAAGAATCTGTCGGTGGTGTACGCTAGGCTCTGGATAATAAATTTAAAAAAAAAAAAAACAACAACAACAAATGAGGGATGAGTCATAAAGACTAAATGAGCAAAAAACGTACCCAAATGATACTAGCATCAACCAATACATATTTATAACATAGATCAAATAATCTAAGTATAACATGAATTGCAAAATAATTCAATTTTACATGTACATAAATGTAAATAACATAATGAAACAAACAAATACAATTCAAGTAATTCAATATGCACACAAATCAAACAAGGCAACCAAAAAGGACCAATCAGAGTAACTCATCACCCGTATACCAAAAACACATTATTCTGGGGGCATTTTTGATCCCGCACAGACAAATAATAATTATAACTTCTCTAATATCTAACCCTGGGGCTGAGTTACTTGAATATTTTTAAGCAGATATTACATAATCAAATCAAAGTATCCTAGGTGTACCCAGATTTTATTTCGTATCTAAAAATCATTTCGGATAAAATTAATTATATTGGCCCTTATTAAACTCAAACAAAGTCACATGTCAAGCATAATTCAAGTAACTCAATTATAGCATTACACATTCTTATTTACATCTATATAAACATATTCATTCAAAAACACATAAACAATTAAACACATTAATCTAGCACCCAAAGAATATGTTATCCACTTATAAGGTTTACGGATTCAGTTCATTCGTTTTGTCTAAAATTCGAGGGTGTCAGTATATCCACTGACATAATCGGGAGCTGAAAATCATAAATTCAAGCATTGCTTAGTTTATAAATTCTATGGTTATAATTTTCTACTTAACTATTTAACTAATGAGAACTATGTAATTCAACTTCTATGCATATATTAACATTTAATTTCTCCTAGGCATTTTGTTGAATACTTTGAAGGCTTGTTTTATTCTAGTTTATGTGTATGTGTATATATATATATATATACCTCCCAATATAATCAACACAATCTTATTAATCATTATATTACTCATATTCCAATTATTGAATTCAACTTAAACTAATTACCTAAAGTTAACCAAGAACTTAACTATACATTTCTACCATGAACATAATTAAATTTCAAACTTCCTTCTTCCAATTTATATAACCACTATTTTTAAACCTTTGCTTACAACTTTTAATTCAATTTCATCAAATTTCAACTCTTATGTCATCCTTCTAACCTTCCTATATCCAAACATGAAATACAACAAGAAGTGTAACAATTCATAACAAGGATTCATTGAACTTAACTAAATTAAACTACCTTAACGTAGTTAAGGGTTCACGGCTAAACAAGGATTGCTGCAAATTTACTCTCCCTGCTGCCTTGCCACCCGAAAACCAAGAAAATCACCCTTCAATCCAACCCCCATGGCCGGCCATGAGGGAGGAAGAGAGTGACCAAGCTGCTACCCAAAACAGGGGACAACTGCTTGAGGTTGTAACTGCCACAAAGCTACTGTTTTAGATTTGAAAATCACCTTGAAGGCAGCAAGAGAGATGGAGCCACAAGACTAGGATGGAGAGCCACACACACACGGCTGCTGCACCTTCCTTCACGGCTATTGTAGTACCAGCATAAGGCTGCTGTCATGGCTATGGGTGAGAACACACCTCTCGGCCAGCTGAAGGTTCAAAGCTATGGAAGGCAAGGTGAAGTAAGGAGGAAAAGGGAAGGGTTTGGATGCTAGAACTCCTCACAGTAGAAAATGAAAGCAAAACAAAGTATGGAGAAAAGGGAGGCTCCGTTGCAAAATTTTAGATGAGAAGGGGACAAAGGCGGTGGGGATAAAAGGGAGGAAAAGAAAGAAATGAAAAAAAAAAAAAACAAAATGTTTAAGTCAAAGTCAATAATTTACATGTGTGGTGTATAATTTATATATATATATATATATCATAAATATTTTATATGTTATTTTTATTTATATAGTTATTTTACTTATAAATAAAATTACACAAATTAATTTCAAGTTTCAAGTCAATCAATAATATAGTAAAAATTAACTCTTGCATTACATATATATATATATGTGTGTGTGTATGTGTGTTTATTTACTTTAATTTTACTTTCTATAAAATTTTATTCAACTTGTCACGAAAAGTTACATATAAACATTCTGAAATGTATGTTAAAATATCGGGTTATAACATGACATATAATTGAATGCATGTAATATGGATTTGGTTTGTGAAAATAAAATGTAAGAAGCTTATAAATGGGTCATATAACTACACCTAAAGAGAAATAGAAAAAAGCTTATGAGGAGTTTCTAGCCTTTTAAGACTAGGACCACGTCTATCAGTCATTTATAACACTATAACACCACTAATAAAAAGAATATTGGAAATTAAAACCAAGTTCATGAGAACGGAATCTAAATGGATAACAGATGTGCATTTCATGATAGCAAAATAAATCTTTAGAAACGTTTTGATATTTTAAAGTGTTCTTTTCTTCACCTATGCATAAAAATCAACTTCTTAAAATCTAAAATTTCTAAATCTAGAGGAGTAAAAATAAAAAAAAAAAATAGAAATAGGATTTAAAGTTAGTGTAAGTTGTCTAATAATGTTTACAATAGATAGGATTCATAGTATACATATTGAAACTAACAGGCTTCGAACAATACATACAAAATTTAGCATACCATGTTGGCAGGATCAGCTTGTAATAAGCACTTGTCAAGATTTAGAACATTGTCAAAAAAGTTATGTGCATGGAGTCCGGTTTGAAACTTATTAGTCAATTACCATCTTGTCTGTCTATTAATAATTCTCTAGGTACCCATTTTTGATGTCTAAATGAGAATTCATAAGCAAAAAAAGGAATAGAATTATATATCAGGCAACTATTAAATTATTCAATAAATAAACTTTTCATGCAAGGGAAAAGAAAAGATTATCAACAATCTACGAGATTGTTGCCATATCAATGAAAAAAACAGCTAAGCTAAAAAAATTATGCTTTCCAAGCATAGATTACAGAATATTGTAAATAAGACATTCTCGTTTGGCTTAGTAATAATATCCAATTTTATAGTAGAGGTTATTAGGTGGAATTGCACACATTTGACTTTTTGGTGAAAATGCTAAACTCGATTTAGAGCTTGAACACCTATAGTGATTAGTTATACTATTAACTTTCCCTTCCCAATCTATTTTTTCACTGAAATTCATCGAATTAGGAGATTTTAGCAACCATCTGCTACGGATGGAGCATAGTCAAATTATCTTCTAAAAAATAAAATGGCTCATCAAACTGGAAAGCAACATCTTCCGCCGGAGAAGTAGTCGTCTAGTTCGGAAAGGTGTGTGGACGTAAAATCAAAGCAATCGATGTGAATGCAATTAGATGGATTAAGATCCCAATTTCCAAACGGGTTTTGGATTTGAGGAACAGATGTTCAAAGAGGAAAAATCATGAATGAGGAACAGAGGTAATAGTTAAAGGTGATCTGCCTACATAAGATCAGGATCGTTGAGAGAGGGAGTGAGTAGTTTCAGACATAGTGTAATTTTATTATTATTATTTTTTTTTAGGCATTTTATCATAACGTGTTCTTTACAAATGAAATGACATCAAAACCCCTTTACCACATATGGAAAAGTTCGATTTCATGGATTAGATGAAATTTAAGAATAAAAATTAATTACATGAATTATTATTTTTTGTTTATGAAATTTTTATTTCTGGCTACTAAAGAACACTTAATAGAGTAATAATTTTCTTTAAAGAAAAGTAGAAATGTATTTTTAGTAACCATTGTATAAAATTAATAAGAAATTATCAAAGAGTTTAAATTACCTGTGCAATTGTAAAGAGATTATAAATTATGTCACACCCTCAAATGAAGGTATGACTGGCCAGAGGGATGAATATCTATACCCCTGTAACCCTAAATATGCAAATAGATAGACACAACAATCTATAGAATTTTTGGGCAGAGTTTCCCCATACGATGGAACATACCCATATATAAAAAAAAAAAAAAACCAATAACCTGGATTCAAGTCGATAGCAAAACACAACATCAGAATATACAAAGGGGCTCCGCCCTGACAACACACAATGCACCATAATAATCCTTATATGTAAATATATTACAACCATGCATGACATCCTATGTGACTGCAAGTATTGCCCTTTACGCTCCATGAGTGCGATTTACGAATATACCTTGCCGCTGCAAAGTCGGCAGGTGGGCCTATATGGCGATCAACAGCTATCTCCTGCAAACTAAAAAAAAACAACAAAGGAAAGGGTGAGTCACCGTGACTCAGTGAGCAATTCATGTACCCTATGGGTACCAGCATCATACAACACAAAATTTTAAGTTACAACTCATAGTCACATTTATTAATATACGTACATGGTTACTATAATCATATAATCACAATTCACTTGACTTACAATCCCAAAATAGCATCCAACTTATATAAATCAATCAACAACTACACAATCAACTGAACAAACAAAGGGCCAACGAGTAACCCAGCCCCGCACACCATTATCACCCTCCTGCCGGGCATTTACGTGCCCGCACACCAAAATAATCTCCACACACAAATCCATCCCATCGGGACTGAGCACTCCAATAGTTTTTAAAATCATTGTCAGAAATGAAACTTATTTTTTTCAGAAAATATTCACGAGTTGGCCCTTATCAAACACAATCAATGTCAATCACATATCACTCAATCAAATTGCTGAAATCACTCATTTACTTAGATTTTATTATAACTCATATAATTCCAGTATACACGTAATGGCACACAAAATCTGATATCCATAAAGTACATGATTCACTCACAAGTTCACGTAAGAGTCTCGTCAGTGCGTCTTATACATGACGGTGCCTGGAATATCCTCGACACGCTCAGGAGCTGAAAATCATAAATCAATAAATTACTAACAATTCACTTTTAAATTAACTTGGCGATTTCATAATTGTACATAAATTATATCAAATATGTAAAGCAATAGTAATTAACCCGTTACATTTAATGAATTTACCTTCATAATCTAACATTACCCTATAGGTATACTAGAATTTAATACTTATGTATATTTATATATTTTCAATTTAACTAATTATATTATCCAATAACTTAGGATGAGTTACTTATCTAATTGTGTATATAAATATATATATACATCTTAGTTATTTAACATTAACTTCCTTCTTAAATTACTCTTCTAATATTTACATATTATATTAGTACAATTTCAACCTAACTCACTCATTATCTTCCTAATTCCTCTAGTAGCAGACACCTCTCAATCAAGGCAAATGATGGCCCACCCACGGTTACAAAAAAAAAAAAATCAAAGGATTGAGGCACAATCTAGCAGAAAATTTTGTGATCTAAAACCATCAAGGCGAAGTGGGAAAGAGATCGGCTAGCAGCTAGTAGCTAGGACGTTCGGCTGCTTACCATGAACAAAAGTCGACCACCTCAACCTGCTGAGCTATGCCGTGGCTGCTGACTCCCACTACGACTCACGACCGGTTGCTGCCATGGCTGGAAATGGAAGCCCAGCACTGCCAAAGGTTGAAGGAGACAATAGCCGGTCGTTGTACGGGTGGAGTTCCACTGCCAAGATGGCTCACCAAGTTTGGGTGATGGGAATCAGTACAGGGAAGAAAAATGGAGGAGGTGCAGAGCAAGGAAATGCAGTCGGCTGTGTCTCCCTTTTCCTTCTTGAAAAGAAAACGTTGGCAGGAAAAATATCAAGCAAAAGGAAGCCAATAAAATAATAACAAAAAAACCCACACCACACAATTGCTTATATATATATATATAACTCTCCTTAAAGTAATTAAATTCATTATTAATAATTGTATGTAGGTATGTAGTATAGGTATATATATTACATACGAAAATGTTACGTACGTATTACGTAATTGGGGTCTCACAAATTATAGTATATGAACTAAGAGAGAAGTGAGTAGTTATTAAAAGAGTAAATTTTGAAATTAATTTTTTTATTAATTTTAAATTAATTTTTTATTTAATATTATAATATATGGTTTAAAGACCCTAAAGGTCTCTCCTATTTAAAATAACATAGATATAAATGTATAATTGCACTGACTTATTGAATTTGTTAAACAAGTAGACTACCTTCTTCTATAAAATGTTCACAATTTGTTAAACAAGTGGACTACCTTCTTCTATAAAATGTTCACCTCCCTTTTCAGCAGCCTGTGATAACTTTGACAAAAATAATTAAATGCAAGTGATTACATTAAATAATAGAATTTTAGAATTCAACATTATGTGCATTTTAACTTTCTAGCTATAAAAAACAAAACCAATTTAATGAATAAACAAATTACACAATATCATCTTAGAAAATCTTCTTGACTCTCTCTGAAAGAAGAAAAAGATATGGATTATAGTGAAACATTACAACTATTGTGTAGATATAGTCACTCATAGATATAATTACATGGTTGGGGACAATTGGGATAGAAGCGAAACACAAAAATTGTTAAAAGTAGCTGCCCATAAGAGAAACATAGATTTAGTCACTTAAGGGTTTATTTGGATGGAAGGAAATAGAGGGAGATGAAAGGGGAGGAGAGGAGAGGGTAATATACCTTTTCCCTTGTTCGGGAAATTTTTTTAATGGATAAAGAGTAAATAAAGGGATACATATATCTTTCAAAATCCCTCCAAACTTCAAAATTTTAATTCCTCCAAATTGGGAGGATTTGAAAGAAGATAATAAGTACTTTATAATTTTTTATTACAGTGTCAAATTTACCCCTATCATTTTTATTAAATATCTACTAATATTCAATCAAAATATTTTAAAGAAAAAATCGTAAAAATATGAATATTTTATCATCTCCTCTCCTTTCTCCTTAACTCCTAAATGAGAAATGTACATTGTCATTTCCTCTCCTTTTCCTTTAGTTTTTTTAACTTCTAAATGAGGATAATATATATTTTCCCTTATTTGGGAGTTTTTTATTAATGGAGAGAGAGAAAATAGAGAGAAACATGTATCCCTTCAAATCTCAAAGTTTTAATTCCTTCAAATAAGGAGGATTTGGAAAGAGATGATAAGTACTTTATAATTTTTTATTACAGTGCCAAATATACCCCTATCATTTTTATTAAATATCTAATAATATCCAATTAAAATATTTTAAGGACAAAATCGTAAAAATATGAATATTTTATCTTCTCCTCTCCTTTCTCCCTAACTCCAAAATAAAAAATGTACACTATCATTTCCTTTCTTCTCCCTTTATTTTTTTTTTCTATTTTCAAATGAGAGAATAATAAGTGTTAATTTTTCTCTACTCCTTTCCTTTCCCTTCATTTACTCTCCTCTCATTTCTCCTAAAACTCCAAAAGGAAGAGCCTTTAAGGAACCATAGGAGGCCATGCCCCTTCCCTCTCCCCCCACCCCCCTCCCCCTCCACCCAAAATCTTTACAAAAATATTAATATTATAATTTAAAATTAATTTTAGCTTTTTATTCTCTCTTCTTTAATATCTTTTTATACTACAAGACTAATAGATTAAAACTTAAAAAGCTCAGTAGGCAATAAGATTCTTATAAAAAATTAAGTTAGGCTTTCTCTTGTCTCCACCCTGGTAACTCCAACCACTAAAAAGAATTATGAGTGAAACTCTCTTGATATTAGAGAGGGGCCATTATTCAGGTTTAAAAGAGAGAAGAGATTTCTACCTAATAAAATAAGTGAAATTTTATTTTAAAGATTATATTATTAAACCCAAAATATATAAAAATTTAATATAATTTGAATTTCTTTTTATTTCAAATTTTACTTTCAAGACAATTTCTTACTGTGTCCAAACACTAATATAGAAATTTATTTTTTTATTTAATCAGCAAAATTTGAGAATTGAACAAGTAACAAGTAAGTATATTCTAATTTTTAAAATTTTTAAATCTGTTCTATTTATTTAGGTTTTGTTATTAGTTTAAAATAAATAATTATGGAAAAAAAAAATACCAATATCAATTTATTAATTTGAAAGAGCATCACTCATAATTTTAGATTTTATTTAAGCAACTCAAAATATATTTGAAGGATATTTAGTTTTATCTTTTAACTTTTGTAGCCTATAAATCTTTATTTTGTCTTATAAGTTATTAAGTTTCTTATAAATTTTTGCTATTACTATAGTTGAATGCATTTATATAAAATTTTAGTCAGCTCTCAAGAATAAATGTCTAAGTCTGCCACTGTATTCACCCAAAGCCAATGATGCCACCGCATGTAATATTAATATGATTAGAGTGAGATCTTTGCAAGCATCCCACATATTTTGAAGAAACAATACAAATATCTATACCAATACATGTTTTTGACATATTTTTAAAAGGAAAGAAGATAACAGAACTCCTAAAAAATTACAGACACTAATGGAGGACCTTTGTATGTAACTAGCTAGGTCTCAAAAAGACTAGTACAATATCAAATAGTGTTTGAAATTTAGAGTTTTTGTTGGATGTAATTCTAAGCATATAGCACCACTAGACAGAAACAAACTCTAACAAGTAATGGGATGATCACTATATAGCTTGCCAAACTAGGACTTCATATTTGAAGGTACTAATAGTCTAATTAAACAAGGTTAGCTAAAAGGAACTTTTATTTTGAAGGTATAAAACACCATTCACTTTAGCTAAAAGTTTAATCTAGAATGAAGATTATATTAATTCAATATGTTATTCAATGAAAGCTTAATAGGAAAATTCTATGAAATTAAATATGAGACTTAATCCATCTCTTGTGGATGCAAAATATGCTTTGGGTATTTCTCTACTAACATCATAAATGGAAACTAATTATTAAAAACTGAAATTTATTAGATGAATTTCAAAACTTATGTACCTATCACTTTTTTGTTGTCAATCATTCGTTTCAAATAAATAAAACCCATGAATTTCAAGAAACACTAACCACAATGAAGATAACCATAAAAAGATATTAATCATTGTAATATATTTACCTATATTCTACTGCAGCAGAAGTGGATTTGCCTACTGCTAGTAGGAACCTAAATTTAAATTTGAAACCTAAAATACACAAATGATACGAAAGAAAATTTAGTTACTAAATAAGGTATGTACTGATATCTTATGAACTTTTTATGCTTTCCAGACCAATCAAAATATTTGCATTTCATATTGGATAGAGAAGAGTTTGATTTGTGCTACCTTTTTTTACAATGAACATGTCAACCACTTCGATGCAGCACCAACGGGTATTTTACTCGAAATGGACAATCAAAGGGACAACCGAAAAGGAACAATTTTTATAAATTCATCAAAGCTCTCTAACTATACACTTCTTGTAAATTATAAAAGATACCTAGAGTCCTAATAAAAAGGAAATTCTAATAACATACAGTCTTAATAAAAGATAACTATTAATTCCTAACTTTAATTATACTAAAATACTACTAATTTTATACCTAATTCTAATATTACATAATTTAAATGCAATTAAATTATAACTCTTAAATTCTATTTTTTTTGTTCTCCATCATTTTCACTTGAGTGGAAAAAACTTAACCTCTAGTTTTGAAATGAGAGAGAATGAGAATCTCAGAAATCAACTTTTGCATCAAGCTCTTCAATAATGGTGGAAAAAATTTAGCAACAAAAACTGTATTTGAAACCACGATCTCTAAAAACTTCAGAAGAATGACAAACTCTATGTGCTTAATATCTAGAGGAGGAGTAACATCAACTATAAGCTCTGGTGCTTGTAGCTCTGAACTTGTCAACATTATCAATAAGTTGCTTTACAATTTTGTGTTCCTTCAACCTTATGCTCATTTGGCAAAATTATCAACCCGTGAATGAGACTCTTGAATATCTTTAACTTCGGCATATTCGTTATACTCAACATGAACCAAGTTGTCTAAATCAAGAAGAAAAGCAATGTCACGACAAAGAGAATTAACAACTATATGATAATCATCCAAAGAAGTTCCCATAAGACTTAAAGCTTGAATAACAAGAGGGAGCAAGTTTTCACCAACTCGTTCAAGAACTCGAATCCCCAAATTCAAAGCAATAGGTTTAGTAATTCTGACACTCATTAATAGGAAATAGTAGCTTCGTAGGAACAATGCCATAATTCAACAAGATGATGTCATGATTATTTCCATTCATGGCCAAATTCTAGAAGAGTTTTGTGTGCTCATTACTATAAGGAATATCTTGAATAGCTCATAAAGTAAATCATCAAATCAAAATCTATCATGAGCATACATAACTCAACCTTCAAAACAGTCTCAAGTAAAGCAACTTCCTTGTTATAGGTGCCATAATCATTAGTATGAATGTCCAACTAGAATTCCCAAACATGATATAATAAGAGAAAATATTTCATGTAAGCAATCTTCATCAAAGGACACTCATTAATAGGAAACAATAGCTTCGTAGGAACAATGTCATAATTCAACAAGGATGATGTCATGATTGTTTCCATTAATGGCCAAATTCTAGAAGAGTTTTATGTGTTCATTGCTATAAAGAATATCTCCAATAGCCCATAAACTAAATCGTCAAAATCAAAATCTATCATGAGCATACATAACTCAACCTTCGCAACAATCTAAAGCATAGCAACTTCCTTGTTGTAGGTGTCATAATCATTAGTATGAATGTCTTACAGAATTCCCAAACATGATATAATACGAGAAAATATTTCATGTAAGCAATCTTCATCAAAGGACACTCATTAATAAGAAATAGTAGCTTCATAGGAACAATGTCATAATTAAACAAGGATGATGTCATGTTCGTTTCCATTAATGGCCAAATTCTAGAAGAGTTTTGTATACTCATTGCTGTAAAGAATATCTCAAATAGCTCATAAAGTAAATCATTAAAATCAAAATCTATCATGAGCGTACATAACTCAACCTTCGCAACAGTCTTAAGCATAGCAACATCCTTGTTGTAGGTGTCATAACCATTAATATGAATGTGAAACATAATTCCCTAACATGATATAATATGAGAAAATATTTCGTGTAAGCAATCTTCATCAAAGGGAATTGTAGGGGCATATATTATGAAAATCTCAACATGAGAAAATGCCAAAGCAATTTGAATACCCCTATTTGGATGTCCAAAAGTTCCTCAAATGTCAATACTTGTAATAAAGGAGATAATGCATCCTGTATAGATTGAGGTGGTGATTGTTCAATTTGCAACAAACAATCTCGAAATTTATTAAGAATTGATAAAATTTCAGTAGCACACTCGGGCAAATCAACAAAATTATATCTAATTTTAATAATTTCTTGTTCCAACTCACGAAATTGTAACCAAGGAGAAACCACGATATGATCATATTGAGGTTGAAAAGATGCCTTAAGTGGTAATTAAGCATATAAGAAAGCATACCAAATCATAACACGCATTTTGAAGTAGAATTTAGAAAATTTGGCCTCGGAATTGGATTCAGGCCATTGATAAACCTTGGGAATAGGTACTACAAATCTGAACAACAAGCTAAACCTTGGGCTGGCCATTTCTCACTCTATCTTTTTTTGAACAATAGGCTGTATTGGGTTTGATTTGGACAGGCCAGGTTATATTTGGAGGCAGATGGGTTTTAGTGGGCTGTGGGTTGGGTAGTGGGCCTGTTGGATAGCAGATGTGTGTTGTTTCTGGTTGTGGGTATCTATCTGGGCTTGAATCAAGGCTGAAATGGGTTATAGGTCTATGAGGGTTACCGGTTGTAGGATGTAATGGTGGTCTCGCGTCGATTCAAAAATGAATTAATGGTCTCGAGTCGGGTCTGAGGCGATGAGCAAGGCCAATGCAGGACTTTTGGACAGAACGGTAAATTTTTTACCATAATAGCTAGAATGGGGCAAATGATGAAACCGTGTTTTCAAAACACGATTTCTGGGTCCGACCTGGCGTGCCAGGTCGGACCATCGCCCAGGTCACGCACTTGCGCGTGGCGCACAAGTGCAGGATGAAACTGGCTTTTCAAAAGCCGGTTTCATCCTAATATTTGTCCCCCGTGATCCAGCGCGGGGGACAAAATTTGCAGGCTACCCTGCACCGCACCCCCCCTCAATAATTCCTCTCCCTCTCCCATTAATATATTAATAAATATATTAATTAAATTAAAATATACAAATAAAACAATTAACTTGTTCTACTTCACATAACAATTCAATTAAAACATATAAATCTTAAAAAAAAAATTCATTACCTTCCTAAAATATTCAAAGCGAAGAAGAAAGCAATAAATCTTGTGTTTGGTAATTGGGAGGAATCCTATAATGAGCTTCCTAGATATTTAAATGCACTTCATGTCACCAATCCCGGCATGCAGTTCGAATGGAAAGTGACCCCAACTAATAATCCTGGACAAGTTATTTTCAAACGAGTATTCTGGGCTTTTGGGCCATCTATCGAGGCCTTCCATCATTGTAGACCAGTTCTTCAGATTGACGGCACATTCCTATGTGGAAAGTACACAGGACAAATTGTTGGTTGCAACTGGTGTTGATAGTAACAATAGTTTAGTTCCAGTTACATTTGCAGTTGTTGAGGAGGAGAACACAGATAGTTGAGGATGGTTTTTAAATTTGAATCGCATGCATGTAACGCAATGGGTGGGTATTTGCTTAGTATCTAATCGTCATGCCGGGATAATTGCTGCTGCTTCAGATCCTCGGAATGGCTGGACTGAGCCTTATGGTTATCACCGTTTTTGTATTAGGCATATTGCAAGCAACTTTCATAAGACCCACAAGAATATGAAAGCAAAGAATCTCCTCATTCACACTGCGAGTCAAACTCAAAAACGCAAATTTGATAAATATTTCGAAAAGTTTGTTCACTTGGACTCTGAGTATGCTGGATGGATTGGTAGAATTCCTTTGGAGCAGTGGGCATTGGCACATGATGGAGGTCACTGCTTTGACTTCATGACCACAAACTTGGGGGAATACATGAACAATGTCTTGAAGGGAGCGCGACAAGTCCCAATCACTGCACTGGTATGGTTGACATTTTACCGGTGTGTCAAATATTTCGTGGAACATCGGGCGTACATTAATGGTCAACTTGGTGCTGGCAATCAATACCCAACCGACACTATAGAAAAAATCCAAAATTGGACAGAGAGAGCAGGTGGACACGAGTTGAGACAGTTTCATACCGGTTTGGGGATAATTGAAATAAAGACTCAATTTCGTGGATGGCAAGCCCGAAAGGGCGGCAACCAGCATACTGTGCGTTTAAATGAAAGAACTTGCACATGCAACAAACCCCAGCAATACATTCTCCCATGCTCACATGTTATAGCAGCTTGTGCAAGCATGCATCTGAACTATAACGACTTTATTGGGGAGTGGTATAAACTGAGAAATCAGGAGCTTGTATACACTCCACAATTCAACCCAGTGATGCACGATGACTATTGCCCATAATTTTAGTTCCCCCATGTGGTTCCCGACATGTCCAAATTGCGAAAGAATGGTAGGCCGAAAACACATCGAATTCATAATGAGATGGACATTACAGAGTCCTCGAGGCAACATAGGTGTGGTTTATGTAGGCAGGAAGGACACAATCAGTAAAAATTGTCCTAACATTACACGATCTTAAAAGATAAGTTTCATTATCGCATTCTTTACTTTAATGTAAGAGTTTTCCTATTTATGTATTTGTTTCTACTTTTTTATTATGTAGATATTAGGCATTATGTCCCCCACATGTCATGTAAAATTATTTTGAAATTAATAAACATTCATGTCGTGTATGCATATTAACATTATATTTGATTTGTCTTTTGTTATGCAGATTCATGGATCCCGTTGTCTCAGTAGATGTTTCAGTCCTTAGACTACACGATAGCCATCGATCCGTTAGACTTTTTGCGGATCACGAGGTATGTAATTAACAAATCGATTTACCTTTAATTTTTCAATTTGATTTTATTAGCGAATATGTTCTTACTAATATGTTTTTAAAATTTTAAGAGCGAGGCCTATGTCCTGAGATGCCGTCGGAGGGAGGCGGTGTTCGGCCGAGAAATTCTTAATAATATTAATAATATTAATCCTCGTGTATTGGAGTACATGACCATGGCAGGTTTTTGCGGTGTGATCAGGGTGGGGTTTATTTCGCTTGATTGGCACCTTGTGACAGCTTTAGTCGAGCGATGGAGGCCAGAGACTCACACATTTCATCTGCCGCACGGTGAGGCCACCATCACACTACAGGATGTTAGTATTCTGTTCAGTTTACCTGTTAACGGTGAGCCCTGTCTCTGGCCTAGTTGGTGCTGACATCGCAACTGAGTGCGAGCGATTATTGGGAGTTATGCCCCCTGCTACAGTTGTTAAGGGTAACACATTGAAAATAAGTTGGTTAGGATTGACATTTCAGAATTTCCTAGCCGATGGTGATGACATTACAGCGCAGAGATATGCACGAGCTTATATATTACAGGCTGATAGGTGGATTGTTATTCACCAGTAAAACGAGTACACATGTGCACATATGTTTCTTATCTCTGCTGGAAAACCTATATGTCGCAGGACAGTATAGCTGGGGGAGTGCCTCCCTGGCATGGTTGTACAGGGAGATGTGTCATGCCACTCACCTGAGGCTTCTGAAATTGCTGGACCTTTGATATTACTCCAGGTATGGGCATGGGAGCGACTACCCTTTCTCGCACCGATGAGGGAGACAGACATTCCGTGGGATAATCTTTGTCCTTTAGGCGCGAGGTTTGTAAAATAATTAGTTTTATGCATTTGTTTATAATTTGTGGTACGTAAATGACTTGTAATTGACATTGGCCATAATGTGGTGTCTTGGTATAGGGAGATGCTGGACAGGATGTCAGCAGACCAGGTAATTACAAGTGTATCTTATATCTATGTATCATTTAACATATTCATGTTTCAATGTTTTATTTATTAAAACATTGACACAGTTTTTGGATTGCAGTTCATATCATTACCCTACATTGATGATGAGGTGAGACACCTGATATCAGACTATTGTTATCGAGACCAGCATATTTGGGGTGCTAAAGTATCCTTAATATGTTTTCATATTGTTGAGTATCAGAAAGTGGATAGGGTAATGCATCAGTTTGGATATCAGCAACCTATACCAGAAAACCCTACTAACATTGAGGCCGATCAAACCTTGCACAAATTTGATCTTCGGGGACAGGGCGTCACTGACTACTGTTGGCTACATGTTAACCACATAGCCATTTGGGGCATGAGATACAATCTGGTCCAGATAGGTGATGTTCTGGGAGTTGCACATAGTCATGCTGCTCATACAACCGAGTACAATGAGTGGTATAGACGTATCAGTAGGAGATATCTTACACGAGTTAGTCTTATCCATGCTGATCCAGCTCCTTCCCATTCTACTCATTCGACATCATCATCATCATTGTCATCACAATGTCGCAGACGCAGTAGAACTGATGTCCCTGGACCGTCGGTTTCTTATGGACGTGTTGATGTTGATGTTGATGTCCGACCATCAGATGTGTATATTCCATCTCCAGCACATATGTCTCCGCCTCCTTATATGGCCAGTAGTTCATCTATATATCATCAGCTTATGCCGGACTTTGCACAGCAATCAAGCGAGGTTTTTAACTCTCCCATACCGCAGGTGCCATACTTTCAGTATGGTAATACACCTGCATCATTTGACCCGGGTATGGGTTCAGGTGTGCAAGCTGAGGAAGGATTTAGCGGTGTTGATGACATACCTCCCTCAGACGATCTTGGTGACAGGGCTGATGTACCACCTAGGCGAAACCCGGCAAGGAGGAGAAGACCACGCCCATGTGGTACAGGGGGTCATTTTTTGTAGACCAATATTTCCCAAAATCCTTATATAAGTTTTTTAATTTTTAATTTTTGCGTTTGTTACTTGTAATAGGAAAAGTCTTCCTGGTTTATGTTTTAATTTAGTTATACTTGTAAATTAGAATTTACTTCTGAATAAATAAGTAGGGGTCTGCCAAAATTTACACCACTTCAATTGTCTAATAATTATTATTATGTTTTTAAATACTAAAATTATTACATAAATATTCAAGTATTGTTTTAATAAACATACATGCTAGCATCAATTTATAATAAAGCATGTAATAATTAGAATAAGTTAATATAAGTGTTCCATTAATTTTTAAAATAATTTAATATTTTTTATTCTTTCTAAATCATTTCAAATAAGTTTAAAATTTATATACTTTAAATTAAAAAAATTTAGTAAAACTTAATAATTTACAATATCATGAATTTTAACATTTTAAAATATCATAAACTATAGTAAAAAAATTTATCATACACTATAGAATTAAAAAATTAACAAAAATCTTAAATTCTAAAAATACAAAATTTATAAATTTAAAAACTGTCATACACTATAAATTTAAAATTTATCATATATTTTTAATTTCATATAATTATTATACACTTTAAAATTTATCATACATTTTAAACTATAAATATATAAATTAACATATACTTTATATTTAAAAGATATCATGAATTTTAAAAATATTTATGATAAAATTAAAATGTATGATAAAATCTTAAATTCTAAAATTTTAAAATTATCATATATTTTAAATTTATAAAATATTTTAATATAAATTAAAAAATTAATATATATTTTAAATTTCAAAAATATCATATAATAAAAAATTAAAATAAAAAATTATCATATATTTAAAATAAAAATTTAAAAACTCATTAAACTTTTACAAAGGTCATGAAAAAAAATATTTGAAGGTTTGTATGTTTTAATATAATTATTATGTAAAATAAAATAAGCTAATTTATTAATTAATATGTTTATTAATTAATATGATTATTATCATATATTTTAAGAAAAAATTTAAGAACTCATAAATTTTTATGAAAACTCATAAATTGTAGGAGGGTAATGAAATTTTTTTTTAAGATTTATATGTTTTAATTGAATTGTTATGTGAAGTAGAACAAGTTAATTGTTTTATTTGTATATTTTAATTTAATTAATATATTAATTAATATATTAATGGGAGAGGGAGATGAATTATTGGGGAGGGGGGGGTGCGGGAGAGGGGGCTGGGAAGTAGCAATGGACAAATATTAGGATGAAACCGACTTTTGAAAAGTCGGTTTCATCTTGCACTCGCACGCCACGCCCGAGTGCGTGACTTGGGCGATGGTCCGACCTTTTGAAAACTACTATTTTATTATTTATCCCATTCTGACTATTATGATAAAAATTTATCATTCTATCTAAAAATTTTGGGACTTGGCAACCTTCTGTCCAAAAGTCCGCCAATGCATTGACCGGCACGTGGAGGCGCATTCTTTGGTTATTCTGGTGAAACTTCTGGGAATATGGATTGGCAGCTTCCAGTTCTTTTTGCGGTTTAAGATCTTGAATTTGGCTAATTTTTCGGTGGTGGCGACGGAGCAGCGGCGGTTTTTCTTTTTCCAGTGAATCTGTGAGTTTCTGGGACTTGAAAATCACGGGGATGAGTAGATTGAGAAATTCCGAAACTTATAGTGCTAAGTTTCAGAAATTTCCGTGACTGGTAGCGATTGAAGGTGGCGGACTGCTGTAGCGGAGGCAGATTTTGTGATTTTTTTTTTCTTTTGAATTATTATATTCTTATTTGTTGTGGATGGCGAGGGACTAGGATGGTTGTATGATTTTGAATGAAGTTGAGGATGGTAGGTGCTCGATGGAAGAAGATGATATATCTATTTTTATTTTTTTTTACAGGACTGAGAACCAAGCTTTGATATTAAATTGATGTAGCACCAACAAATATTTTACTAGAAATAGACAGTTGAATAGACAACCGAAAAAGTACAATTTTTATAATTTCATCAAAACTCTCTAACAATGTAAACTAGGGATCCCAGTAAATCTTAAAAGATACTTAGAATCCTAATAGAAAGAAACTTTAATAACATAAAATCTTAATAAAAAATAATTAATAATTCTTAACTCTAATTATATTAAAATATTATTAATTTTATACCTAATTTTAATATTATATAATTTAAATATAATTAAATTATAACTTCTAAATTCTATTTCTTCATTCTCCATCACACTTTCTATTCAATATCTTTGAAACTTGAAAGTGAATTGCTGTTGCTGGGTATATTGTCCACTCATCAGGAATTTGTGTGCTTTAAGAGAAAATCAAGGTAGGGAAGAAAAGCATTTCACATATTTGAAAATGAGAGGGGCCAACATTTAATAAAAAAAAAATGTAACATGAATTCTTATTGATTTACAAAGCACCTTCCAGAAAATCAGGTGTTTAAACTTTTGTTTTTACCATTAAATCAGTGAAAAATTAGTTTTGTTCATCTCTCCCAAATTATATTAAGCATAGATCCACAAAAGCAAAATCTCGAAATTATATTACCCAGAATGACTTCATGAAATTTTTTCTCTAATTTCAGTCTCAAAACCTTTGTCTTAATCGTTGGAGTCACTTCCAAGTGTCAATAGTTAGTAGAGTAGATTTCTTCCAATGCCATGCTGCAAATAAAGTAATCTGTTGAGTTGATTTCGAGATTGTAAGTTCCACTAATTGGAAAGAACAAACTGCAGGCCTGGCTTTCCAGTCACTTATTCATCGATGCTGAATTTCATTACCAGCAAGCCTGTACTAACTCAAAGCGCTTGTAATTTTTCCTTTGAAATTTAGATCATTTCATGATTCTAGCTAGCCAAATCAGCAAACTTGCTGCATAAAGCACCATCCGCCATACGTAATTCTTAAAACAAGAATAACGCATGCAGGTCTCTCTAACTTACAAGAGAAACATCCCACAACTGAATGCAATAACACTTGATTTACTAGGTATTTTTATACAATATAGAAACAAGTAGGAGACTGGTTTAACCTGACCAGCAGAGAAAGCACAACTCAGAATCAAGTTGTTGCATACCCATTTTACATAAGACTTCCCTTGCTTCAACTTTTCCTTTCAAAACTTAGCCAGCAGAAAACATCAATTTTGTAGGCTCAAGCCCTTTCCAAACTCTTCTTTTGATGGTTTATCATTACAGCCCTCTTGTGATTGGACATATCGATCCGTCAAAAGTGAAAGAAAACAAGAAAGCAACAAACATTGTGAGCATTAGCTTTTCACAAAGGTTTTAACAACAAAAATGATAAGATGCCCAGTGAGACAATATTCAGAAACACCGGATTTATGTTCTGTCCCCAGCTGCATATACTGCTTCCACTAAAGCACCCTTTGTTTTGCTTAATCCCTGCACCATGGTTTTCAAGAACAAATGTGGAATTTGTCTGCCCATTACTAAATAAAATACACCAGAAGAAGGGCCCTTTATGAACTCCAACCATGCCTACTCCAACCTCAGTATGTGATTTATTTCTCAGAAGAGATAGAGAATGCTTATCTTTAACGAGAACACGTGAAAATGCTAATGATGGCTCAAGATACTTTGATTGACAGCCTACAATGTGGCCAGTAATGGTGCCAAAAGTAGGTAGCTCTACACCACAATTAGGAGCAAAAACTTCAGTAAAGTCATCTTCAGGAGGTTTGCAGTTCACGGCATTGCCACCAGTACAGTTCCCTTCGCATAATTTAATGTATTGTAAGGCCATGCAGCCAAGACCAGGACTATCGTTTAGTTGAGGAAGTTTTTCCACAGTTCTATTCTTGTTGATAATGTCAACGAGATCATTTGTGGGATTTCCTGCATGGACAAACAAAATGTAACAAGATAATGTTAGAGATGTTGTCATGTATATCATTTGCAGTAACGATGTAGCAAATTGTGTCAGTTCAAATTATCCATAAGTCTTCCCCTTTGTGCAATTCCTTCTTAACTTCCAGAGAAGATAAATCCCTCATTCTGGTAATTATCATGTAATGCCACTGGCTTCTAAGTTTATATAGAACTTTTTTTCTTTTTTTCTTTTTTTCTTTCTTTCTTTCTCTCTCTCTCTTTTTTTGTTTGTTTGTTTGTTGTTGTTGTTGTTGTTGATGATGCTAGTCCTCTATAACAGGATTATAAAGGACGTTGGAATGAGAACTTACAACAAATAACCGACTAAAATCAATGGCGAGAGGAAGGTGCAGTTAAACTCCTAGCTTCTGTGACTTGGTAAAATAGGCTTATATTTATTCTTTGAAGTAGAATCTACCATTCTAAAAAGAGTCGCTGGTGTAAATTCCTCATTCCTACTTGTAACTAAAGCTTCAAAGGACATGAAAAAAAATTGATGTGAAAGAATCATTATATCACAAGTTAGTCCACTTCAAGGTATACGTTTAAGACAATATTAGCATAAACAGTTGACCATTATTCTATATCTTTCCTAGTAGAACAGTAGGTCTAAGTATTAGTCAGAGAGAATGTCAACATACAAGGAACCAAATATAGGACTAATAGGTAATTCCAAAATAACACAGCCTCTACATAAACTCTAAAAAAAAAATAATATCAATATTATATAGCTAACTTCTTTGTCCACACTTATACTTTCACAAACTCAGCATACCTCAAAGTCTGAAAACTGAGTGTTTGAGTATGACAGTTTTTACCTCGTGTATTGCAATTGCCAAACAAAACTTGCTTATATAATTATGTCACCATCTAGAAATTACAAATTTGAAAATCAAAGTAAACATTACACAGCTAAATTGATACCATACAGTATTACATTATTTAGCTATAAATACAAAATCTCCCAACTTCATTCAAGTACAAATTATTTTATAGCATATGAAACCAGTTACAGAAAAGATTCAGCCTAGTAACTATAGGTACATTTGGAAACAACCAATATTTCACGTAAGTGGAAATATATGATTTCTAGATTTCATTTATTGGTGAAATCCTAGATTACTATGACTAGAATGTGATCCAATGTAACAGATACGAGGTCAAAACTTATTAGTAATGTCAAGAGAAAAAATAATTAAATTAACACTGAACTATATATGTCTAACTAAAGCTAGGAAGAAGAAAACCAAAATGGAAGAGGTATCTTGCAGGCTATAATGCTTACCTGACCATGTAAAAGTTTGGAAAAATCATAACATGCTTTGCTTTGAAATAGAAGGACTAATATTTCTATATTCAAGATATCTGGATATTCTCTTCTGGTGACAACAAACAATTAGTTCTCATCGTATCTACAATTGAAGCTGTTCTAATGTCTGATCATATTACATTTTTTGCTCTTGATTTTGTCTTATTCTTATTATCAAACCTCCATATCAAAATCATCATTTCAATTGCTTTGAATTTTTGGGACCTTAAAAGTCCAACAATTTGGACTTCCAAAAATAACGGGGCATATGGCAGATGGCAGAACTGCATAATTCTATTACCTTCAAGGGCATCACTCGATTATACACCCTAAATGCACTTCTCTTCTTAATCCTACAGCCTTCATTTTATGAGTACATCCTCCCTAATCTCATCATGTTGAATCAATGGCCCAAGGTTCCAAGATGACTTACTGTTAGGTATTCCTAAGCTCAAATAACCCTCTTTCCTCCTACTCGTGCTAAACTTAGTAACAACATTCCAAGCTCTAATCCTCAGTCCTCACAACGTCTAATACATTCGGCTAAGAGAGCATGCGGCAAGGTATATATCCTTAATAATCTCTTGAGTACATCCATCAAGAAAGCAAAAAGGATTCGGAAAGTCTGATGTAAACCTGGGACAATCAAGAATTCTCCTGTCTAAGAGAGGTACCACAAAATCTATCACTCCAAATTAGATAATCACAAGTCCAAGTCAAGAAAAAGTTCTTTGAGAAGATAAAGAAAAGCCAAGGAGTAAACTATATTTATGTTCATTCAAAATCCCTAGAAAGTACATTCACATACACACACTCTCTCTCTCCCTCACACTCACACACTCTCTCTCTCTCCCTCACACACACACACACATAAAGTTATTTTAGAATGTATGTCCAAGGTTAGTTTCAATCTCACTCAAAATTTATCAAATTTCTAGTGACTGAGAATACTAACTCTTGTCCTAGTTAGAATGATTAGTGCTTCAAAAAATAAGTTTCATCTGAAGCACAGCTCATGAAAACCATAGCTTCATATTTTTTGAAATAGACATGATATATTGTATCGATTTCCTATATCAGAATATGGATGGTCCTATAATTTAGCAAGCAATAGAAAGTGAACAGAATCCAAAGTTATGTATTCCATATATGAATGCTTTTAGAAGTGGTATGAATGGTACAATATTTCCAGCTAGTTGATAGGTGAAGCAGTGACTTTCAACAAATTGAAGGAATTTTTCAAGCAGTTAAATGCATCTATCAATTGGGTCATGCACATTGTCGTATTTAAAAACCTTCATAATCATCATGAGCTATCATGCTATATCCTGGAGCTTCAAGCATTATGGTAAATGTAGTGGCTTTGCAGCTCTTCAATATTTGAGATGAAATTTTGGAATTAACCACATGTTTGGCTGCAAGGTGAGAATGGAAGAGAAAGAAGGAAAAAACAAAAAGTAAAGAAGTGAACGTAAGAAAGGAACACAGACTTCCTCTCAAGGTCTTCTTTTGATATGTGCTCCTTTAGAAGTTGCTAAGTAAATGAGTCTTTCTATCTACTGTTCCCTTCATTTCTTTCCAATTGGTGGGAAACAATATTCTGTGCTAAACGAATTAGCTTTTCTGCCATTTCATCTCAACCAAAGTAGGGATAAAGTTATTCCTCTCCTGTTTTATTCTTTCCATCTGCTCCATCCTAAAAGAAATAAACCCTATATGTAAGGACTCAAATGTAAGCTGCTAACTGTTGACCAATTGTCATTGAATGAAAGCAACTTTGTAGAGCAGATCAGCATGTGAAAGAATGGCAACTACTTAAATTTCTCATTCTAATCACCAGGAGACCTAGCTGAAACCTTCCAAAAAAAGATAAAAAAAATTCCAATCTAAGGTAGCGCAATAGATAAAGACTTGGAAGACAAAAATTTCACAAAGTGAAAATTTTACAATTTAAAGATTAATCAGAATCAAAGAAGGCCCACCAGAAGAGCTTTCTCTTTACAATATCTACACGAAATTTCCAAGTTCTAGGTCCTTCTTCTGAGTTCATTATACATTCTTCTTTTTCAGTTTCTTTTTCTTTTTTAACCTTCTATAGCAAAGCTCATAATTTTCTTCATAAAATGTCCAGTTAGTAAGAACAGGCAAGTGGAAAATACTCTACTTTCTATTTCTCAATTGTTTCATCTCTCTCAGACCATTAATACAGCTAGATCCTTCTTTAGTCATAGAGTTTCTTAGATTTTTCAAGAAAATGTTAACTTAGTGAACACAATTATTCATCAACAAGAAGCACAGTAGCATAAGACAATACCAGGTTGTTTTGCATCAGTTTCATATGTACCTCACCTTCTAAGCAATACAGTCAAAAGAGAAGGATAGTACATTGCAGGGTAGTAAAATTGGGAAATTCATAAATGGATCCATATAGCTGATGCATTTCAATAGAAAAAGGAATACAATTAAAGTTTGTTTCAACATCAGTTTTTAGGTACTTGGAAACAGAAGTTACAAGAAGCAACTTAACCAACTGCAGGTGTTCCTCTTGAACAAATGAAAAGCTTCAATTGAAAGTGCAAAACTGTAATTCCTTTCACAGCCAAAAAAACCCACAATAGTTTTACAGTTGGCACGAGGCAACATCAAAATGGCTCTACAAGAACACGAAACACAAGTAAATACAACAAAGACTAGGAAAGAAGCTAACAATACCGTGTTCTTTGGAGTAAACATAAGCCGCTACCAGCAAGTGAGAGAGAATGAACCACTCACAGCAAAAAAGCTTCTTCATCATCATCTCTAATTATAAATGGGATTTTCTTTACAGGGAATCTGAGACAAAACGGAAGGTGAAAAGGGCAACCCTAGTTTGCTAGAAAGGGATTAAATTTCTCTACTGAAAAATGGAACTTTTGTTTCGGTCGAATTGTAAAATAGAGTGATATGTTCTTGGGATTAGTGTAGGAAGGAAAGTGATGCGCAGATTAGGGACAAAAGAGGTACTGGTGGAGCCAACTAGCCGTTATCTGTACTGCCTTTACGTATATAATTCAGAAAATGCGCGTTCCATACCTCTTGGCATATTTTTTCCAGTTCAGGGGCAACACATCACACTCAGCTCTTTCTTCCACTTCTACACTCATTAGTCATTACCCAACAAGCCCAACTGCAGCCACTCTTGTGCAAATAAAATAATTTTATCCACTGTTTTAGTTCTTCATAATATTTTAATTTTTATGTAAATTTTATAAGAATTTTTTCAGTTAATTTATTTATCAAAATTTAAATTTTTCGAACGAATTTTATTCTTTCATTTATATGTTATAAATTAAGAAAATAACCAAATAGCCACATTTGATATAGCCACATTTGATTAAAGATAATATAGCGTACATAAGTTATTTTATATCTTATAAATTTTTTTCAATCATTTTATCATTAAATTATATAGAATTATTATATTTATGCATAATATGAGAATAAAAGAATGTAATTAGATTGAAAAATTATAAATCTTAGATGATAAAATAGACCGAAAATATTCATGGAGAAACTAAATTAAAAATTGAGATAATTCTAATAGACTAAAACAATAGTTAAGCTATATAAAATAAAAACAAAGATTAAAAACATCTATTTTTTCTTAAAATATTAATTTTATTTTAAACATATAATTTTATTAATTGTTATTATAATAATTGTAATGTTTTCTCAAAATCTATTATTGTTACTTTGAGCACACTGATCATGCATTGTAATTTGAGTTTAAAAAAAGTGCTCTTGACGTAAGTTGGGAGTAAGTGAGTTAAGGAAAATAGAAGTTTCCTATATCTCCATATCATAAAAACAAGTTTGGGGGAATGTTTGAAATTTTCCTTAAGAAATATTGCAAACCCAAGGTTTGGCATAAAAAACAATTGAAAAGAAAGATAAAAGAAAGAGAAGTGGGGGCACTAATGAGTCATGTCCACACATGAGAAAAATTAGGTCAAAAGCAAAAATTATTAAACCCGAGTTAAGTGGGATTAGGCACCAAGGAAAGGTATAGCCTACAAAGATCTTTGTGCTTAGGGAAAGTGAGCTTAAGATTTTCTTTTCTCTAACCATTACCCTAGATGTTCATTACAAGTTGTATTTAAGACTTATTGATTTTTGACTAAGTGTTAGCCTACATTAGTGGAGAGAGAAAGGAAAGATAAAGATATAGGGGTTTAGGTATATCCATAAGTTATTCTAGTAGAAATTTCATTGGAAGTCATTGACTTTGCTAAGGATGTCTTGCACACACACACACAAAAAAAAAAATTTGCCCATACATGATAAATTGAAATTTTATTTTTGCTTTGTATTAAGTCAAGTCTTTGTCATAAACTTTGAGCATTTTTAGGAAAATAATTAGTTCATCATTGACAAGTTTAATTGTTGTTCTATTTTGTTTATCTTCTTTATTTTGCTCAGGACTAGCAAAATGATAAGTTTGGGGGTGTGATAACTCTATAAAACATAGTTATTATACTTCACTTTTGAAACTTAATTCATGCTAATTCCTGAGTTTAGAGTTATATTTAATTTGAATTGTTTTTTTGTATCTAGGATAGATTGTTTAGGAGTTCGTAGGGTTTTAATTTAATTAGGCGTAGTTTTTGTTTTGTTTATTTAATTTGTTTTCAAGTGTTTTTGTAGTGTCCTAATCAAAAACAAGAAGGATAAATCAAGCCTCGCTAGATCAAGGGACACCATAACACTACAAGAGCAATTTTATAACTTAAAGTCAGAAAGCTCTGCGTTGCGGCTTGACAAACCTGAGTTGTGGTGCCGCATTTGAGAAATCTACTTTTTAAGTCAGATAGTAAAGCATTACAGCGCCATGTCAATGAGCGTCGTGGCACTCTAATTGCAAAAATTCAAGTCTTAGCTAGAGAGTATTGCGCCTTAGTGCCACTAAGGAAGAAGTCGTGATGCCATCAACCAAGATGACTTCGTAAGCAACCAAAGAAGACAGTGTCATGTATGAGGATGCCTGTAGCATGAGGAGTTAGAATTCTATTTAGACTAGGTAGAGGCAATAGAGCCACAACGCCAATGAAGAAAGTGTAGTGGCGCTGTCTCATATTTCCAAGGACTCTTAGTTTTGTTAAACTAGGAGAAAAATACCTATATAAGGAGGTGAAGACTGAAATTAAAAAAGACACCAAACAAAGTGAGTGGAGAGATTCTAAGTAGATCGTGAAGACTCGAAGTTGTGACAAACCCAAATCTTCTACCCTCTTATTCTTTTCTTTCTACTTGTAATGGCTATTTCTTTTATGTTGTATTTTCCATAGCTAGTATGGAGTAGTTTTATTCCAGGGTTGCAATTGAACTCACATGTAACCTATTTGGCTTTTGATTTGATTTTATGCATGTTTTAGTTAAAATATTTATATTGCCTTGTGTTTAATGCTTCTAATTGCCTGATCACCAATTACATTAATTAGGAGCCTTGAACTTGACTTTGGAGAGTCAAATTTGGGTTAGCCTTAGGTAACATAGCTTGTGATTGAATTGCTCATCTTAATTGAATAATCCATTTGTTAAAGAGATAAGAGTATAGTCTTAGTCACCATTAACTGAATTAGATTGGCTCTTAATGAATTTGTCTTAGTATAATTCTCATAGGAGTTTAGTGAATTAGACTAAGAGAAATATAAAATTGCTAGGCATAGGAATATGCCTATAACTACTTAAGAAGTCTAGGTTAATATTTGAATCATGGCATGAATTGATTAAAAGAAAGGAAAACATAGGTGAAGTGTGATGGATATTGTGAACCTAGGTGTTAGTTAAATTTACTTAAATTGCTTGTTTAGTTAGAATTCCAACATTCGAGTTGCATTGGCTTGATTAAAATTAAGTGCAAACATATTGGTAATTAGCTTTAAAAGTTGAAAGTGATATAATTACTCGTGGGAACGATCTCTACTTATCATCATATTACTTACAACGAAACGTGTACTTGTGTTATGAAATTGATGTCATATGTACTCTTAGAAATCAAATTTTGCATCGGTTGAAATCTGTATAATGTTTCCACCTATTTTGAAAATAGTTCATATATTTCCTTAAGATCAAAAAATACATGTCCTAACATATATAGAAAAAAAGAAGAAGAAGGCATTTTCTATCTTTAGGTCCCTAATACAATTTACATACATAATGTCTATCTTACTTGGCCAATAACACATTACAAGCATTAATTTACATAACATTTCATGAATCCTACACATCATTTTGTACATAGCATATATACATCCGAGACTTGATTATATGTACAAATATTATAAGTAAATTCACATCAATCCTGGAACATTATTGCTTCACCTTCCCCTAGCATGATCACCAATTTAAAGGCACGTTTCAAAACAAATATTAGATAAAAATATCTCAGCAAGTAATTAAGACATATTTTCTTAACACCTTAGAAATCAAGTTACTTAGTGACCCCAATTTTACAAAAACAAGACTGCAATAGAATCACACTTTAATACAAGCATGAAAGGCAAGCTTGATGCTTTTAGTTGATACATTCATAGGTCCGCGTGGTCTAACACGCAAGACCTCCAATGAGCATGCTCACGATGACATTAACCACCTCTTTTAAAATGGCATCCCAAATCAGGTGCAACACAATATCAAATAGCATTAACGTTGCTCTATCATGCAAAAACATGCACTTTCAGTTCAATGGTTCAAACACATAGAACCTTCAATTTTCCTATGGAGTTTTCAGAGTATAAAAATGAAAGATTTCTTATAATAAGAATATAAAGAAAATAACTTGAATAGGAAGCCTTAAAATCATCTACCTTAATTCCAAGCTAAATCATGTAAACATTTGAATATTCCAATTTATGCAGTGCCTAATTTTATTTTATTTTTCAAAACTTTCAATTTCTTCTATCTAAAATAACCAAGCTTCTGAGCTTGGAAACTTTGATTTAGTCCTTCTAGTTGTCGTTCCAAAATTATCCAATTATAGGGCTTATTTTAAGCTTCCCATGATCACAGCTGAAAGTCATATGTCATGCCTTCTTGGCTAAGGAATTTCATCCACAACTAACACCCAAAACCAGCCACTAATGTTTTTTATTTTCCTCATTAAGAGCCACTAAAATACGAGGCTCCAATCCCCATTCTATCATGGTTAGCAAGGGTTTCCCCCCTAAAACCCTGATTCCATTCTCTTAATATAGGGAAATTAGACTCCAAAATTTTCTCTATCTCCTTGATTTAGCATTGAGCTGGATGCTATTTTCTCTCCAACAACCTCTCGGACTAGACATGGATGTCCCGGTAGCTTCCTCTTCTTTGTTTTCCTTTCTTCTCACTTTCGGCTCAGACCAGAGCTCCCAAGAGCTCTTCCTCACCTTTGCATCCCTTGTTCCCCTTCTTAGCCGAGAGACCCTCTTTCACTCTTAATCCTTAGAACCCATGTGTGTATACATCTAGAGGTATAGGTCTCTAAGTGAGACACCTCACAAAATCAACCCAGTCTAACACTTATTTGTCCTATTTAAAACCCTACAAAATCTTAATTTAACATGCAAAAATTCAGCTTTTCGTTTCTTTTATTTCAGTCCCTACTCCCTCAAAATAGAGCTTTCCTAATTTTACATCCAGTCCCTACCATTGACCAGAAAGTTTTCCTAGTTATAAAATTAGGTTCCTGAATCATTAAGTTTCTAACTTAGTTAATTTATTCTTTCATTGTAAATTTCCTAATTTTGGGTTACAACCTAACCATATAGTTAACTTCAAATCCCTTACATTCTAAATTTGAACTAATTTTCTATGAAATTAAGCTAACAGTTCATCTCAGTTATGAGATGTGATGATTCTTTCATTTTTATCAATTCTGTCCCTAAAATTTGAACTCATGTTACAATCCTTAAGAATAAATAATCACAATGGTAAATTAGCTTTGCAACAATGGTAGTTTAAAGAATGACAAATCATTAAACTATGTACTTATCAAGCAAATGAAATTTACAAGCTTCCCAAATCCACACATAACTTCCTAAACAATAACATGTTACTGCCAGTATTCTTGCACATATGAATGATATGAAGGTATGATATACTTTATAAGTGTCTAAATGCATTTGTGAGTACATGACTTAGATGACATTGTCCTTAAACGAATGTCTATTATAGTAAGTTTTTTCTTAAATAATGAATTCATAAAGATCATATGAATATGTATATGACAAGTCTCAATAGGTACATGACAAGTCTAGTTTGAGAATTCTAGAAAATATACAACATTCATTTATTTCTTCTAAGCTTATTCCAATAGGAAGAGCAACATTTAAAGATATTAGATACATTATAAGTCATTCATGCAATTTATCCATATCAATCACTAAGTTGTAGACAAAACACAACTTAAAGCATTTATACTTGCACATATGAATAAAGTTCTCAGCTTATAGTGGATGTAAGACTTATGCCTTTTAAATCTTAGCGAGGACAATAATTCGTGCCTGAAAGTAACAAATAAGAAATATGTGTATAAAAATAACAATTATATTATATTTGTAAAAAGATGGTACAACCTTTGAATTAATATTCTTTACAAGAAATAATAAAATCATTTGATTCGATCTCCAAGGAAGCTTTGTTTGTTTCGAGTCCTATGTAGCTTGATCCCAGATAAAGTGATGAAATTCTTTCAAAACAACGTTGTAGAGTTATTAAAGGTCTTGTGATCTTTGTGGGTGCTGGACTTGATCGCATGGATTTATAGCTTGCTTAAATCTCTATTGTTTAAGAGAGAAAAGCAAGGGAGTTTCAAGAAGTTTTGTGCCTTGAGTTTTCTATCTCTCTTCCAAAGCCAATGAGAGACCTTTTATAGGAGAGTTGTTATAGACAAACTTTGGTTGATTGAAGATGATTGAGTTAATTGAAATTGATAAATTAATTGATAGATGTAATTGATTTGCGAGTCATTGAAGATTGTTGACATTGACTTTAGGATGATTGGAACATGATTGAAATTAATTTAAGAATATTAAATGGTGATGGGATTCAATTTGATCTAATCAACATTTAATTATCCACTTAATTACAATTTGTCATCAATCAACATTTAATCAATAAAGTAATGACAATTTCTCTTCAATTAACATCCAATTATTCAAGTACTTTGTCTCCATAACACTCAATTACACAAGTGATTGACTAATTAAGCAAGTTGAAATATTGAGTTTAATCACCATTTAATTGGAAAATTTTAATTAACTAGTCAATATAAAATGTTATATTTTAGTATCAATCACCCAAAATTAGTCAACTAATAAATTTGTAAAATTTTGGTGTCTACAAATGTCCTCACTTCAAGACTTTGCTATGTGCATGTTTATTGTGCACTAAAGGTGAGACTCAAAGCCCATCTTCATAACTTGACGACTTGAATGCAATTTCATTTGTACCAATGAGATTTGTAAAGTGAAGACAATTTAATTCGTGTTAAGGAAATTAGTATCTTTTTACCAGTTTAATTTGTGCCAAGGAATTCTTGAACTTTTGGATATAGTTTTGTTTTGTGCTAAGGAACTTTTGAATTTTGAAGCAATTTCATTTCATGTTGTGGAAGTTTGAAGTTTTGAGCAGTTTCACTTCATGCTGAGAAATTTTGAAACTTTGGAGATTGAATGCAGTTTAAATTCGTGCTGATGAGTGTTGATGTTATTTTTTAGGAACCATTGATAGTTTAGACTAGAGTTAAGAAGTGTTGATATTCTTTTTTAGGAACTTTCACAGTTTAGACTCGTATCAAGGAATGTTGGCATTTTTTTTAAGAACTCTTGACAATTTAATCTCGTGACATGGAATGTTGGTGTTCCTTTTTCTTTTCTTTTCTTTCCTCTTTTTTTTTTTAGGAACAATTGATAGTTTATATTTGTATCAATGAGTATTGATATCCTATTTTGTAATTGTTGATAGTTTACGCTTGTGTTAAGGAGCATTGATGTTCATTTTTTAGACCTCTTGATAGTTTATACTCATATCAAGGATTATTAATGTTCCTTTTTGAAAACCATTGATAGCTTAGACTCTTATCAATGAGTGTTGGTATTTTGTTTTTGGAAAATTTAATAGTTTAGACTCATATCAAGGATTGTTAGTATTTCATTTTGAGAACAGTTGATAGTTATACTTATATCAAGGAGTGTCTGTTTGTTTTTTTTTTTTTTTTTGGAAACTGTTGATAGTTTATACTCATATCAAGGAGTATTAGTGTTCCTTTTTTTTTTTTTTTTTTTTTTTGGGAACCATTGACAATTTAAACTCCTATCAAGGAGTATCAGTGTTCCTTTTTTTATTTTTTTATTTTTGCGTGTGTAACCATTAACAGTTTAAACTTGTATCAAGGAGTATTGGTCATCTTTGGGCATTTGAGGTTTTTAATTTCCATGGCTCGTTATGCTTAGCTCCATTTCATGTGCTTGGGTTGCAAGCTCTTCAAATATTCCAGGCTTGATTCCCTTAAGAATGTCTAAAAGCTCCTAATGCATGCTTTGAGTGCACATTTCAACTATAGAGATTTCTGATACTCTCTCTTTGTAATCTAAGCTTAGTGATCTCCACTAGTTGATATAGTCAATTACATACTTATCTCTCCATTGTCTAGTTTTGGTTAGCTCCATTAAGGTGACTGTACGTCCAGTATTATAGAATCGCTTTAGAAAATCTCTTTCAAGTTGTTTCCAACTGTGATTGACTCAAGATCCAACTAATTACCTTAAAATTCAAATCTTGAAAATCTTCCAATAGTCTATACTCATTAATCATCAACCTAGCTATATGACAAGATTTTCGACTTAATGTGTCTTCTACTACATTCGCTTACCCATATGATACTTCAATTTATAATCATAGTCCTTCAAAAATTCAATCCACCTTCTTTGCCTCATATTCAACTCCCTTTCATCAAATAGATACTTAAGACTCTTACGATTCGTATACACCTCAAATTTTTCTCTAAAAAAATTATTTCTCCCAATTTTCAAGGCAAAAACTACTGTAACTAATGCTAAATTGTGAGTGGGATAATTCTCCTCATTAGTTTCGCAACTGCCTAGATGCATAAGTTACTACTTTACCCTGGTTCATCAAGACGAATCCTAAACCTTTCTAAGAAGCATCGTTATAGATAGTGAAACTCTCAATAAGATTTGGAATGATCAACATTGGGGTAGTTGTTAACTTATCCTTCAACTTCTGAAAACTCTGCTCACACTTAGGCATCTATTCCTATTACACACCTTTTCTAGTTAAACGAGTAAGCGGCATGGCTATTCTAGAAAATCCTAGAACAGATCTTCTATAATAACTAGCCAAGCCTAGGAAATTTTTAATTTTCGTCACATTCTTAGGTGTCCTCTAAGCTATCATTGCTTCTACTTTCTTAGGATCTACAACCACTCCATCCTTATTCACCATATGACCTAGAAATTGGACCTCTTCCAACCAAAACTCACACTTACTAAACTTAGCATATAGTTTATTCTCTCTTAATAAATCTAATGCTAACCTCATTCTCATGCTCCTTTTCATTCCTTAAATATATCAAATTATCATCAATGAACATTATCACAAAGTCATCTACATATAACCTAAAGACTCTATTCATCAAATCCATAAATGCAGCAGGAGCATTAGTCAATCTAAACATCATGACTAAAATCTCATATTGTCTATACCTGGTCCCAAAATATGTTTTTGGTATACCATCCTCTTTAACCTTCAATTGATGATAATCAGACCTCAAATCAATCTTAGAACATATCGATGCTCCTTGCAACTGATCTAATGAGTCATTAATCCCAAGCAAAGGATACTTATTCTTAATCGTTACCTTATTCAATTGCCTATAGTCTATGCATAAACCTATCTTTTTTCTTAACGAATAACACCAGCTCCCTAAAGTGATACATTGAGTCTAATGTACCCATTGTCTAATAACTCTTTAAGTTGCTTTTTCAATTCATCTACTTCTACAGGTGCCATCCTATACGAGGTCTTAGAAATAGGCATCATTCCCCGAATAAGGTCAATTGCAAATTCTATTTCTCTATCAGACAGCAAGCCTGGTAGATTGTTTGGAAATTGGAAATATATCAAGATATTTCCAGATCACAGGGATATCTTCTAACCTTTTCTCCTCATTCCTTGTTTCCGTAACAAGAGCTAAATATCCTCATAACCCTTCCTCAGAAGTCTTTTGGCTTGCAAAGCAGACACTAAGGGAACACTCAACCTTTCTTTTACTACCATTGTTAACACAACCGGCGTCATCACTATCTTGCTTTTGCAATCAAAAAGCACTTGCTGAGCTGTTAACCAATCCATCCTTAAAATTACATTAAAATTAGCCACAGAAAAGTAGATCAAGTCTTGCAGACTCAATCTTCACTGTAATTCTAGTTCAACATTCTTACATACTTCTCGTGTAATAACAAAATTTCCAGTAAGGATTTTTACTTTTAAAGTGTACAGCATCTGACAAACTTTTAAACCAAGTCTATCCTTATAGGCACATGCTATGAATGAATGTATTCCTCTAGTATCAAACAATACATTCACAAAATGTCCATTTAATAAGCATGTACCTTTGATTACGTTTGGATTCTTTTGGGCCTCTTGTTTAGTCAAAGCATACACCCGTCCTAGTGCAGCCGGTTTCCTTACTACTAGTTTCCTAATATGTGCACAATACATTTGTTGGAAATGTCCTATTTAACCACATTCATAGCACTTTTGTCCCGTAGAGGGACATAGTCCTACTCTATGGCCTCGTCTACACCATTGACATGGTCTAACACCTGCATTATGAAATTCTACCCATTGCCCCTTATTTACTTGATCCTCTTGCCTAGCTCTTGTAAAATCATTCCTCTTATTCGTCCTCTATCTTTCATTTTCCCTAGCTCTCTTAGATCCTTCGAACTTCCTCTTTCATTCTTGCTTCTCCTCTCAGCACACCTTTTCAGCAATTTTACACTTATTCACCAACTAGGCAAAGTCTCTTTCTTCCAATGTTACTACTCTTGTCCATATCTTCGGTCTTAACTCTCGTTGGAACTTATCCGACTTCCATACATTATCATGATGTATGGTTAATTATGAAGAAAAACTAGACAACTCCTTAAATCTATCCTTATAATCCACAACACTTCTATCACCTTGTTGTAACCTCAAAAACTCAGCTTCTAACTCTTGCTTCACACTACTAGAAAATTTTTTCTAATGAAACATTTCCTTAAAACTTTATAAATTAATATCAACTAATCTCGCCAACATCAATGTCTCCATACTTTTCCACCAACTCTTTGCTTCTCCTTCAAAGATATACATAGCTAAAACAAACTTATCCTCATCACTATAACCCATCACCCAAAATATTTTCTCCAATTGAGCTAACCATCGCTCTGCAATCATATAATCACTCGTTCCATGAAAAGGATGAGGATTTGTCTTACGAAAATAATCTATTAAAGATCCTATGGGTTTAGCTTTCAACTTGGGCATCCTAAGTTCTACGTTGTCTGTAGCAACATTTGTAGCAGCTTGAGCAGTTATCGCAGCGGCCCTTTGCATCAGTGGCAACATTCTGAGCTTCCACTTGCTATCACATTATTCTAGATACCCTATCCAAGGCAACCATGATACCTTCTAAAATCTCTGACTATGTCTTCTTTTGTGCCATCCTTCAATCGAAGGAAAATCCATTAATACCTCAAATATCAAAACTCTCAAATCTCCAATTAATTCACACAATGATTCCATATTCCTTAAATAACATAAGATTAAATGCCTAAAACCTCAAATCGTTTCTCAGAATTCTACTTTCCTCGAAACACCACCAAGATTTAGTACCTATAACCTTAAGTCATTTCTCACAATTCTATAATCCTCGAAGCATAAGCAAATCCAATACCTATAGCTTCGTTCTACTTCAATCATCCACCTTGTACCAGAACCTCTGCTCTGATACCACCAATAGGCTGTAACGGGTATACTATAAGATAAAATACAGACCCTTAGTATCCTGATTATCCTATAATATATAGAAATGTGTTATGGCTTAACTTGTATCACAATGAAAACTATTTATGATATGGACCCACATGAATGTAAGTATAATAATAGGCATTCTTTAAATAGCCATAACATAACTTATCCTTTTAAATAAAACACACTCACCTATATGCTAAGACAAATTAAAATATACATATATAATTACTTAACAGAGTTAACTTAGAATAGAGTGAAGTTAACTACATTAGAAATAAGGAAATAGTAACTTGACTATTCTTAAGAAAAAGGATTCACAATGCCCCCAAAACATGCAATCATTTAGTTATGAAAGACTAATGCCAAAAAAATATATAGTTAGGGCATCTCAATATGTCTAAACATCCTCATCAACAATAGCCATCTCAAGTACTAGATAATCATCCCATAAGGGATCCTCCAATTTGTACTTTCCAATAACCCTGGTCATCCTCCACTACATCAGGGATCCATACTAGTTCTTTCTTCACTTCAACCATGGGTATCCCAAAACTTGGTACTTCCTTAACTAACCTCTCCCTAACAAAATTACTTCCAACATTCTTTTTATCATCTATCTTCTCACCAACCTCTCTACCAATACCCTTGGACCCTACTAACCGAGCCTTCCATTGGGATTGTCCAAAGGGTATTCCCATACTATGGGATCAGTGTACACATAGTCTCTAATGAGAAATGGGTACTACTATACATGATATATAGGGTTAACCTGCTGCATCTGAGGTCGCCACTAAGCTCTATATATTTAAAATAGATAGGGTGTCCTATTTAATAAAATCGAAAAGACGCAGTGCAACATGAAACATCCATTTATGAATGTGTGGGCTATTCACAGGTTAGGCTAGCCTATTAGGATTCCTTAACCAGATCAAGATTACTAAGTACTTAAGGGACCAAATACTTTAACAAGTCTACATACAATTAGGCAGGAGGACCATTCGTAATTCGACCCTTACATGCACAGATGCTTCGGCTCTTTCTGGCCCAGCACATGGGCTACTCAATGACAAACCCTTACATAGGTTCACTCAAACCAATCCAACCCACATCTTATAATGGAAAACCTCATAGTTATCTTAAGTTTGGAATTCATCTTAATCATTCATGATAAATGCATGCATATGGAATAGCTTTAATAAGTAAAAGTGATAGTTTTTCATGCATAACAAAATCACATTTTGATAGGAATATGCATATATCTACTTGCTACCATGTTAAAAATTATTACTTGTACATAATTTAGTTCGAATCCAGTCTAGTCCAATGTCTAGTGTCCAGTCGTGTGCGTACTTTAATTGTTAGGGTTCCTTAACCTTGCTTAGGTAAAATTTCATTTCAGAATAGATATATTATTTTTAAAAAAAATTTGTATTCACCCTTTTACCCTCCTAATTCTTTAGGTACAAAATTATATGACCTTCTTAATAAATGTAACTATTTAAGTTTCGGCCAACACTTAATTTCACAAATTCAAAGTCTAAATTATACTAATTAAATTCTACCCTATTGAATCAAATATTTTTGGCCACTATTAATTACACTATATATATTACTAATTCGGCCAACATGTATTTACACCAATATTTTTACACTTGATTTATTTCTTAGGTTTCCGCCATTAATCAATAAAATCCATTAAATCTTAGATTTGTATGTACCAATTTTATAGATTAATTACCTTACTTACAATATATATAATTAACATAATTTGGCTAGATTAAGAATTTAAATTGAAGAATTTATACCTTAGTTTGGCTTAACACTTGAAATTCCTCCTTTGTACCTCTCGACCAACATAAATTCTCTACCCTTATGTCCCTTGATCCTACAAGCAATAGTAGATCTAGACTCATCTCCTTGGATTAAGCCACTCCATAAAATTTCACTTGATTCTAACACTCGGTTTATGTTTTACCGATTTTTCTTAGTTTTCTCTCTCTTTCCTCCTACGTCACGGCTTCACTCTCTAATTTTTCTCTTGATCATGTTTTTACCTTATTTATAAGATTAATTTTTGAAATATCAATCCCTATTATCTTATACTATATTCCTAATCACTTAATCACCCATCCTATCTCATGCATTTCAAGCCCATGAATGACACTTGCTTATATAACAAGTCATTCCTTCTCTTTTCACCTTTTATCTCCTCTCTCATAATATTCTACCTTTATTCTACATTAGTTCTTCATTTTCCATTTAACTCTTTTTTATTCTGCCACCTAAGCTCTTCATGCACTAACTTTCTTTCTCCATCCGCCACATCACCTTTTGCATGCATCCATTCCCCTTTTCAAGACACCTCACTTTTATATGTACCCTTTGTATGATACCTGTAACCCTCAAACACTTAGTCGGCCAATCAAACACACTTACACCTAATCATCACTCATTATTACATATATTATTATAGCTTCTCTTCTTGACAAGTGGCAAATTCTTCCATTTCATCATTACTCCTATTTATTGTCTCATACATGCTTCTTTTATCTAACCTTGCCACTTAGCATTCTTTGGAACCTAGTCCATTATCCTTCCATCACAAGTTAATTCCATGCAAAACTACCATCAAAACCTTGTATTAAAACCATGGTTTCATAAGACATCATCATTATCTCATTTAATGCCTTTGTCTCATCATTAATGCCTTCTTCCATTGAAAATTTATGTCTTTCCCTTAAGTTTTCATTCTTGTCACTTTACTCCTCAATTTCCTAGTTTTGATTTAACCCTTCATGTGGCCTAATTTCAACTAAATTTTGGTTTACACCTATTTATCGTACGTTGGACTTATACTGAACAATTACAATTTTCTACTAATTTATTCTACATTCCATTCCTTCACCACTCTAATTTGTGAACAAAATTATGATTTTACCCTTAAAATTCTATTTACATATTCCTTCCAAAACTTGTACTATCACAAAAATTATACATATCTTTTTACTCTTCAAAATAATCAACAAGAATTTACGCCTCAGTGCAATAAAAATCAATCATGTACTTTTCAACTCTTGGTCAGTAGTCCAGGGATATTACATATAGGGTTTTAATGTAAGGAATAATTTTTATGGTTTTTGTTGTCTAATATGTTTTAAGTGTGTTTGCAGTATCCTAATCAAAGACGATGAGGGAAAGCATTGAAGGCTAGCATCGTAGCGCTAAGGAAGAAGTAAGATAGAGCCGTAGCGCATGAAGGATGAATTTTGATAAATAAGTCGGAGAGCTCTGTGTTGTGCTGTGACCATATATTAAGTTGCAGTGCTGTAAAACTGGAATTTGAATAATAAGTCTATAGCTCCATGACGCTCTACCATTTCACGCTGCAATATCCCTTGTGAAAGCTATAAGAACCTAGACAAAGACCAATGCATCATACTGCCTGGAGGACGAATCTGCGATGCCATAGTACAAAATGACTTCGTAAATAATCAAGGAAGATGGCGCCACAGCGCCCAACATCATGAAGCCACGACATGAGCAGTTAGAATCCTAAAGGACTACACAAGGCTATGGAGCCGCTGCGCCAAGGAAGGCTATGCTGTGATGCCATTACGTGCTTTAGAGAATTCCTAGTTTAACTATTAAAAGGTATATATAATGATGTGAATGCTGAAGTCTGAGGATATACCAGAGCTCATGATAAAAAATCCCTAAAAAGCTAGTAAAGATCCGAAGCCATGATAGCTTGTGTTTTGATTGTTCATCTAATAGAATAATCTGATTTGCTAAAGATATAAGAATATACTCTTTAGCCATAAGTAACTAGAATAGATTAGCTTTTAGCGAGTTTGTCTTAGGATAATTCTCATAATAATATAGGGAATTACACTAAGAGAAATATATAATTGCTAGACATAGGAATATTTGAGCTATTGCATGAATTGAATTAAGTTAAAGTAAACTTATGTGAAGTGTGAGGGATATTGTGAACCTAGGTGTTAATTTATAATCTGTACATAATTTGCTTAACAATCTTTGAAATTTACATTGGCTTGATTAATATTAGGTTGAATAATATTGATAATTAGCTTAGAAAGTAAAAATATTCCTTATGGGAATGATCTCTACTTTTATCTATATTACTTAAGGATGATATGTCCATTTGCATAGGTAAAATCTGTGTTAAGTTTTTGGCATCACTGCTAGGGAATACATTTACTTTTCTTATTAATATCAATATAAACATACTTGATTCTAACTCAAGTTCTTATTGTTAATTGTAAGTGCTATTGACATTGCGTGCAACACACTCAAAACATGGAACTAGTACTATATGATCCGAGAATGAACGAACTCTCCATATGCTATGGAAAAATTAAGTTTTGAGAAACTCTAACGCGATGGTTGATGAGGTTCACAAGTACCCAAAAATAAGGCTTTTAGGGATTATGTTGTCCCTCTTATGCAAGGCCTTTACTTTAGCATACAAAGACCAACCATTGCTGCCAATAATTTTGAAATAAAACCGAGCACAATTCAAATGGTCCAACAATTTGCACAGTTTGGTGGTTACCTAGTGACGACCCCAAGCTCCTTTAGACACATTCCTGGAATTGTGTGACACATTTAAATACAGTGGTGTCTTTAATGATGCTCTCCTCAGGCTTTTTCCTTTCTCACTTCGAGATGAGTCAAAAAGTTAGTTGTATTCATTACCTTAAAACTCTGTCACCACTTGGTTAGACATGGTACAAAAATTTCAGGCCATATTCTTTCATCTCGTCAAGACTGCTAAGCTAAGGAATGAAATCATATCATTTCTTCAACAAGACCGAGAATCTTTCTATAAGGCATAGGATAGATATAAAGACTGGATGCATAAATGCCCACATCATGGCATTCACAAGTGGCTGCAAATATATACTTTTTACAACAGTTTAGGAAACTAAACTAGAACCACCATTGATGCTACTGCTAGAGGTACTTTGATGGGAAAGTCTACAAATGATGCTTATGACCTTTTGGAGGAGACGACCTCAAATAACTATCAATGGCCATCCAAAAGGTTAGCATCTCGAAGAGTTGCTAAAGTACATTAACTTGATGTCATCACTGCTTTAACAACAAAAGTGCCTGGTTTGGCGAAGGGTTTAATAATTTTGGGATGCAATAGATACCCAAGGCTACTGCTCTAACTTGTGAAGCATGTGATGAAGGTCATTCAATAAACCAATGCCCAAATACTGAAGCTATGAAATATGTAGCCAACTTCAACCACCAAAATAATCTCTATTCTAACAAATATAATCCGGGGTGGAGAAATCACCTGAACTTTAGTTAGAATAATCAAGGGGCATAAAATGTTATAAGGCCTAATCCACCACCTAGATTCCAAGCTTCACAAAGGCAACCAGCTATGGAAAAGAAACCCTTATTAGAAGAATTTTTCTGTAGTACAAATCTAGAACTGATTTAGTAATCCAAAGCCAAGCAGCATCCTTGAGGATATTAGAAACACAAATTGGCCAGCTAGCCAATGCTTTAACTAATAGACCTCAAGGTCCTCTCCCTAGCAGTACCGAGCCTAACCCTAGAAGGGAGGACCTAAACTTGGAACATTGTAAAGCTATAACACTAAGAAGTGGCAAAAAATCTAAAAAGCGTACAAAGCAATCTGAGGATCTAATTAAGCTGGTTGTAGTAGAAGCCCTCACTAAGAAGACGAAAAAGGCAGAGCAAGCTGAACCGACAAATTATACCATACTTTTATCTTTTCCTCAATGCTTACAAAAACCTAAACTTGAAAAACAATTCCAAAAATTCCTAAATGTATTTAGGACACATTTCACATTACACGTACATCTTGTAAGTTCCACAAATTCACAATTCATATTACACCCAAGAACACAATTTAAGTCAGCGCAATAATATCACGCAAAGCAATCAAAGGACCAACGAGTAACCCAGCCCCGCACACCAATAGCACCCACTGCCGGGCATTTATGTGCCCGCACACCAAATTAATCTCCGTACACAAATCCATCCCACCGGGGCTGAGCACTCCCATAGTTTTTAAAATCATTGTCAGAAAAGAAAATCATTTTTCTAGAAAATGTTCACGAGTTGGCCCTTATCAAACACAAACAATGTCAACACAGTAACCAATATCAAGCAAACATTATTCAAGCAAATTACTGAAATACACCACTAGCTTACTTCCCATGTATCATGCATATTCAAATAACATATAATCACACATACTAATCTAGCCCCTACAGGCAACAATTAACCACTCACCTTTGATCGATTATATTCGTTACTTGCATTTGCGTTCACGCCTCATATCAGGTCCATATTAGGGTCCGAAACAGAAATTCATATTCCAAATAATACTTAGTTCCTAAATATTATTGTTATTCTCTTTTAATTATTATTATCAAAAACCTATACTACCAAATTTCAATACTAGCTTACTACCAAGCTACATGTCATTCAATTTCCAATTTCTAAAATAATTATCTAATTAAATAACATTGACTATTAATAATCATTCCATAAAAATGTTTTAAACGTTAAGAACTTATATAATTTCAATTTATCTTAATCTAGATTCATATATTCGTTATCTTACTAATTACCCATAGTTTAACTTACCTATGACAATTATTATGTTAATTAACCTAGTTATCAAACTCTTTAATATTAGTCTAATCTCAATTCAAGCTTTTAATGTTTACACTTGACTTTTTCCATATTTACCTACTTGTATTTCCACTTGCTCATCTTATACTCTTAATTAAGTGTAAAAGGATTACAACAATTTCAATTAATTAATTCTTTAAAATACTTTACCTAACAACTGATATATATACCTTATTCTAATTTATATACATAAGTTAATATTCATATGCATAACTTTTACCAAATTGTTCACAATTCAACTCCACTAATATGCTATCCACAAAATTTAACTTACCTTCATTATCCATGACCCAACCAATTCAATTAAACCTTCCTTCAAAATTACAATTAGATTCTAATTATGATTATTTGTAATTCACTTAATCCTCCTTTATATTCAATTAGTTATTGATTTAATTTACTAATCACTGGATACTTAAAATATATCTATATAACAATTAGTGAATTCTAAACTTCCCATACCCCTACACGACCATCCATCACCCTACAATCCAACTTGCTTGATTAATTAACTTACCCTTATCACTTTGAATTAATTAGCAGCCTAACCACCTTCTATAACACTAAAGACTAAACTCACAGTTTAATAGGAACAAAAGTTCACCTGAGCTGAAAGAGTCAACAGCTGCCAGCCGAGACCCACACGGCAAGGCCACTGCCTTTGCCTAAAGCAGCAACACTGCTTTGGCCGAGCGACAGCTTTACTCCACACTTCAATCTCGACTGAACATAAGAAAATGGACTGATATCCCTTCCATTTAACATTAGCTTCCTTCCACTTCCTCACTTCTCCTACCAACGTAACACAAGGGAAAAGATGGAGATGCTACAAGGCGTTCTTGAAGGCTGCTGCATCCAGCAGCAAATTTCGGCCAGCCAAGTTCTTGTAAAACAACCATCCAAAGCTCCTATGCAAGGGAAGCAAACAGGGGACTTCTACTCATTCCCAACAGCAGCCAAATAGGTAAGGAAAGTAAGGATATTTACTCTAAACCAGCTCCCATAAACATCACAACAAAAAGGAATGAAAACTCCTCACTTTTATGAACTTAATTGCAAGAAATTCAGGGGCTCTCGCTCCACGGCTAACTAGGGAGAAGAATAAAGGAAGCACACGGTTTAAAGGAAGAAAAGGAAAGTGGAAGTCTCTGGAAGCAGAGAAATGTGGGGAGAATAAGACAAATACATATAATTAAGTTTTTTTTTTTTTTTTTTAATTTGTGGTGCAAAATTATTCCCACTTTCCATATCTTTATTTATATATATACCCTCACATCAATTAATTTGTTGACACCTTAATTCCAAAATAAATAAATAAAATATCATAGTCAAAGTTAAGAAAACTTAGGGTATCAAATAAATTTTGGAATGTACATGTATATATATATATATATATATATATCTAAGTAACTATCTACCTACTTTACTTTTATTCTTATTTATAGTTTTACCTGTAAATTAAAATTATACACCAAAATTTTTAAATAACTTACTAACATATCAATAACAAAATATTAATGTATCGGGTTATCACACCCCTACCATGGCATTTCAAAATGGCTACAAGTCCAAACCTTCTATAATGGTTTGGCTAACCAAACAAGAATCACCATTAATATCGTAGCTAGTGGTGCATTAATGGGAAAGTCCATTGACAAAGCATATAAGCTATTGGAAGCAATGGCTTCAAATAATTATCAATGGCCATTTGAGTGACTTGCAACTCACAAAGTAGTTGGGGTACATGAGTTAGATGCCCTCATTGCCTTAACGGCACGAGTGGTTGGTCTAGCTAAAAGATTTGATACTCTTGGGGTTCCAACAATCAAGAATCAAGTTATGGCTTGTGAAATATGTGGAGATGGTCATACTAGTGACCAATGCCTAAACATCGAAGCAATGCAATTTGTGGGAAATTATAATAAGCAAAAATAACCCTTTCTTTAACACTTATAACTCAGGATGGAGAAACTATCCTAATTTTAGTTGGAACAATCAAGGACTTCAAATACTACGAAGCCTTAACTACCCTTCCAGTTTTCAACCATAAGCAAGACTAATGGCTACACCTGAGAAAAAGCCATCCTAGGAGGACATGTTCATGTAATATATGTCTAGGATTGATCTAGTTATCCAAAGTCAAGTGGCTTCTTTAAGAATTATTAAGACACAATCACACAAATAGGCCAGCTGGTCAATGCCCTGACAAATAGGCCTCAAAGTGCTAGTGACAACAAGCCTAATCCAAGGAAGGATAAAGAACAATGCAAGGCCATCACTCTTAGAAGTGTTAAGACAGTTGATGAGTCGAATAAACAAGTTGAAGTTGTAGATAAACCAATTGAAGTAGATAATTCAATTGAAAAGAAAAAGGAAAAAGATCAAACTAATGAATCTATCGTACCTACTCCTCCACTACCTTTTCCTCAAAGATTCAAAAGAAGAATCTTAACAAGTAATTCCAAAAATTCCTAAAAGTGTTCAAAAAGCTCCACATCAATATACCATTTATGGAAGCTTTAGAACAAATGCCGAGCTATGTCAAGTTCCTGAAGGATATCTTGTCCAAGAATAAGAGGTTAGGTGAGTATGAAACAATTGCTCTCACTAAAGAATGTAGTACTATACTACAAAAGAAACTCCAACCAAAGTTAAAGGATCCAAGTAGTTTTACTATCCTTTGTACTATTGGTGCTCAATTTTTTGGTAAGACTTTATGTAATATAGGAGCTAGTATTAATTTAATGCTTTTGTCTACATATTAAAATTTGGGTTTGGGTGAAGTTAAGCCTACATCAATTACATTGCAACTAGCTGATAGGTTTTTAACCTATCCAAGAGGAATAGTAGAGGATGTATTAGAGAAAAGTTGATAAATTGATTTTTCTTGCTGATTTTATTGTACTTGACATGGAAGAAGATAGGGAAATCCCTATCATTTTTGGAAGACCTTTATTAGCTATAGGTAGAACCATAATTGATGTGCAAAAAGGTGAGCATGAGGGTTCAAGACCAAAAGGTAACATTTAATGTTTTAATGCTATGAAATTTCCTTTAGACCATGAAGAATGTTTTGCTTTTGATATAATGAATGAAATAACTCAAAAGGTATTTTTAGATAATTATCCTATTAACCCTTTGGAAGCATCTATAATTTCTAGTACTAATAAAGAAGATGACAATTTTGTTGAGTGCATGAAATTATAAGATACTTTACCTTTCATAGAGAGATCAAGCCAGAAGTTTGAATCTATACACATTCTGACTTCCACACATTCGGCTTCCAAGCCCTCCATTAAAGAGTCACCTACATTGAAGCTAAAGTCGTTGCCACCACATCTAAGGTATGCTTTTGTTGGTTTATCATCTACTTTACCTGTTATTATTTCTGCTGCTCTTGCTAATATGCAGGAAGAGATACTCCTTCATATACTAAGAGAATACAAGAAGGCACTGGGATGGATCATAGCCTACATCAAAGGCATAAGCCTTTCATTTTGCATGCATAAAATTTTGATGGAGGATAATAATAAACCTACCATTGAACATCAAAGGCAGGCTCAATCCAATCATGAAAGAGTTAGTCAAGAAGGAAGTGATAAAGTTGCTAGATGCAGGCAGCATATACCTCATCTTGGATAGCTCATGAGTAAGTCCAATTTAGTGCATACCAAAGAAGGGAGGGATGACAGTTATAGCTAACATTAAGAATGAACTCATCTCTACAAGGATCATGATTAGATGACATGTATGCATGAATTACCACAAGATCAATAAGGCCATAAGGGAAGACCACTTTCCTCTTCCTTTTATTGATAAAGTACTTGATTGGTTAGCAGGTAAGCGATTTTACTATTTTTTTAGATAGCTATTTGGGGTATGTCCAAATAGCTATAGCCCCAAAAGACCAAGAAAATACCACTTTTACTTGTCCCTAAAGCACCTTCGCCTTTAGAAGGATGCCTTTTAGTTTTTGTAATGCACCTGTTACTTTTCGAAAATGCATGATGCTTATTTCTACTGACATGGTAGAGCATAGTCTTGAGGTGTTTATGGATGATTTTTCTATTTTTAGGGACATTTTTGATAGTTGTCTGCATAATTTAAAATGTGTGCTTAAATAATGTGAAGAGATCAATTTAGTCTTGAAAGGAAAAGTGTCATTTTATAGTACGAGAAGGGATTGTATTAGGACATAAGGTGTCCAGCAAAGGAATAGAAGTGGACAAGGCTAAGATTGAAACAATAGAGAAATTCCCACCACCTAGTTCAGTAAAGGGTATTAGAAGCTTTCTAGGGCATGCAAGCTTTTATAGGCAGTTCATTATGGACTTTTAAAAAATTTCAAAACCTTTATGTAACCTTATAGAAAAAGTCACTCCCTTTGATTTTGATGAAGCATGTTTAGCTGTATTTTTAGAGTTGAAAAAGAGACTAATTACTACTCCTATAATTGTTATTTATAATTGGAACCTACCCTTTGAACTTATGTGCAATACTAGTGACTATGCGATAGGTGCAGTATTAGGACAACGTAAGGATAAGATCTTTCACTCTATTTATTATGCTAGTAAGACATTAACTGAAGCTCAGCCCAATTACACTACCACTGAAAAAGAATTGTTAGTAGTAGTGTTTGCTTTTGATAAATGTCGTTCTTTTTTTATTGGAACTAAAGTTATTGTTTATATTGACGACTCTGCTATTAAGTATTTAATTGCTAAGAAGGATGAGAAACCCAGGTTGATTAGATGGATCCTTTTGCTCCAAGAGTTTGGCTTAGAGATTCGAGATCATAAAGGAACAGAAAACCAAGTGGCAGACCATCTACCAAAGTTGGAAGGTGGTTAGAAAATTGTTGATCAAACCTTGATCAATGGAAATTTTCCATATGAACAACTCTTTCATGTTGATCACTAAAAGTTACCATGCAATGTCCTGATCAGATTCTTAGAAGGTGAGTCCCGGAGTAAGAAATTCAAAGTATTCTTCAGCATTGCCATTCCTCACATTATATAGGGCATTTTGAAAAAGAGGGAATAGTGGCAAAAGTCCTCCCTCCAATCAGATTTTTATTGGCTTTCTTTGTTTAAAGATGCTAATAATTTTGTTGCTACATGTGATAGGTGCCAAAGGATAAGTAACATCTCCCAAAGACATGAGATGCCTCTAATAATATCCTTGAAGTGGAGATTTTTGATGTATTGGGAATTGATTTCATGGGTCCTTTCCCATCTCATACAACAATCAGTATATTTTGGTCGCAGTGGACTATGTTTCAAAATGGGTAAAAGCAATAGCTTTGACAACAAAAGATTCAAAGGTTGTTATGAACTTCCTCAAGCACGAATCTTCACTCGATTTGGCACTTCTTGCGCTATTATTAGTGATGTTGAAGGCCCTTTTAGCTAAATACGGAGTCACTCACAAGGTTGTCTTGGCCTATCATCTGGCCAAGCCCAAAATTCCAACAGGGAAATCAAGAAAATATAAGAGAAAATAATATGCCCTTCACAAAGAGATTGGACATGCATTATGGGCATATCGGTAGCCTATAAAACCCCTATAAGCATGTCTCCATATAGACTGATTTTTGGGAAAGCATGCCACCTTTTGGTGAAGCTAGAGCACAATGCATAGTGGGCCATTAAAAAGTTGAATCTTGACCTTTATGCAGTTGGTGATAAGAGGTTACTTCAACTTAATGAGATGGATGAGTTTCGGCTTTAAACATATGAGAATGCAAAGATTTATAAGGAACGAAAAAAAAATTGCATGACAAGAAGATCATGGACTACCACTTTAAGCCTAGTTTGAAGGTTTTACTCTTTAATTCTCGTTTAAAGCTATTTATGGGAAAGCTCAAGTTAAGGTGGTCTGGACCATTCATAGTCACTATAGTGTTTCCTTATAGAGTTATGGAAATAGTCTACGAAAAGCAGCTGAACAACAAATTCAAGGTTACTAGGCAAAGGCTCAAACATTATTGGGGAGGTCCTATTGATCATAAAAAAATCTCCATCACTCTAGCCAATGTCGAAAGAGTATAACAAAGTCAAGCCGAGGACTTTAAACCAAATGCTTCTTGGGAGGAAACCCAAGTTCCTGAACCCTTTTCTTTATTTTGGTTAGTTTATTTATTTATTTTTTAATTTTATTTACACTTAGACTTCATATCATCTCTCTTAGGAAGCATAGATGCCGTTGCTCTTATTCCTTCACACCATTGTGTCTTAAATCTAGAATATTGCAAAATCACATAGTGAGCACGGAAAAAGGAAACTCCAATCCAGCTGCAACGCCATGAAAAAGGAAACTCTTGGTAAGTGCTCAGATCCCTTTGAGCCATGGCTTCACAATACCCACGCTATAGCATTATAATCTAATGAAAAAAAAATCCAAATTAGGCAGAGAACTTCAAGCTGTGGTGTCCACTAATTGGTGCCATAGCGTTATATACCTAGTAATATTGTTTTTACACAGATTGCACTGAGCCGTGGAGCCTTTTTACTCAGGCACCAACTTCCTAAGTTTAGAACAAAACTAAGTTTTAGACAAAAAGCTATGCACTGTGGCCCTATGTTACACACGCCGCTACAAGAAGCCATGTATTATAAAAATTCAAATTTTTGGGCTCTGCACCATAAAACCTGCTTCTTGACAGAGCAACGCTGTGTCACGATCTTTGTTTTTAAAATGAAATTTCAGAGCCATAACTGCCCCAACTCACACCTTAATACCTAATCTTATGAAATAAGAGGTTTTAGGCTACAAACCACCAACCTAACCCTATTCTAGTTCCTTCTTTCATGCTCACAAAAAACCCCTCACCTACATCATGATTTGCATTCTATTTGGAATTGCTTCAACACAAGTAAGTGCTTTTCCATTTCTTTTTACATTCCACAAATTTTCTTGTAGGTAAAATGCTTTTCTTGTGTTGTACGCTTAAATGCTTGATGGATTGTAGGTAGATATATTCTTTAGGGGCTTATATGCATAAGTTTTGGTTTTGGGTTTTTGGTTACATGGGTGTTACGTTTTCAATCTTAAGTTCTTGGGTTTTGTTAGATGAAATTGTAGCAATATGCATTCATATCATCTTAGTATGACCCCTACCCTTATAATTTTTTTAATATTCTTTATAATTATATAGTAGTTGAAATTGGTTTTTTTTTTTTTTTTTGGGTGGGGGGGGGGGGGGGGGAGGGGGGGAAGGGAGGGAGGGGATGATGGATGATACATGTTGATGAGTATTGTATAGATGATATGATGTTGATATAACATGCTTGAGAATCTTTTTAAATGTTGTGTGGGGTTGAGACCCTTTTTGTTGATTAATGGGCTATGGTTGACATTTTTGCTGGGTATTTTAGGGTTCGAGATTATTTTGATGTTGTTTTAGGACAATGGGACCAAAGACAAAAGCTACTAAGTGTTCCCGATCATTTGGACTGAGCTTTAATAACAGTCGGTTTATCTTTGCTGCTACAGAAAAGTGCTTTCATGGTAGGCTTGTAACAAAGAAAATTGTGGCACAAAGAGGTCTACACCTTAGTCTAGACTACTTCAGGAACATAGCCAAAATGATCGATTCAAGAAATTGGGCTAGACTGTGTGCACCACCCTTAGCTAGAATCATTGCACTGGTAAGTGAATTTTATGCCAATCTTGTGGAACACAACGACAGTAGAGTCATGGTTCAAGGGAAGATAGTGTCTTTCACAAGCACTGCGATCAACAACTTCTATGGAATTCCTGACATTCAGAAGCCAAATGAGTATGTGACATATGCTAATGCAATAGTGGACCAGGATGAAGTGAACAATACCTTGTGCTTCTTGGGCTCCACTTGGAAGTTGACTAATGGAGAACCAGTGTATTTCAAGGCTAGTCAATTAATGGCTACTACTAGGGCATGGTACTACTTTGTGCTTGCCAACATCCACCTAGTGGACATTCAAAGGAATTATATAAACACAAGTGCGTGTATCGTCCTTAAGTAGAGATCGTTCCCAAAAGGAATAATTATTTTTTACACTAATTATCACTATAATGCAGCTTAACTCGAATCAAGCCAATGCAACTTTAAAGATAAATTAGATTTAAAAATAAGTCTAGGTTCATGATATCTCTCACACTATACTTATAATAACTTTAATTCAAATCAATTCATGCATTAGTTAATATTAACCTAGATTTCTTAATCAATTACCAGCATACTCCTATGTCTAGTAATTATATATTCTCTTTAGTCTAATTTGCTATATTCCTGTAAGAATTATTCTAAAGTAAACTCATTAAAACCTAATCTCCTGGTTGCTTTTGGTAAAAAAAGTATATCCCTATCTCTTACACAAATCATATGAACAATCCAAACATAAGTTATATCAGCTAAAGCTAATCCTAAACTGACTCTTCCAAGTCAAATTAGAAATTCCTAATCAATCTAACTGGTGATCAAGCAATTAGAAGCATTAAGAACAAGGTAATATAAATACTACAACTAAAGCATGTATTGAAATAAAACTAAAAGCCATATCGGCTGCATGTGAGTTTAATCGTTGCCCCTAGAATACAACTACTCCATACTAACTACATAAAACATACAAACTAAAGACAAAGCTATTACAAGTAAATAGAAAATAATGAGAAGAAGAAATATAAACTAGAAGTTATCACTCTTTGGGTCTTCTTTAGCTTCGTAACACTTTCTTTCACAAGCTCTGGTGTGCCTATAAACCTTAGCCTTTTTCCTCTATTTATAAGCCTTTTGCTCTTATTTGAATTAAAATAGAAGTTCTAAGAATCTATACAAGCATTGATGCTTATGCATCTATGGCGCTATGGCATCACAGGGTCTGTTTAATTTCAATAGGACTCGTCTTGTACCCCAGCACAGCTTCATATTTATAAGTGATGTGGTACTAATACCTTGCTTGGTTTACAAAAGTCATCCTTACTTTGGCACTGCAGCTTTCTTCTCATCATGCAATGGCTTCAATCTACAAGCACCGCGACTTCTAGGTCACTGACTTATTTGGGTTTTCTCTTTTTGTATCAATGCCGCGGCTTCATTTTAGTTGTGTAGCGACTGAGTTCTTTCTGCCTTTTTAATTAACTTCTTCCTTTATGGTACCGTGACTTCATGTTATTCAACCTTGCAGTGCTAGTTGAGTTGTTTCCTTTCTTTAATTCAAACTATGACAGTACAAAGACACTTAAAACAAATTAAATACTAAAATTCGTAAAACTGCTTATAATTAAGATAAAAACTCTACAAAACTCTTAAAACAATCTAAAACAACTCTAACACTATATTTGACTAATATTCTAACTTAAAATATTAGGATTAGCATAAAATACGAATTAGAATTATAGTGAAATAACTCTATTATTCTAGAGTTATCATACTAACCTAGTGTTTTGCTAGTTCCTGGCAAAAAGAAATAAAATAAAAATCACAATTAATTTCTCATTGATAAGCTAATTATTCACCTAAAAATTCTCTAACTTTATAACAAAGACTTGACTTAAGATAACATACAAGTATAATTTCCAAATTTATCATGTCTAGGCAATCCTCATGTGTATGTATGCAAGGCATTATCGCTAGAGTTAGAAGGCTTCAAAAATATTCTCAGGATAACTCAAAGACTAATTTTAACTCCTCAATTTCGTCTTTCCTTTCTCTCTCCACTAATGTAGGCTAGTACTTAGTCAAAAATCAATAGGTTTTTTATTCAGCTTGTAATGTCAGGCTAGGGTAAAGGTTAGATGAAATATAATTTTTTGCCCAAATACCCTAAGCATAATTTCCCTGCATGAGTTCACCCTTCTTTTTCCACCTTTTCCTTTTAAGGCATTAGTTCCCACGGTACTAGGGTTTCAACTATTTTATCTCATGATTTGTACCATCCAACAAATTTTTTCAACTATTTTTTTTAACTTCTACCAAACATTTGGTTTGTAAGAATCATCAAGCAATTTTCATATATTCCCCCAACTTAATTTTTTTTTTTTTTTATCAAGTAGGGATAATATCTTTTTTTTTTTTTCTTCCTTATAATGCACTCCTTTTCATCAACTTGCTTCGAGCTCTTTCTTTTTTTCTTTTGAACTTAATGAAACTGCATATTGAATGTGCTTAACATAATAGGGTGCAAATGGGTCTTTCAAAAAAAGGATTTGTTAGCATATGCATGTATTAGAAAAAAATATATATAGGCATTGGGCTAAAAAATAGGTAACTAAAGAAATGTAGAATCATTGATGTATATACAAAGGCTCTATCGATCCAAAAATGACATAATTCATATTCTTTACTAAGCTTCACCTAGGATTTTACCTCAAAAGGAATTCTTACTCATTAAGGAAGTCAAAATGAGTCTAGGGTTTAAGAAAAAATTATTAAAAACATTAACCCTAGGCGACAATAGCCTTGTGTAGTGTATGTATGAAGTACATGCCCTAATTATAACAAATTCAAAAAACTTATATTTGCATGTTATCAAAATCAACATCAATACATAAATAATACTATCATGAGAATAGGGAAATATTAGAGCATCATTAATAACTTAAATCGTAATATTTTTTAACACGATACGGGAAAAGAAACACAATACAACCTAATTAGTCATTTACATATAATCGAGGGTTAACCATGCATTAGAATAGAGAGTTATTACAAAACTTTATGTTAATCCCCGAACCTATACTAAACATTGTCCTAATGTTTTAAAGAGAAGCATGAAAATAACAAAAGGAAAAAAAACAACAAAAGATAAAAAGACTCCCTGCAGTCATTGAGATCAATATTGATGTCCTCCTTGGGACATGGGAATTGGGTTGGTAGCTTGGGACAAGGAGGAAAAGCGGAATAGTCCCATCCTCCTTTTTACATAATCATCCTCAGCGGCTAGTTGTTTTGGTGGCTGACAGCATGTGTATGTTGCCAATAGTCTGCACACTGCAAATCTAATCTCGAGATGAGCTGAGCCAACGTTAGCTTTTGTGTACAAATAGGCTAAGCTAGAACTGCTGGATCACCTTCACCAGCTTCAACATTTCGAATTTGAAACTTGTTCATAAGCTTGTCATCAATGGTACCATTTGGCAGGACCAATGGCTCTGTGTCCTCCCAAAGTACACTAGCTCTATGGCACAGTTCCATGATGAGTGAGGGAACCAGATTCCCAAGTGTATAGAATTCACTGCCTACAATATGGCACTATGAATAATCTAACCAACATCAATGGACATACCTTTAATAACGGCATACATTAGAATGGTTCTCTCCTTAGTCAGGTCACTGGCATGTCCACTAGGAAGGATTTTGGCGAGCACGAAGTAATACCATGCCCTTGCAGGGACTAGCAATTGACTGGCCTAAAAGTGAACTGGTTTTCCATTAGTCAGCTTCTAAACAAAGCCTTGATAGCACAATACATTAAAGACTTCATTATAATCAACTATCCCACTCGCGTAGGTCACATATTCATCAGTCTCATGGATATCCAGAATGCCACAGTATGCATTTATTGTAGTGCTTATGAATAAGACCATCTTTCCTCCCTCAATTACTCTGCTATCCATGTGTTCCACCAGATTAGCATAAAATTCCCGATCCACTGTAATGACTCCAGTTAGGGATGGTGCACATAAATTAGCCCGGTATCTATTATTGATTAAATTGGCCATTCCCGGGAAGTAATCAGGGCTAAGGTGTAGACCTCGTTGTGCCATAACCTTTTTTATTAAAAGCTCGTCATGAAAGTGCTTTTCTGCTGTAGTAGAGATGAACCGGCTATTATCAAAGCTTAGTTTAAATGATCGAGCACGCTTAGTAGCTTTTGTCTTTGGTCTCATTGTCCTAAAAAAATAACATCAAAATAATCCAGTAATAATGTCAACCATAGCCCATTAATCAACAAAAAAGGTCTTAGACCTGCAAAGCATTTAGAGAAATTCTCTAATAAGTTATATCATCATATCATCTATACAATACTCATCAATATGCATCATCCATCCCCTTTCTCCTAAACCTATTTCACTATCATCAATTTATCAAGAATATTCAAGAATTATGGGGGTAGGGTCATAGTGATATGGTATAGATTCATATAATATCAATTTCGTGTAACATTAACCAAGAACTCATCACCACAATAGAAAATGTAGTACCCACGTAACTAAAAACCCAAAATCAAAAATTATACATAGAACCCCCTAAAGATCATATCTACCCACAATCTATCAAGTACTTAAACATACAACACAAGAAAAGCATTCTACCTATAAGAAAATTCATAGAATGTAAAGAAAAAGGAAAGAGCACTTACATGTGTTAAAGCAAATCCAAATAAAGTGTAAACCGTGATATGGGTGAGGGATTTTTGTGTGAGTGTGTAAGAGTGCTCTAGAATAGGGTTGGGTTGGTAGTTTCTAGCTTAAAATCTCTGATTTCACAAGACAGGGTGTTTAGGGTATGAGTTGGGGTGATTATGGTTCTAAAATTTCATTTTAAAAATAGAGATCGCAACACTGCATTGCAGCATTAAGAAGTAGGAGCAATGGTGCTGTACCCTAGAACCTGAGTAACATTGTGTCATGGTGTAATGCTATCTGTGTAAAACGCTTTTGTTTCTAGGTGAGTGGTGCTGTGGCACCAAAGAGATGACGTATAGTGAAGCTCATTGCCTAACGTGTGATTTTTGTTTAGATTAAGTGCCGCGGCATATGTATTTGTGAAGTTATAGCTCAAAGAAATCTGATAACTTACTTAGGCTTTCTTTTCCATAGTGTCGTGGCTTGAATTTATAAGTGCCACGGTGTTGTGCTCTTTATTTGATTTTTTGTATTTTCCAGATTATGAGGCACATCGGCGTGAGGTATTGTTGTGCCGCGATGTCAATGTTTCTTGCTGAGGGATAGTCTTTGTTACTTGAGAAAAAGATGATATGAAGGATGAGTGTAAAGTACACATGTTTCTTGCTAAGGGATAGTCTTTGTTACCTGAGAAAAGATAATATGAAGGTTGAGTGTAGAGTACACATTAAAACTTTACTAAACTAAAAAAAACAAAATAAAGAAAAGTAGTTTTAGACACTTGGATTGCCTCCTAAGAAGCGCTTGGTTTAAAGTTCCTCGACTTGACATAGTGTTACTCAAGTACCTTCACCAAGTTTAATGGATGTATGATCATTGTCAACCTTTCCTCCCCAATGGCATTCAATTGTTGGCCATTCACTTTAAATATTCTATAAGGATTAGTGGCTACTAATTTCACAACACTGTATAAAAACACTTTGGCAATGGTGAATGGTTTAGACCATCTTGACTTGAGTTTTCCCTGAAAAAGCTTCAACCAGGAGTTATAGAGTTGGACTTGTTGACCTAGCTCAAAGCGGTGCTCAACAATCAGTTGATCATGTAACCTCTTGGTCTTCTTATAAAGTTTGTCATTCTCATAAGCATTGAGCCTAAACTCATCCATCTTGTTCAATTGTAAAAGTCTCATTTTACTTGCGGCTTGATAATCGAAGTTTAGCTATTCTATTGCCTAATAGGCATTATGCTCTTACTCAACCGGTAGGTGGCAAGCATTGCCATAAACTAGCTGAAAGGGAGACATGCCTAAAGGGGTATTGTAGGTTGTTCAATATGCCCATAATGCATCATCCAATCTCTTGGACTAATCTTTCCATGAAGGACATATTATTTTCTCTAGAATCCTCTTGATCCCTCGATTTGAGATTTTAGCTTGTCTATTTGTTTATGGATGATAAGCTAGTACAACCTTGTGAGTCACCCCATATTTAGCAAGGAGAGCTCCCACTTGTTTGTTGCAACAGTGAGACCCTCCTTCATTGATGATTACTCGAGGTGTACCAAAGTGTGTAAAGATGTTCTTTTTCAAGAAGTTGATCATGACTTTAGAGTTATTGTTTGGCACATCAATGGCTTCAACCTATTTAGAGACATAATCCACAGCAACAAGAATGTATTATTGGTATATGAGGAGATGAATGTACCCATGAAGTCCATCCCCTATACATTAAACAATTCCACTTCAAGTATGTTGTTGAATGACATCTCCTTCTTCCTAGATATGTTACCTATCTTTTGGCACCTATCACATCTGGAAACAAATTCATTAGTATCCTTAAATAAAGAAGGCCAATAAAAACCAGATTGGAGCACTTTTACAGTAGTTCAGCTCTTTCTAAAATGATCTTCATACTCCGAAGCATGGTAGTGATGAAGCATACTCTCCATCTTTTCCTCCGGAACACACCTTCATAATATCTTATTAGCACAATGCTTAAACAAAAAGGAGACATCCAAAACAAAGAATTTCATATCATGTAAAAATATTTTCTTTTGTTGAGAAGTTAGGTTAGGAGGAAAGACCTTGCCAACTATATAGTTGACAAAGTCAGTATACTAGGGCAATGGTTTATTAATAACTTGGGAGAGTTGTTCATCTGGGAAGGTTTTATTTATATGAGTGGGTTCAGCTACTTGATAATCTCCTTTCAGCCTTGAAAAGTTACCAGCAACTTAATTTTCAGAGTTCTTTTAGTCTCTTATTTCTAAATCAAATTCTTGTAGTAACAAGATCGACCTTATCAACCTAGGCTTTGCATCTTTCTTAGTCAATCAAATACTTAATAACAGAGTGGTCAGTAAAAACAATGACAGAAGTTCCAATTAAATAAGATCGAAATTTGTCAAAAGCAAACACTATTGCTAAAAGTTCTTTTTCAGTTATGGTATAGTTCAATTGAGCACCATTTAAAGTTTTGCTAACATAGTATATAGAGTGAAAAATCTTTTCTTTTATTTGTCCTAACACTGCCCTTACAGCATAGTCATTAGCATCACACATCAATTCAAAAAGTAGGTTCTAATTTGGGGTTATCATAATTGGGGTTGTTATTAATCTGTTTTTCAACTCTAAAAACATAGAAAAACATGCATAATCAAATATGAATTGGGTGTCTTTAATAGGATATTAGAAATTTTTAAAAAGTCTTTCATGAATCCCCTACAAAAGCCAGCATGGCCTAAAAAATTTCTTATTCCTTTTATTGAACTAAAGAGAGGTAATTTTTCTATGGTTTCAATCTTAGCTCGATCGACCTTAATTCCCCTGTTAGACACTTTATGACCTAGAACTATACCTTCTTGTACAATGAAATGACACTTTTCCCAAATTAAGACTAAGTTGTTCTCTTCAGATTTTTAAGCACTAAAGTTAAATTATAAAGACATTCATCATATGAATCACCTAAAACAAAAAAAATCATCCATAAAAACTTTAAGCCCTTATTCCACCATATCGGTGAAAATTGCCATCATGTACCTTTGAAAGGTGGCCAGGGCATTGCATAGACCAAATGGCATCCTTTTAAAAGTAAAAGTACCATAAGGGCAAGTAAATGTAATTTTTTTTTGGGTCTTCTGAGGCAACAGCAATTTGATTATACCCCGAATAACCATCTAGAAAGCAATAGTATTCCTTACTTTCCAACTGGTCTAACATTTGGCCAATGAATAGAATGGGAAAGTGGTCCTTCCTTGTAGCTTTGTTTAGCTTCCAGTAGTCTATGCATACCCTCCAACCAGTGACGGTTCTTGTAGGAATAAGTTCATTATTTGCATTTGCAAACTGTAATCCCTCCTTTCTTTGGTACACATTAGATAGGACTTACCCAATGACTATCTTAGATTGGATAAATTATTCCAGCATCTAACCACTTGATTATTTCCTTTTTGACCACCTCTTTCATTATAGGATTAAGCCTCCTTTGATGCTCAATTGTTGGTTCATATTTATTCTATATGAGGATATTGTGTATACAAATGGAAGGGCTTATATCTTTAATGTCAACAATTGTCCATCCCAATGCTCTTTTTTGTTCTCTTAATACATGAAGGAGTTTGTCTTCCTACATGTTAGTAAGAGAAGCTAAAATAATAATAGGCAAAGTAAATGAAGGACTAAGAAAATCATACCTTAGATAATTAGGTAATGGTTTCAGTGCCAAGGTAGGAGGTTATTCAATTAATGGCCTTGATCTGGATGGAGTGGATGGTGGTAAATCCATATTTTCAAATTTAGGATTTGGTTTCAGCATATGTAGTGATACATCCAATAATTTCATACACTACTTAAAATTATCATCTTGTAAAGTGGGAAATTATTGAACCTTCAAGAGCACTTGGATATTCTTCCAAGAACATCTCTTGAACAAGGTTACTCACCATGTTAATTGCAAAACATTCTTAAGGGAATTTCATGGATTGAAATACATTAAATTTAATCTCTTGATCATTTACCCTCATGGTGAGTTCACCATTTTGGACATCTATTAGTGTCCTACCAGTAGCTAGAAAAGGTCTTCCTAATAGAATAGGTACCTCCCTATCCTCTTCCATGTATAAAACTATGAAATTAGTATGGAAGAGCAATGTGTCCACCTTAACTAGAACATCCTCTACAATTCCTCTAGGGTGTGTAAGTGATTTATCAGCTAATTGTAGAGTTACTGATATTGGTTTTACTTCACCTATTCCCAGCTTTTGATAAGGGCATTAAATTTATACTAGTTCCTAAGTCACAAAGTGTCCAACCAAAATTTTGTGTGCCTATGATGCAAGGAATAGTAAAACTACCTAGATCTTTTAACTTGGATAGTAGCTTTTTTTTGAAGTATGACACTGCACTTGTTATAACCCTATATATATATATTACGTACGCTTTAGGATGATTGTACATAACTTATTATGACTAGGAAAATAAAATTTTACATAAAGTAAAATTTAAGTAAACGAAAACTTGTATATATATATATAATAAAAGAATTAAATTCCACCATATTATTGCTTAACTTAGAGGTAGATTTTATTTTATGTAAATCTTGGGATAATAAAGCTAGTGTATGGACACAATAAATTAGAAAAAAATAATTATAATGAATACACACACACACATATATATATATATATATTAGGATGAATTTCCACCACAAATTTTAAAATAAAATTTATGACCTTAAATTGTATGTTATATCATTTTGTTTTGTCTTCCTCTCAAGTACCTTTTGCACCGACTTGCTCCATTTCTTTCCTTTTATTTCTCTCTGTTGTGCCTTGCTCTTGCTTCACCCTCTATATTCCTTTAGGTCTGGCTGTGAACTCCTTCACTCTTGGCAACTTGGTTTAACTTTTTGGTGAGTCATCTTCTTCCTTTCCTCTTGTAGGCCATTGGAGCTTTATTTTGGAGGAGTTAGGGAGCTGAAATTCAGCCTCGTTGGCAGCAACTAGCAGCAACTTGCTACTATTTCTTCCTATGTTCTTATTTCCTTTCTTCCTATCTATTATTGCCAATTTGTTGCAACTATCTTTTATACCTAAAGGCTTACTCTGCTAGGCTACCACTCCTCATTATTGATTCCTAATTATGTGTCCCTCTTTGTTTAGCAATTGATTCCTATATGTTGGAAAATCATTAACTTTGATTTCCCTAGTACCATCTTAATGAAGAAAGTTTCATACTTTTGATCTCTTTCTATTCAACGAAAATGCATTCTTTCGGGTAACCATTATGGGCTTTTTTTTTTTTTTTTTTTTTTTTTTTTTTTTTTTTTTTTTCTGCAATTAGATTTAAGCTGCAAATCTTGGATCTTTTAAGTGTTATGAGTTTATTTTGTTATCAGATATATATTTTTGATCTAATTTGATAGGGAAGTTAAAATGGTTTATGGGAGTAAGAAAAAAAAAAAAAAAAACCTTTAGATGAGAACATCTTAAAAATTTGTAGAGTCTTGTGAGTATGCAAAGTCATATCCGCTCATAAACAAGTAATATTACAAAGACCATCCAAATGAACCCAAACCTGTCCAAAAAGAACTTGAAACCATAGCTTAAAACTTAAAACTAACAAATGGATCATTGGCTCCAACTAACTAGGAGCACATATTTAAAATTCTCCATCTAACTCTTATACTAGTATTAAAAAGACAGTATATTCATCTACAAGAATCAGATTGCATCAAGGCCCTTCCATGGTATTCTAAATATCAAATTGGCCTTCTTTAGATTTTCAAGGAAATTCTAAGTTTGTTTATTTGAATTTCCTTGCACCTTTCTGAGACATAAAAGTTACTTATAAAGACTTTGTTTAAGATTTCTTGATTAACTGACATGTTTGGGGTGATGTTGGGATGGTAGTTGCTTAAGATGCCAATATTTCCATTGATTTTACAAATACATGCTTAATGTAACAGGGCATCACATATTTTGATAAAGGATGATTATATGCATGCACTAACTTGCAAGATAAAGATGTGAAAGCCTTTGCTTTTGCAAAATAATCAATATTCTCAATATCACCCATGCCTCTCAAATTAACTAGAATTCATTTCTTCCATCTATATCAACTTAACATCAACAATGTATAATAGAGTAATTAGCCATGCATGTTATGACTATATAGTTGTAAGTTGCTATTATATTCTTAACAAAACAGCACAATACTATATGCTAGACACAAAGACATATTTTGAAATTCCTAGTTAATCTTATGACCTTCACCAATACCCTAGCTACTGCTTGACATGAAACCAAGATTTTGCAAATTAAGTGCTTTATTTATGGTCTCTTTCATTTCAGTGAACAATTTTACTGCATCCACACATAAAGTTAAATTATTGTCAGCATATACTCACAAAAATTGCAATCTCAAGGCTGAAACTAAATCTTAATCATCTAATATGATCCATTGGAAAGTTGTGCAATTACACACAAAAAAAAAAAAAAATGGAATTTGGTTGTACTATGATGAAAAAAAAAAAAATGGATAACTCAAACTTTTATTGGATTTTATGAACTTAAAGTGTAATGTTAAGAGTAGTGATAATATAGGAATTAATGAAATGACATGATTCAAGCTCTTGGATTTAATGCTAGAAAATAAGACATGTTGAAAGGATGAGTTAATATTAATTTCTTGATATGTGTATATATATAATATACATACAATATATGGAATCAGGTGTCCTACAAGAAATTGGTTAAACTACCTAAATGGACTTAGTTTCAAGAAATCTATATAAGTTACTATATAAGCTTAGTAGTTAAAAGATTACAAATATAACAGTTATGAACTAAGTATTATTTGAAAATATGAATTTCAATTCCAGACCCTACTATGGGCCTGATGACATGCGTGAACGCGGAAGTAAGTGACAAATGAAATCAATAAACCGACGAGTGGTTAATTGTTGCGTTTAGGGGCTAGATTATTATGTGTAACTGTATATGTATTTAATTAAATGTGCAAGTGCAATGTTCTAGTGAGTTATTTGAATCATGCTTGTTTGAAATTATTTGTGGTTAATAAGGGCCAACAAATTGAAATTTTTCTAAGAAATGATTTGTTTTTTCCAGAACTGAAATCCAAGTGCATCTAAGATATGTTGATTTGAAATTCTAAGATATTTTGATTTTGATAAATGTTTTTAAAAATTTGAGTGCTCAGCCTTGGTGGGATGGGTTATTTATGGAAGATTAATATGCTGTGTGGGCGCGTAAATGTCCCGAGGAGGGGTGATACAGTTATGCGGGGTTGAGTTACTCGTTGACTCTTTGTTTGCTTGGTATGATATCTGATTAATTTGTGATCCTATGAATCATGTAAGTTGTGAATTTATGATGAATACCAATGTGTATATGTGATTTTAAATTAAGACATGAACATTATTACCTGATATTAATTGACTATATATGTTATATACTTGTGTTGAGTGATGCTAGTACCCTTTGGGTACGTTTTTCCACTCACTGAGTCCGTAGAACACATCCATCTGTTGTTAATATATTTTTTTAATGACAAGATTTCATAGGACTACAATTATCAATATTGGGCTTGCCAAGTGTTTAGTGAAAAGATATATTCAGAATCTCATACTTGAGGTCAAGGATGAAGGTTTGCAGTAACACTAGAGCTGTGGGGTATCTGACCTCATGTCGTATAATAGTTTAGTTATTTGTTATTACTTCAGTACCCAAATTTTTTTTAGTTACTTCGATTTTATAAAATTTGTTTTTATGTATTGGTTTAGTCAAAAGTCGTGGGTAATTAGTTGTGGTAAAGTTAGGGTTACAAAAGTTTGGCTATCTAATCCTCCGGCCAGTTATGGCTTTATAAAGGGTGTGCCAAGTTGATATCAGAGCATGATTTAGAGGTTGGTGACTGCAAATGTAGGATGTTGTTGCTTTGTTTACTTATGTTACCCAAGGCGTATGTAGACTTAGTGACACATTCTAATTCATCCTAAAACTTCAAGTTGTGATTCTCTAATGTATTATTCTCGGCTTTATAGGCTAAATGTGTAAAAGATTCGTTAGTGTTGCTTAGACATGATGACATGTAGTGATCTTGTTGTGAGAGATGAATAGAATATTGGCTTTGATTAGGAGTTAACTAGTCCTTAAATGCCTTTGACAAGAAATTAAGTCGTAAAGAATTGTCAGTGATTTAGTTGGGATCCTAGTTTAGGTATAGTAGTCTCTATAAAAGGCAAACTCTCTAGTTTAGTTTAACAAAGCAGTTGGTTGTTCGTGAGATTAAATTACTTAGGATTTTCATGAAAACACTAAAGAGCAAAAGGATCGGTTGTACTTGATGTATACTGTATGCACTTTTGAGAAAATCACCTCAAACCTATTTATTATCACTGCGAAACGAACCGTGAAAATGCACATATATGTTTAGTCTATTTACTTTCTCCCAAACCTCTTTTTAAGAGGTATGAAAAGTTTTTATTTTTAAAGTCAAATGTATAGACTAATCCAATATTGAATATCAAATCTTGGAATCAATACACTTATTGGCTAAAAGAACAAAGTCTAAATCATTGTAACTCTGAGTATAATGAAGTCTCTTTTATTGAACGTTTTTATCTAAAAGCTAAAAGAGCGAATGTAAGATTGGTTATACAAGGAGTTTATTGGTTCTAACATGTTTCCTTGAGATGCTCTAGTTCTATTGTTAAAGGAAAAGATGATTCGTTCCGACTATGTAATGACAACCAGTATTTAAATGAGGTGATAGTGAAAAACTAAAACTAAAATAAAATAAGTTCTCCCTCTTAATATTGATGATTTTTAAATAATTCCAAGAAAAAAAAAAAAAAAACTTGTTTGCATGTTTAGATCAATAAGTTACTTTATATTTTTCTAGCTTCTTCATGTTCCATTGTTATCTCTTAAGGAATCTTAGCTTAACTGGGAATTATTTGCAAAGTTGCGTTCTAAAGGACTTAATTACTCATTAAGTTAATATAATTTAGGAATTAAACACAGACTATATTTAAGTTATATAGATAATATTTTAAAGTCTAATGATAATTATTAGAAAGAATGTTTCACAAGAATTGTAATTAAGAAGAACGTGTTATATAATAGACCTTTTAGAAAATTGAAGAAAGAAATTAAAGTTAGGGAATTCAGGGGCACCTAGGAAAAAAAAGACCAGACCTAGTCTCTTTCTTTTATCCTATTCTGCAAGTGCCCTGTTCTTCATTGATTCCCCTGTTTTTCTTGCCTTGACCGTGAGTTCTTCAACTGGGGTAGACAAGTTTAAGGATTGCTAAGTTCTCCTCTTTCTTTCTTTCATATTGTGGATAATAAAAGCCTTTTGGTAAGAGTTTAGGAGCTGAAAATAAAAAAAATAAAAAATAAATTCTGCTCAATATGTCTTTGTTTTCTGCCCAATACCCCCATTGCGTCTCTTTCTTCTAGTTCTCTCCGAATGACAATGAATCCCATGATTTTTTTTCTTATTCATAGATCGATACGTGTAATGGGAATCATGAAATGATTCTCATATAAATTATAATAAAGTATTGCAGTGCGTGTCTAAGGTAGATGAGAGTTTGATTCTGTCATTAATGGAGATGAAATTGCCTGGTTCTAAATCTTTGTCTGCTTCTGAGATAATCCATGTGGGAAGAAGTACGTATTCGAGTTCTAGGCACAAATATGGTGTAGCTTCTACAGTATAGTTTGATAGTTAAAATCTGAAAATGCATCCCAATAAATAGCGTTGATATCAAGAATACATGGTAATAGAATCTGTAGCCTTAAGGAATGGTCATCGACTAGAAGGGCTTATTCCGGGTTGTCTAGCCAAATTCACCTAAAGTAAGATATTTACTATAATTTCAACAATTAAATTTTGGTTGTGATTTATTCCCAGTGGAAATTGGAGTAAAGAGAGGAAAAGGAGAAAGGAAAAGAGTTATAGGAGACTACGTATAAAACACATTGTTGGAGGAGCAATTGTACAATCCTTAAAAGTGCCCCTGGATGTTCAGAAATTGTGAATATCATTATTGACTTACTGAATTAATGTTATATGTAATTACATTCACATATAGAAGCCGCCAGGCTTTTGATTCTACTAGACCTAAGTTCTGAATTTGGTAATTCTAAGAGTTGGAAACTTAAACTTAATTAGTTTTCCTTTTGCCCCTAGAAACACCGGTATTAATGAGGATATTTTGATGGAAAAGGAAAATAAAATTTCCCAGTCGAAGATTCCATTAAAGTACAGGATTCCATGTCATCTGACGTACTTTTTATGTTTTAACTATCTGAACTGAAAAAAAAAAAAATTGTAGTGAAAGGAAATTAATAAATTGAATATGAAGGTCAGATTCTAATATAATATATATATATATATATATGAGATAAGTCCTAGATATTTTCACCTCTCCATTTCCTTAGATTAGATTTTTAAGTATTTTAATTAACTAGTTTAACCTTTAAAACATGCATTAAGTATTAGTATTCAATTTGGAAGCAGAGTGACACTAGCAAAAGCATGGTTGGCTTATAACCCACAAGTTCTAGGAAGTTAAAATGGAAATATGTCAAATAATAATAATAATAATAATTAATAATTAATGCGAGGGTCTAAATAGGCAAGTTTGTAAATTTCAATTACTCCTTTGAATGAAAACTAAGAAACAAGAAATCACATGAAAAAGCAGAACTATATTGAAACAACAATTTATACATCTGATTTAGGTAAACAATTTATCCATATCCTTTGTTATTGAAATTCTGGACAAATTTCTTTTAAGGGAGGGAGATTGTTATAATCCGATATATATATATATTATGTACAGCTTTAGGATGATTGTACGTAACTTGGTGTGACTAGGTAAATGAAATTTTACATAAAGTAAAATTTAAGTAAATGAAAACTTGTATATATATATATATACATGTAATGCAAGAATTAAATTCCACCGCATTATGGGTTAACTTGGAGCTAGATTTTATTTTATGTAAATCTTGGGATAAATAAAGCTAGTGTATGGACATAATAAATTAGAAAACAATAATTATAATGAATATATATATATATATATTAGGATGAATTTCCACCATAAATTTTAAAATAAAACTTATGACCTTAAGTTGTATATTTTATCATTTTGTTTTGTCTTCCTCTCGACTACCTTTTGCACCTACTTGCTCTATTTCATTCCTTTTATTTTTCTCAGCTGTGCCCTGCTCTTGCTTCTCCCTCTGTTTTCCTTTTGGTCTGGCTGTGAACTCCTTCACTCTTGGCAGCCTAGTTTAACTCTTTGGTGAGTCATCTTCTTCATTTCCTCTTATAAGCCATAGGAGCTTTATTTTGGAGGAGTTAGGGAGCTGAAATTCAGCCCCGTTGGCAGCAACTAGCAGCAACTTGCTGTTGTTTCCTCCTCTGTTCTTATTTCCTTTCTTCCTATCTGTTATTACCAATTTGTAGCAACCATCTTTTATACCTAGAGGCTTACTGTGCTAGGCTGCCACTCCTCATTCTTGATTCCTATTTATGTGTCCCTCTTTGTTTAGCAATTGATTCCTATATGTTGGAAAATCATGAACTTTGATTTCCCTAGTACCGTTTTGATGAAGAAAGTTTTATACTTTTGAGCTCTTTCCATTCAACGAAAATGCATTCTTTCAAGTAACAATTCTAGTTCTTATTTTTGTTTTTCTGCAATTAGATTTAAGCTGCAAATCTTGGGTCTTTTTAGTGTCATGAATTTATTTTGTTATTAGATATATATTTTTGATCTAATATTTGATAGGGAAGTTGAAATGGTTTATGGGAGCAAGAAAAAAATAAAATAAAAAAAACCTTTAGATGAGAACATCTTAAAGATTTGTAGAGTCATGAGGTTATGCAAAGTCATATCTGCTCATAAACAAGTAATATTACAAAGACCATCCAAATGAACCCAACTTGTCCAAAAAGAACCTAAAACCATAGCTTAAAACTCAAAACTGACAAATGAATCCTTGGCCCTAACTAACTACTAGCACATATTTAAAATTCTCCATCTAACTCTTATACTAGTATTAACAAGGCTGTTTATTTATCTACAAGAATCCGATTGCATCAAGGCCCTTCCATGGTATTCTAAATATCAAATTGGCCTTCCTTAGATTTTCAAGGAAATTCTATGAGTTTGTTTATTTGAATTTCCTTGCACCTTTCTAAGATATAGAAGTTACTTATAAAGACTTTGTTTAAGATTGCTTGATTAACTGACATGTTTGGGGTGATGTTGGTACGGTCGTTGCTTGAGATGCCAATATTTCCATTGATTTTACAAACATGTGCTTAATGTAGCAGGGCATCACATATTTTGATAAAGGATGATTATAAGCATGCAATAACTTGCTAAATAAAGATATGAAAGCCTTTGCTTTTGCAAAAGAATCAATATTCTCAATATCACCCATACCTCTCAAATTAACTAGAATACATTTCTTCCATCAATATCAACTTAACATAAAAAATGTATAATAGAGTAATTAATCCATGCATGTTATGACTACATAGTTGTAAGTTGCTATTATATTCTAAACAAAACAACACAATACTATATGTTAGACACAAAGACATCTTTTGAAATTCCTAGTGAATCTCATGACCTTCACCAAACCCTAGCTACTACTTGACATGAAACCAAGATTTTGCAAATTAAGTGCTTTATATATGACCTCTTTCATTTCAGTGAACAATTTTACTACAACCACACATAAAATTAAATTATTATCAACATATACTCACAAAAATTGCAATCTCAAGGCTGAAACTAAATCTTAATCATTTAACTATGATCCATTAGAAAGCTGTGCAATTCCATAAAAAAATATAAAATAAAATAAAAATTAGAAAAAAGGGAATTTGGTTGTACTATGATAAAAAAAAAATGGATAACTCAAACTTTTATTGGATTTTATGAACTTAAAGTGTAATGTTAAGAGTAGTGATAATATAGGAATGAATGCAATGACATGATTCAAGCTCTTGGATTTAATGCTAGAAAATAAGAAATATTGAAAGTATGAGTTAATATTAATTTCTTGATATGTGTATATATATAATATACATACAAAATATGGAATCAAGTGTCCTACAAGAAATTGGTTAAACTACCTAAATGGATTTAGTTTCAAGAAATCTATATAAGTTAATATATAAGCTTAGTAATTAAAAGATTATAAATATAATAGTTATGAACTAAGTATTATTTGTAAATATGAATTTTAGTTCCTGGACCCTACTGTGGGCTTGAATACATGCGTGAACGTAGGAGTAAGTGATTAATGAAATCAATAAATCAGTGAGTGGTTAATTGTTGCCTTTGGGGCTAGATTATTATGTGTAACTGTATATGTATTTAATTAAATGTGCAAGTACAATGTTTTAGTGAGTTATTTGAATCATGCTTGTTTGAAATTATTTGTGGTTGATAAGGGCCAACAAATTGAAATTTTTCTAAGAAATAATTTTTTTTTTCGGGAACTGAGATCCAGGTTTACCTAAGATATGTTAATTTGAAATTCTGAAATATTATGATTCTGATAAATGATTTTAAAAATTTGAGTACTCAACCCCTGGTGGGATGGATTATGTATGAAGATTAATCTGTTAAGGGGGTGCGTAAATGGCTGGTGGGGGGTGATACTGTTATGAGGGGCTGAGTTACTCGTTGGCCCTTTGTTTACTTGGTATGTTATGATTGTTTTGATTAATTTGTGATCCTATGAATCATGTAAGTTATGAATTTATGATGAATACTAATGTGTATGTGTGATTTAAAATTAAGACATGAACATTATTACCTGATATTAATTGACTATATATATTATATACTTTTATTAAGTGATGCTAGTACCCTTTATGTATGTTTTTCCACTCATTGAGTTCGTAAGAACTCATCCATCTCTTATTGATATATTTTTTTAGTGATAAGATTTCATGAGACTACAATTATTAATATTGGGCTTACCAAGTGTTTAGCGATAAGATATAGTCAAAATCTCATACTTGAGATCAAGGATGAAGGTTTGCAGTCACACTAGAGCTATGGGGTATCTGGCTTCATGTTGTGTAATAGTTTAGTTATTTGTTATTGCTTCAGTATACTAATTTTTTTTAGTTACATCGGTTTTATAAAATTTGATTTTATGTATTGGTTTAGTTAAAAGTCGTGGGTAATTAGTTATGGTAAAGTTAGAGTTACGAAAGTTTGGCTATCCAATCCTTCAGGCCCATCATGCCTTTATAAAGGGTGTGACAACACTCTTCAGTAAGTGCAACAGTTTCATGATCACCAAGCTTCCTCTTCTTGGACAAGATGTCTTTCATAAATTTTGCATAGCTTAGCTTTTTTTCAAAAGCTTCAGTATAGGGATGTTTATGTGGAGTTTCTTGAACACAGCCAGAAATTTCTGGACTTACTTGTCAAGGTTTTGCTTGTGGAACCTTTGGGGGAATGGAAAATGAGGGTTTGCCTTTTTGGGTTCAACAACTGCTTTACTTTCCTTCTCTATGACTTAAGTAGGCAGTTCCTCTTTAGTAGGAGATGTAAGGATTTCTTCAACTTGTATTTTCTTTTTCTGCTCCTCTAACTCTTTCCCACTCCTAAGAGTTATTAGCTTACATTGTTCCTTACTTCTCCTTCCTTGGGTTTGCTTCGGTATCACTAAGAAGAGCACCATGAGGTATACTAGTCAAAGCATTTGCTAGTTGCCTAATGTATGTCTCTAATGTTTTCAAAGAGGCAACTTGGCTTTGAATAATAGAATCAATCTGAGACATGTGTTGTAGAAATATGTCTTCCAAAGATAGCTTCTTTTTCAGGAGCTATTTGTCTTTGTCGAGCTTGAAATCCAGGAGGTGGATTAGGCCTTGCAGCTTACGATCCTTAATTATTCCAGTTAAAGTTTGGGTGGTTTCTCCACCCTAGATTATATATATTGGAATAAAGGTTATTTTGATGGTTGAAATTCTGAACATATTGAACCGCTTCAATATTTAGGCATTGGTTTATGGAATGACCTTCGCCACAAGCTTCACATACCAAGGTAGTAGCCTTAGCTTGTTATTGCACCCTAAAATTATCAAACCTCCTTGTCATCCTAGCCATTTATGCCATCCAAGCAGTGATGACATCAATTTCATGAATTCCAGCAATTCTTCGAGATGATAACCTTTCGGTTGGCTATTGATAAGAGTTTGAGGCCATCTCTTCCAAAAGGTCATAGGCGTCATCTGTAGATTATCCATCAAAGCACCACCATCCACCAGTATCAATTGTTGTTCTAGTTTGTTTCACAAACCATTATAAAAGATATGCATTTGTAGCCACTTAGGAATGCTGTGATGTAAGCACTTTCTCATCTGGTCTTTATATGTCTCCCACGCCTTATAGAGAGACTCTTGATCTTGTTGAAGGAATGATGTGATTTCATTCCTTAGCTTTGTAGTTTTTATGGGATGAAAGAATTTGGCTAAACAATTTTGTGCCATATCTGACTAAATGGTTATGAAATCTTGAGGTAATGAATATAGCCATCTTTTTTCCTTATCTCAGAGTAAGAAAGAAAAAGCCTAAGGAGGACTGCATCATTAAAGACGCCATTGTGCTTGAATATACCGTACAACTCTGAGAATAAGACTAAATAAGTATAGAGGGTCTTCACTTGGTAATCCCCCAAACTGAGCAGATTGTTGAACCATCTGGATTGTGCTCAGTTTGATCTCAAAATTATTCATAGCAATGGTTGGTCTTTGTATTCTAGAATGAAGGCCTTGCACAAAAGGACAGCATAGTCCCTCAACGCCTTATTTTTATGAATTTCTTGATCTTCAGCCATTGCACAAGATTGTTTTGGGATTTGGCTCTTTCTTAACTTTCTGAGTATTCGTTCGATCTTAGGATCGTAAAGTTTCAAATCTCTAGTGTTTTGCACGCAATGTCAATAGCACCTGAAATCAAGAATAAAAAACTTGAATTAGAATCAAGTAAACTTAGAATAATATTAACAAAGAAAAAAAGTACTCCTTGCCAACTGCGACAAAAACTTGATAGGAATTATAAAAATGTAAGTGCATATTTCATCTTTAAGTAATATAGTAACAAGTAGAGATCATTCCCACAAGGAATAATTGTTTTTTATGCTAATTACCACTATGATACAGCTTAACTCAAATTAAGCCAATGCAACTTTAGAGATAAATAGGATTTAAAAATATTAAAACTAAGTCTAGGTTCACGATATCCCTCACACTACACCTTAATAACTTTAATTTAAATCAATTCATGCATTAGTTAATATTAACCTAGATTTCTTAATCAATTATTAGCATTCTCTTATGTCTAGCAATTATATATTCCCCTTACTCTAATTCCTTATAATCCTATGAGAATTATTCTAAAGCAAACTCATTAAGACCCAATTTCCTGGTTACTAATGGTAAAAGAGAATATCCTTATCCCTTAAGCAAATCATATGAACAATCCAAATATAAGTTATATTACCTAAGACTAATCCCAAAACTGACCCTTCCAAGTCAAATTTAGAATTCCTAGTCAATCTAAATAGTGATAAAGCAATTAGAAGGATTAAGAACAAGACAATATAAATACTAAAACTAAAGCATGCATTGAAATAAAACCAAAGCCACATTGGCTACATGTAAGTTCAATCGCTAGCCATAAAGCATGAATCATTAAAGACGCCATTGTACTTGAATGTACCGCACAACTCCAAGAATGAAACTAAATGAGTATGGGGGTCTTCACTTGGTAATCCCCCAAAACTGAGCAGATTGTTGAACCATCTAGATTGTGCTCAGTTTGATCTCAAAATTATTCGTAGTAATGGTCGATCTTTGTATGCTAGAGTGAAGGCCTTGCACAAGAGGACATCATAATCCCCTCAAAGGCTTGTTTTCATGAATTTCTTAATCTTCAGCCATTGCACGAGATTGTTTTGGAATTTGGTTCTTTCTTAACTTTCTAACCATTCATTTGATCTCGGGATCGTATGGTAATAGTTCCAAATCTCTAGTGTTTTGCATGCAATATCAATAGCACCTGAAATCAAGAATAAAAAACTTAAAGTAGAATTAAGTAAGCTTATAATGATATTAACAAAACAAAAAATATTACTCATCACCAACAGTGCCAAAAACTTGATAGGAATTATACAAACGCAAGTGCATATTTTGTCTTCAAGTAATATAGTAACAAGTAGAGATCATTCCCACAAAGAATAAGTATTTTTTATGCTAATTACCACTATGATGCAACTTAACTCTAATCTAGCTAATGCAACTTTAGAGATAAATTCGATTAAAAAATATTAAAACTAAGTCTAGGTTCATGATATCCCTCACACCACACCTTAATAACTTTAATTCAAATCAATTCATGTATTAGTTAATATCAACCCAGATTTCTTAATCAATTACTAGCATACTCCTATGTCTAGCAATTATCTCTTCCTCTTAGTCTAATTCTCTATAATCCTATGAGAATTATTCTAAAGCAAACTCATTAAGACCCGATCTCCTAGTTACTTATGGTAAAAGAGTATATCTTTATCTCTTAAGCAAATCAAATCATTTAAATCAAATGAACAATCCAAACATAAGTTACATCACATATGGCTAATCCTAAAACTGACTCTTCCAAGTTAAATTTGAAATTCCTAATCAATTTAAATGGTGATCAAGCAATTAGAAACATTAAGAACAAGACAATATAAATATTAAAACTAAAGCATGCATTGAAATAAAACTAAAGCCACATTAGCTACATGTGAGTTCATTCATTACCCCTAGAATACGACTACTCCATACTAACTACAAAAAACATAAAAACTAAAGACAAAGCCATTACAAGTAAATAGAACATAAGAAGAAGAAGAAATAGAAACTAGAAGTTGTTGCTCTTCGGGTCTTCTTCAGCTCCTTAGCACTCTCTATCACGAGTTCTGGTGTGTCTATAAACCTCAACCTTGCTCCTCTATTTATAAGCTTTTTCCTCCTATTTAAATTAAAATAAAAATGTTAAGAATTTGCACAAGCTCTGCGGTGCATGCATTTATGGGGCTGCAGCGTCAGAAGGTCTATTTAATTTTAATAGGACTCGTCTTATTCCTCGTCATGCTTCACATTCATAAGCACTATGGCGCCAATCCCTTGCTTGGTTTACAAAAGTTGTCCTTAGCTTTGACGCTATGGCTTCCTTCTTATCAGGCTATGGCTTCAATCTATAAGCGCAGCTGTAACACCCCACTTTCCTTAATCCTTTACTTAATTCAATTAGTGTCTTATTTGAGTTATAATCACCTTGTTATTGCTTAACTAATTTAATGAACTCTTAATGCAATATTAGTTGATTTTCTTGTCCATATTTAAAATTTCTTGTAAGTAAGCTTTATATGGCCTTGATTATTAAATTCTTATTCATTTTTCTTAAATTCCATAATTTTTCTAGGTTCAATAATTACTTGTATTTATGTTGCCTTTATTTATCAAAATCAATTACTCAAGAAACAAACCTTTTTCATAACAAATTAAGAGCTTAGAGGCTCAGTTTCCCCACTAATATTCATTAATCTAGCTTACACACGTAGTAGCAAAAGGAGGCTTTACAATTTTACTAACGCTATTCTTCTCATTATGCTTATTTTTACATATTCTCATAACTATTCCATATACACTTTTCCACACATAATTGCATTTCAAGACAACTACTCTCAAGATCCACTTAGCTATAAATCTGCACATCAACATTAAAAAAAAAAAAAAACATGAGATAGAAATCTCAACATGCATTATAAAACGAAAGGCTGATGTGTAATTTGATAATACTGGAATACAAGAAACTTTCCTCATGCAAGCACTTTTTCCATTGTAGACCTTTCTTGCTAATATGCAAACCGAGACATCGTCTCTAGACTTACAGCACATTATTGTACCATCTCATAAGACATTGCCTTACAAGACTTACGGCACATCTCAGTGCCATCTCATGAGACATCACCCTACAAGACTTTTGGCACTTTATTGTACCATCTCTTCTAGATAGGATCCATTCTATAGTTTGAGCAACATAATGTCAAGATAGACTACAACTGCTAAAACCATGCAAATTCCACGCCTTTCATTTTCTTTGGTTATACATAACTCATCTTCTTATAAAACATGTCATTTTCAAATTCAATGAAACTAATAGAATAACGGAAATAATAGAATAAGGAAACACATGATGCTTACCTTAGTTTTTTCTCTCTTAACCGAATCCTCCTCCTTTAATTTCTCACTAATTTTCTCACTTTCTTTCTCTTTTCTTCACTTGCTCTTCCTTTTTCTCACCTCCTAGTTCACGGTTTTGCCTTTTCTTTTTTTTTTTCTTACTTTCTCTTACTTTATTGCACACTTTCCTTGCCTATCCATTTTTAGTCACTACCTCCATCCTATTTATAGTGCATGGCCAAGGCTTAGGAATTAGGAGAAAGTTTCATTTCCTAATTTTTCCTTTTAGTTCTCTAAAATTACAACCTTCTACTTATCATTCTCTAAATTAACATGTGCATTTTCTTCCTAGCACTTGTCTTCCTCTTATATTCTAGTTTAGATTCTTTAATTATTAATAAGCCACATAATTACCTTAAATCTCTACACATGTCTTGTTAATCATTCCATATACACTTTACTTCCTTAAATCTCTACACATATCCACCATAATCATTTCATGGACACATTGTCACCTTAATTCCTTACACATCCCTTACTTAATCATTTCATGGACACATTGTCACCTTAATTCCTTACACATCCCTTACTTAATCATTTCATGGACACCTTGTTTCCTTAATTCTCGCACATGTCCTACTTAATCATTCCATGGATACCTCGTGTTTTCCTTGCCTTCCACTTGTCTAGCCATCTTTCTATGATAATTATTACTTGCCACCTTATGTCCTAACTTTCTTCCATGTGCCCCCTTAATTATTATAACTTTTCCACCTTTTTCCTCCTTCTTACAACTAAGCCCCTTCAGTAATTGCAAGTTTCCACATTTAATCTTCTCCTCACACCTAATTCATCACATTTCCTTTTCTTGCAAGAAACCTATATCGTATTATTTTCTTTTCTTCTTCCAACACCATCATGTAGCATTTTTCCATCTTTGTGCCAACGCCTACACTTGTCCATATACATACATGAATTCATACATATTTTTGTATGTATATACTATTCTTATACTAATACATATTTTTATATATATTTTTATACATACATGTACTATTCATGTCAATGAAATAATATGTAATTAAATTTTAATCCTATTTAACTCATAAGATAATTACTTATCCTACAATTAATTTTGGGGGTGATATAACCGTAACTTCCAGCTCACTGACTTATTTGATTTTTCTTTCTTTGTATCAATCCCACGGCTTCATATTAGATATGCCGAGGCTGAGTCCTTTGTGCCTTTTTCATCAAATTCTTTCTTTATGTCACTGCAACTTCATGTTATTTAGCACTGCAGCGCCAGTTGAGTTGCTTCCCTTTTCTAATTTGAACTAGGACACTACAAAGACACCTAAAACAAATTAAGTACCAAAATTTGTAAAACTACTCCTAATTAAGACAAAAACTTTACAAAACTCTTAAAACAACGCTAACACTATATTTGATTAATATTCTAACTCAAAATATCAGGGTTAGCATCAAATATGAATTAGAATCATAGTGAAATAACTTTATTATTCTAGAGTTATAAGACATTCTAAAAACGTGACTAAGGAGAAAGCTATTCTAGTTTATGATAAAGTACGAGGTATGTCCATTAATATTGGTTATGTTATTCATAGTGCAATGCTGGAGGCTGCAAATGCCAGACAATTGGGTATGTGGTTCCGCTCCCTCATTACTGAATTATACCGCGAGGTCGATATAATTTGGGAGGACATCGAACCATTGGTGATAGAAAGGGCCCATAAATGACAAGCTGATGAATAAATTTGTGGACCAAAATTTTGAAGAAGGAGAAGGTAATCTAGCAGCTCTAGCTTAGCCCATTGGTACACAGAAACTGACTTTGGCTTAACAACTCTTACGGTTATAGGTGCAGTGTGCAGAGCATTGGCAGCATAATAATGCTATCAATCACTAGAACAATGAGTTGTTGAGGATGATGTTGTAGCAAGGAGGATTACTTCCCCTCCTTGTCCAGAGCCTCCAACCCCATTCCCCTTCCAGAAGAGGACATCAATATAGATTTCGATGCCTGAAGGGGGTTTTCTTTATCTTTTGTTCCTTTTGTTATCTTCTTGTTTTTCTCTAAACATTGGGACACTGTTTAGTTTAGGTTTGGGGGAAGGGATAACTTTCAGTTTGTATTTTCGTATTTGTATGGATAGTTAACCCTTGTTATAATGTAATTGTTTAGATATGATAATTAGGTTGTATTGTGTTTCCCTTTCCTATATTGTATTAAGAAAATTGCAAGTTGTTAATGATGTCTAGTATTTCTCTATTCCTATGATAGCATCTCATTTATGCATTGATTTTGACTTTTGATATAATGCAAGCATTTTTTTTTTCATTTTTTTTTTTTTTAATTTCTTATAATTAGGGCTTACACCTCATATATTCATATCTGCACAAGGCTGTTTTCACCTAAAGTTGTGTCTTTAATGATCTTTTCTTTATAAATCTTAGACTTTTTTTGACCTCTTTAATTAGTAAGATTTCCTCTTGAGGCGAAATCCTAGGCAAAACTTAGTTGAGAATATAATTTAGGCCATTGTTGGATCGATAGAGCCTTTGTTTATCCACTCTTGATGTTATATTTTTCAGTACCCACTTTTGAGCTTAAGGCCTATTTTCTTCTTTTCTAGCATATATATATTAGCCAAACCTTTGTTTATAAGGACTCATTTGCACCATTATTACTTTAAGCACATTTAATATGCAATTACATTGAATTTAAAAAGAGAATAAGCTTGAAGTAAGTCTTGAGAATGAGTGCATTACAAGGAAGAAAAAAAAAAATTTGTTCCTCTCCACTTGATAAAATTTAAGTTGAGAAAGTATGTGAAAATTCCTGGACAAGTTAGCTACAAAAGTTTGGTGGGAAAAATAAAAAATAAAAAAAGAAGAAAGAAAGCAAGAAAAAAGAAAGGAAAGAAAAAAATGGAAGAACATTTATACCACACAAGAATAAATATATCAAATGATAAAATCATGAGATGAAATAGTTAAAGCCCAAGTATGTAGAAACTAACACCTTGGGAAAAGAAAAGGTGGAAAAGAAGGGTGAACTAGTACAAAGAAATTATGCTTAGGGTATTTGAGCTAAAAATTCCATTTCATCAAACCTTTGCCGTAGCCTAACATTACAAGCTGAATAAAGAACTATTAATATTTGACTAAGTATTAGCCTATATTAGTGGAGAGAGGAAAAAAAAGAAGTTTTAGGAGTAAAGATTAATCTTTGAGTTATTTTGAAAATAATTTTAAAATCATCTAACTCTAGTGACGATGCCTTGCACACAAACACACGAGGTTGGCTTGAACATAATAAAATTCAAAATTATACTTGTGTGCTGTCTTGAGTCAAGTCTTTGTATAAAATTTGAGGATTTTTTGTAGGAGAATAATTAGCTCGTCATTGATAGGTTAATTGTGATTTTGTTTTTTCTTTTACTTGGGACTAGTAAAACTTTAGGTTTGAGGGTGTTTTAACTCTAAAATAATAAAGTTATTTCACTAAGATTTTAATTCATATTTGATGTTAATCCTAAGGTTTTGAGTTAGCATACTAGTTAAATATAGTGTTTTAATTGTTTTAGGTCATTTTAAGAGTTTTGTAAAGTTTTTATCTTAATTAGGATAAGTTTTGTGAATTTTGGTATTTAATTTGTTTTGAATGTCTTTGTAGTATCCTAGTTTGAATAAGAGAAGGAAATAAGTGCTACAGGCGCCATCGCACTAAAGAATATAAGGCCGTGGAGCCTTAATAGAGAGAATTTGATGAATAAGATAGAGAGACTTAAGCCGCGATAGCCACTATGATGAAGTTGCAGCACTTTCGAAAATAAGCAAGAAAGCCTAAATGAGTTAGAGAGCAATAGGCTTGGGTGCCTGTATACTTGAGTAGCTAGCGCTATGAACTCAAGCTATCCAGAAGAATTACAGAGAGGGATGAACTGTGATGTGATGATGGTGAAGCCTCAACACCACATTGAAGATGACTTTCATAAAGTTTTTGAAGGGTTGGCGCAGCAATGCCTATATATGAGAAGCCGTGGTGGGACAAGATGGAGTCCTATCGAAATTAAACAGAGTCTACTACACCGCAGCTCTATATACACTCATGCTGTAGTGCGTGTATGGATTTTGAGGATTCTATTTTAATTGAAATAGGAGGAGAATGCCAATAAATAGGAGAGGAAGGCTAAAGTTTAGAGATAGACTAGAGCTCGTGATAGAGAGTTGAGAGAGCATGCTTAGAGCTAGAGGAAGCAAGGGATTTTGAATAGCGTGGAAACCGACATCTTCCTTGTTTTCTCTTATTCCTTCATTCCTTTTAGTTTCTTTGTATGTATTTAATGTTTTGTTTAGTTGTAATCATGTTTTTATCTAGTAGCATGAATTAAATCCTATTTCTAGGATTATAATGGAACTCACATTTAGTTTGATTTAATTTTATCTATGGATTGCTTAAGGTTTGGTATTCATGTTATTTATATCATTCTACACTTTATACTTCTAATTGATTAGCCACTAATTAGATAGACATGGTAATGTAAAGGAACCTTGACAAAGAAAATCTTTGTTAGCGTTTAAATGATATAACCCATATTTGAATTCTTCCACTTTGTTAGTTGAATTAGATTTGCATATAGGATAGATATATACCTATATAATTTGTGTAGCCAAATTAGCTTTGTTCTTAATGAATCTTGCTTAATTCAACTCTCATAAACATAAAGTGAACTGATTAAGTAAGGTATGAATAATAAGTAATTCGAAATATACTTGTAATCAACTTGGAACCCTAGGTTAATAACATAATATCATAACTAAGCATGATAGGATAAAGGCATGTCAAGTGAAATGTGAGCAAAATATAATCCTAGGTTTTCTTTACATAATCTCAAGTTCAATCATTTTATTTACTTGCTTTAATTTAATCATAATAACAATCTCAAATTTTCAATTGTCTGGATAAAGTTGAAGTTTGTAAATTTTAGTACTTGGCTTGATAGAATTAATTTCTTATGGGAACGATATTTAACTTACCCTTTTATTACTTGTTTAAATGATAGATGCATTTATGTAATAATTCTAATAGCACAAGCACTATGAGATTTAGGAGCAACCATAAGTTGATGTTGTTCTTAATATTTCAAAAACTTGGACTGAAAAAAAAAGTAAAATTCAGCCAACCAAGGTAATCCTCCAACTGGCTAACTAGTCTTACACGTATCCTCAAGGATAATCGAAGATGTCCTAGTTAAGGTGGATGAACTGATCTTTTCAGGTGACTTCTTTATTTTAGATATAGAGGAAGATAAGAAAATTTCCTTGACTTTAGAAAGGGCATTCCTAGATGTTAAGAATACGATATCATTGTATTATGTAGTCCCACATTATTTAGATGTGGAAGTTATGTTTTAATATTTACTATAAATAAAGCTTATGCATGTAGGCTTTGAGATATCAATCAAATCTACAATCCTTTTCCTCATTCTATTTTATTTAACATGGTATCAAAGCGGAGTTTGATCTAAACCTAAGTTTAATTTTGGTTTTGCTGCCTCTCCTCTTTGGCAACCCCAAATAGTTTTAAAGTTTTTGATGTTGTTTAAGTTTGGAGTTTTGAAGTTTTTGCTGACATTATCTTTATTTTTATGTTTGTTGGTTGTTGGTTGTTGGTTGTTTAGTCCTTTGACATAACCTTATTTTTCAAGATTGAAGAGTTTTCCACATTCCTTGCTTGTTATCACCGATTCCAAAGTTACCTGCTTTTGTTTTTTGATCAGAGAAGTTCTTAGTGTAAGTTGTTGCCTAATTGGCACTTTATGTTAGGTTGTAAACCAACGCGACACATGTTGTTTGTATCATTCTCTTTTAGGCATATATTATTTGTGTCATTCTCTTTAGACACATGTTGTTAGTACCATTCTCTTTTAGGCAGAGAGTGAGTTCAAGTGAAACTTATCTAATTTTATTGTTAGAAGGGAGTGTTGAAAATTTTGATACTTGGATTATAAATAAGGCCCATTTTCTATTTTTTTAGAGGGGAGTGTCGTTCTCTTTTACTTTTGTCATTATCTATTTTGTTTAAACCCCTTTTCCTTTTGGAAGTTATGTTTTATTATTTATATAAATATAGCTTATGGGTGTTGGCTTTGAGATATCAATCAAGCCCATAATCATTTTCCTTATTTTATTTTATTTAACATAGTATCAGAGCGAGTTTAAAATCCAAGCTCGATCTTGACCCGATTTCCAAAACTTTAATCATCTCTTTCTTTTATGTAGTAGCCAAATGAAGAAAAAAAGGGGCTTTGCATCCAGCCAACAATAAGCTTAGTTATTTCCTCCATTCAGGCCTAAATATTTCATATTTTCAATTCTAGTTACTCCCACATTTCTCTATCCCTAGTTATCTATTTCTTCTAAAAGATGGCTCAACCTTTTTTCTTTCAAATGTCTTTTATTTTAGGTTTTGACGGTTCAAATGGTTTGACAGTTCAATAGTATCTTCGTAAACTCTTACAGCTGTGTCTCTTTCCAATGGTGCTCTTTTATTTTACCAGAAAATTCTGCTGTGCTTCCTTCCAGCGATGCTCTTTTTATCTTTCCTACAAATTTGGCAGTGCCACTTTCCAACCAACATGAGCATTGTTCATGGGTACTAGTATATTCATCAAACGGATTGAAGCTTGACCTACTGTTCTTAGTTTGTTATCAAACGAATTAAAAATTGACCTATTGTTTTTTGGTTGTTGGAAGTGATAGGGAGTATTGATGTTTATAATTAGGTTTATTTGTATAAGATTGAGCATTATATGCTTCTTACGGGGGAGTGTTAGGAATATAATATTATTGTATTGTATAGTCTCACATTGTTTAGATATGGAATATTTTACTATTTACTATAAATAAAGCTTATGGTGTAGGCTTTGAGATATCAATCAAGCCCGCAATCATTTTCCTCATTTTATTTAATTTAACACTAGCCACCGATAGTGCTCAAAAGGGAGAACTGACTATGAAAGCCCTAAGACCAAGTAAAATTCAACATCTTTAAGGACTATAGATTGCTTTTCTCAATCAGAAGACTGCTATGTATTTGAGGTAGTGCAAGAACCTGCTAGCAAGAAAGCCCATGAAACAAGTGGTACTCATGATTCCTCGTTATTACTGTTAAACTACCCCCTGATTACAAAACCTAGAGCTACAAAGCCTAAGGTTTAAACAAAAAAATGGTTAACAAGTGGTGGGAGTGCACACCAAAGGGAATCAAGTTTGGAGAACCATAACTTGTTAAAGAAGACTTTACTAAAGGTCATGTCATAACCAGTACAAATATCTGGTGTAGGTACAAGAGTACTAAAAGGAGATTTATAAACATGTGGAAGAGAAGGTAGCTTAAGATCACCATTTACCTCAACAATGCCACTTGAAGCAATACCAAGTCAAGCTGAGGACTTTAAACTAAGTGCTTCTTAGGCATCAACCCAAGTTTCTTAACTCTTTTCTATATTTAAGCTTTGCTGATATTTTAATTTTTACTTAGCATTTATCTCCTCTCTGTTAAGGCAAGGAACGCATTAAGAAATAACAACCAAAATGCAAATAGCCGCAGTGCCCAACTCTAGGAGCTAGGTAATGTAACCCGAGAGCATCACGCTACATCACACCATCACGTCATGCCACGGCAGAATATTTTGCAAAATTTTAGGTATGAACTATGAGGCTAAGAGGCTACGGCATCACCACACACCCCACCGAGGTGCCCAAATTCTAAAATTTTATTTTTTTCAAACAGAAAGCATAGGCACTACTGCAGCACAGCACTTGAGCCACTGAGCCCAAAAACCAAGAAAATTTTTGTTTACACAGAATAATATGCCACGGCACCTATTCACAAGTACTACAAAGTTCCATTTTTAGTAAATTATGGGATTTAACTCGAGAGGAAAGTGTTGTGGTTGATTCTATGCATGCCACGGCAGTCTAGCCCCTTTTTCAAAATTCAATTTTTTAGGGCATGGCACCTAGGCGCTAATTTACCTCATGCTACAGCATCCTATAGGAAATCCTGTTTTTAAAACACGAATTTAGACCCCAAAACCTAACCATACCTCTTCCTAAAATCATAGCTTTTAAGGTTGAATTCCTTGAACCTAAACCCTATTCCTTTTAAATCCCTTCACTTTTGCATAAATCGCCCCACTCACATCACTGTTCACTCATGTTCTTCACATGGCTGGACCATAAGTAAGTTCTCCCCTACTCTTTTCTTAATTTTTCGAATTCTTTGTGGGTAAATGCTTTTCTTATGTTCTATGGTTTGTTTGCTTAAATTTTCATGGGTGTATATCATTATTTAGGGGGTTATACATAGTTTGTTGATTTTGGGTTTTAGTTACATGGGTATTATGTTTGATTGAAGAAAATATGCTTATATGTTTTGTTGATTAGAATGCATGCAATGAGTATCTAGAACATCCCAATATTGCTGCCATTCCTATATTCCGTAAAAGTTATATGCAATTTTTTTAGGTAGTTGAGCTATGTTTGGGGGTGCAGTGATTAAATATTGATGGAGGATTAGTGGGTTATACTTCATTGATAATAACATGCCTAAGGTTTATTGTTTGTTGTTATTGTGAGTTCGAGACCTTTTTCTTACAATTAGGGCTGTGGTTGACTTATGTTGCTAGGAATTATGTGGTGTGGATTAATTACAGGTTCATGGCACCAAAAACAAAGGCTACAAAACGCTCATGCATTACTTCTACTTCCAAACCAAGGTCTAATGCCAGTCGGTTTATGTCATCTGAAGTAGAAAAATGCTTCCGTGAGGGTTTACTTAATAAAAAGATGATAGCTCAACACGATTTTAAACTTAGCCCTAACTACTTCCTGTACATATTCCGACAGATCGAGGATTGACATTAGGTCTATTTGTATGCACCTCCTCACACTAGGGTTGTTGCTTCGGTAAAGGAATTCTATGCTAACCTAGTTAAGCATAAGGAAAGTAAGGTTATGGTTCGTGAAAAAAAGGTGTCATTCACGAGCACAATCAATAAATGCTTACTATTGCAATTCGATCATTCCTAACATTGAAGAATATGAGCATTTCTCTATTGGGCTGAGACACAAGAAAGCTGAGGCTGCTACGCCAAGCCCACTGGCAGGGTCCAAAATTCATTGATTTTCAAGGCTGCGGTGCCTGCATGATTCCTAGTCCAAATTGAAGTGAATTTGAGGTTTTTTGAGCCAAAAAGGGACTATCTTGAAGACTTATACACATAAATAGAGACACAAGTTAGCAACATTTTTCTGGAGTATTAAATCTTTGACAAAGATGTAAGGAAGCAAGAGGGGCAAGGATTGTAGGAGCTTGAAAATCGATAACCTTCGTAACTTTCTCTATTTCTACTCCTTCTTTACTTTTATTGTATTCCTTTGATGTTTATTATTATTGAAACCATGTTTACACTAAGTAGCATGGAGCAGTTTCCTTTCTAGAATTGTAACTAGAACTCATCATGTAGCTTGACATTATTTTATCTATAGATTACTTAGGTTTTGGTATATGATTTATCTAATTCGTTTTTTGCTTAATGCTTCTAATTGACTGGCCATCTCTTAGATTGAATTAGGAAACCTAAAGGAACTTGGGAAGGGGAATTTAGGTTAAGCCTTGAATGAATTAGCATTTGTTTGAATTCAACAAATGTTGTTAAGTTTGATTTGTGTATAGCATAGGAATATACCTATATGCCTTGTGTAGCCAATTTAGGTATGATCTTAATGACCTATTTCATTTAATTCACATAGGAATATAGTGAATTAATTAAGTGAGATATATTTATAAGACATAGGAATATGCTTATAATTGATTTAGAGCCCTCGATTAATAATTTTTTGTCATAACTAAGCAGGACAAGATAATAATAATAATTCAAGTGAAGTGTTGAGGGAAGTTGTAGTTCTAAGCTCATCTCCAGTTTAATCTTGTGTTAATTTGCTTTTACTTTATCATTAGATCATAATCTACCTAAATTTTAGTTGTTTGAATAAAATTGGAATTGTTAATTTTAATACTTAGTATAATATTTAAAAACTCCTCGTAGGAACGATACTCTACTTACTCTATATTACTTAAGGAAGATGCTTGCGCTTGCGTAGGAAAAATCCGTATAAAGTTTTTGGCGCCGTTATCGGGGAGTTATTCTTATATTTGTTAGTAGTAATACTAGCCTGTTCTAGTTTTAATTTAAAATTTCTTTTTTCTTTTTTAGGTACTCTTAATCGTGCATGCGAAGAACTCGTAGCTTGGAGCTTGTTCCATTTGATTCTAAGATCGATGGGACAAATGAAAAACTTTGAAAGGAGAGGCAATAAGCATCAAGCCAAATTCTAGCAATGGCTAATGATCAAGAACCCAAGTTCTTGTAGGACTTTACAATCCTTCAAGTGCAAGAACTTCACTTATGCATACTAAGGTCAGCAATCCAAGCCACGATTTTGAAATCAAGCCCGTCCAAATCCAAATAATTTAGTAGATGGTGCAATTTTTTGGATTTCCAAATGATGATTTGAACTCCTACCTTATAAGCTTCTTGGAGCTTTGTGACACTTTCAAGATCAATGGAGTTTCTGATGATGCATTAAGTTTGTGCCTCTTCCCTTTCTTACTTCGAGATAAAGCAAAAAGCTAGCTGCTTGCACTCCCCTGCTACTCTATTATAACATGGAAAGAATTGGCCCAAAAGTTTTTAGCCAAATTTTTTCCATTGGCCAAAACAGCCAAGTTACGAAACGAAATCACTTTTTTCATGCAACTTAAGTCAGAATCTCTTTATGAATCGTCAGAAAGATTCATGTAGTTGCTTAGAAGATGCCCCCACCATGCCTTACCAAAGTGGTTCCAAGTCCAACCTTTTACAATGATTTAGTAAGCCAAACATGGACAATAATTGATGTCGCAGCCGGTGGAGCTTTAATGGGAAGACCATTGATGAAACTTTTCAATTATTGGAAGAGATGGCTACCAATAATTATCAATGGCCTTTCAAAAGGTTGTTAACTCGAAGAGTAGCTAGAATTCATAAGTTGGATGTCATTAGTGCATTAACTACACAAATGGCTGTCTTGTCAAAGAAAATTGACACTCTCCAAGGACAATCAAATAGAAGCCAAGCCATGGCTTGTGAGATTTGTGGGGATGCACATGCATGAAATGTGTGCCTAAACAATCATGAAGCTATAAATTACTTGAGCAATTACAATAGGCAACAAGGTAATCCTTACTCCAACACCTATAATCTGGGGTGGAAAAACACCCAAATTTTTCTTGGAATAATCAAGGGCAATCCAATGTAGCAAAGCCCACTTATCCAATTGGTGTTTTGTCATAAGTGCAATACATATTCAAGACGGATTCAAGACGAATTCTATAATCCAAAGCCAAGCAGCACCACTTAAGAACCTTGAGAATCAAATAGGCCAGCTAGCCAATGCCATTACGAGCCATCCTTAAGGTGCTTTACCTAGTGATAGCGTACCAAATCTAAGATGAGGGAATCCTAATATGAAGGATTGTAAAGCCATCACTCTAAGGAGTGGTAAAAAGGTAGAAGAACTTCCTAAGCAAGTTGAAATTCTATCTAAGCAAGATGATGAGGTAATTGTAAGTAGTAAAGAAGAGGTTCAAGCTCCTAAAGAAAACACTCCTACATACCCACCTCTACCTTTCCCTCAATGCCTTCAAAAGCCAAAGCTTGATGAGAAATTTAAAAAATTTATGGAGGTATTCAAGAAGCTTCACATCAACATTCCTTTTATGGAAGCTCTTGAACAAATGCCTGTATATGTCAAGTTTATGAAGGACATCTTGTCCAAAAAGCATAAAATAAAGGACCACAAAATGGTTGCTTTAACTGAAGAATGTAGTGCTATCTTCCAAAAGATACTACCACCAAAGCTCAAAGATTCAAGTAGTTTCAACATACCAATTTCCATTACCAAGTCCTTTGGTGGGAGAGCTTTATGTGATTTGGGAGCAAGCATTAACTTGATGCCATTCTCAATATTTTAAAAGCTTAGACTGAAAAAGGGGAAGATCAAGCTAACTAAAGTGACCTTGCAACTAGCAGATCGATCACAAACTTGTCCAAGAGGAATCATTGAAGATGTCCTAGTCAAAATGGATAAGTTAATACTATCGGTTGACTTTCTCATTCTTGACATAGAGGAAGACAAGGAAATTCTTATTATTTTAAGGAGACCATTCTCAGCCACTAGTAGAACACTCATTGATGTGCAAAAAGGAGAACTTATCATGAGAGTTTAAGACCAAGAAGTAAAGTTTAATGTCTCTAAAGCTATGACATTTCTTTCTGAAGCCGATGAGTATTATGCAATTAAAGTTATACATTGACCAACTAATGAAGGAGTTTAAGAGTTGCTTAATCCTCTTAACATATCCTCACCTTTAAAATACCATTCAATTACTAGGCCACCACCCTTGAAGACTAGAAGCTCAATAAGAAAGAAAGATATCAAGTGGTTGGATCAAATAATAGGGAAGCCAAAGCTCTTGAAGGAGATTCCCAATGGAGATCATGCTATGTCCAATGCAAGCTCACAGCAAAAATACAAGAGGAATAGGAAGAAATTTATGAACTTTGAAGAAAATAATCTTCCTAAAGTCTCCACGGCTTTGGAGGACAAAGGCTAAACATACAAAAGTCAAGCCAATGACTATAAATCAAGCTCTACTTGGGAGGTAACCTAACCTCTTTAACTTTGCACTTTAGTTTTTGATTTGTTAGAGTATTTTTAATTAAGTTTTCATGTTTTTGTTTAAATTACAAGATTCAAGCATCAAAATACAATCAACATGGTGAAAGGGGGTGAAAAATAGTACATCAAGTGCCCTAATGCTAAGTAAGTAGCTCTGAGAAATTAAACCAGGCAGAGAGGCTAGCGCCCTCAACACCATAAAGCTGGCACCACGGTGCTAATAGGGAATTTCAACCCATGACTAGGGTACCACGACCCCTAAAAGCTGGCACCCCAGCACCCCTAGTACCTCAACAAATTTATTTTGCCCTTTTGACCCATTTCAACTTACTTTCAAGGTTGGATGGTTCAAATACAATGTGGATAACAAATTATGTTCTTTCTACCTCGCTTAAATTCCAGGGAGTATTTCTATCCTTATTCTTTTTGAATATATTGAACATTGATGACAATGTTCATCTTAAGTTTGGGGGTTTTTAGTTGGTTTGTTTGTTTTGATGTTTGTTGCTTGGAGTTTTCTTTAGGTTGTTTAGTTAGCCGAGATGTTATTATTCTTTTATGATGAATTCCCTCATCTTATGATAATATATTAGTTTTCACATGCTTTTGACATTCATATTAAATTTTTGAGTTAGTAGCATCGTCGAATTAGATTTCCAACACTTTTATGCACTTGATCTTTTTCTTGGGATTGTTTTGTTATGTATAGACTTTTTATGTTTAGAAAGTTCATACTTAGTTAGGAACCTTATAAATATTTTTGATTCTCTCTTGAGATGAAATCTTAGACAAAGCTAAGTTAAGGATATGATTTAGGTCATCTTTGGACTATTTAAGCTTTTCATGCCAACCTTGATACATTATATCCATAGTAACCCCATTGAGCCTAATTTGGCATTTTCTTGTTCAACCACATTAATTTTTCCTTAGCCTTTTTTAATTTCCTTTTGCATCCTTCACTTTTAAGCATGTTGATCTTTCTAGGAAGATTACAAAGTTATATGATGAAAAAAAGAAGAAGAAAAAAAAACTGAAAGGGTGGAGTTAAAAAAAATCATGAAGGAGTTAATTTGTGTTCCATGTTCACCTTGGTCTTCATAATATAATGAAATAAGTTTAGGAGTGTGTCATGAAGTTGTTAAGAAGGGAATGCGTGCTTCATGTATAAAGGAAGTTTTCCATACCTTGTGCTTTTTGTTGTAACATTGAGGGCAATGTTAATTTTAAGTTTAGGGGTATAGGAATTTTTTCAAATTATGATCAAAAATTCCTTCAAATTTTGAAAAAAAAAAAAAAAAGTATGAATATGTAGGAGATAAAAGAAAAGTAGAAGCTAGGTATGGGTATATTACTTAAGATATGAAGGAAGTTCCAACAAAGGTCCTAAAATGAATAATGTGCTTAGAGTGATTTTGAGCCTTAAAATTTCCTTTATCATACCATTACCCTAGCTTTATGTTACAAGTTTAATAAAGACCTATTATCATTGACTTAGTAGAGTCTACATTAGTAAAGAGAGAGTTGAAAAACGTACTTACAAGTTTGAATGCTAAATGGGATTTTTCTTAGACATAAACTTATCTGGATTGCATACATTCCTCTGTTAAAGTTCATTGCACACACACACTAGAAATCTATTTGAATTTGATACTTGCTTTTAAATTGAATCATGAATTTGAGTGATACTTATGGTTGACATTTGGTTAAGTTCATGTGAAAATTTTGAGAGCATGTTGGGATTTTGTTATGTTTGGGTAATGCATCTTTGGAGCTATTAGTTTTTGTTTGTGTTTTTGTTTTTGTTTTTTTGCTTGAGGACTAGCAAAAATTTAAGTTTGGGGGTATAATAACTCTTCAAAATATAGTTATTTTACACTCTTGTACTCATATTATTTTAGCTATGTTCTAGAGTTTTAGTTGGTTTTTGCCTGGTTTTAGTTGAATTCCTAGTTGAGTCCGTATTATATTAGGATGTTGATTCCTAGTTGTTTTAGGATGTAGATTTAGGTGTTTTATAGTAGTTCTAACTTGTTTTAACTTAGTCTTTTTTATTTTGAAAGTCTAATACAAGAAAGAGTCCCATTAGAAGTCAAATTCGGGTTCAAAATGCATAAAATAGTGTGTGTTGCCAGAAGCCCCTGCACTGAGGCGCCAAAGAATTCTCTTTAAGACTTTACGAGAAGAGCTGAGGTGCCCGAAAGCTGAGGCAGCAGTGCCATGCCCACTGTCAGGGTCCAAAACTTGTTGATTTTCAAGGTTGTGGCACTATAAAGCTTAGGCCATGGCTCTAGCTTGATTCCTATTCTGAATTGAAGTGAAATTGAGGGTTTTTTAAGCCAATAAAAGGGAAACTATCTTGAGGACTTAATAGACACAATTAGAGACACAAGTGAGCAACATTTTTCTGGAGTATTAAAGCTTGTCAAAGGTGCCAGGAAGCAAGAAGGGCAAAGAATTGTAAGAGCTTGGAGATTGAAAACCTTCATTGCTTTCTCTATTTCTACTCCTTCTTTACTTTGATGTTTATTATTGTTGAAACCATGTTTACACTTTATAGCATGAAGTAGTTTCCTTTCTAAAATTGCAACTAGAAGTTAACATGTAGCTTGATATTATTTTATCCATAGATTGCTTAGGTTTAGGTATATGATTTATCTAACTAGTTTTATGCTTAATGCTTCTAATTGACTAGTCATTTCTTAGATTGAATTAGGAAACTAAAGGAACTTAAGAAGGGGAATTTAGGTTAAGCCTTGAATGAATTAGCACTTGTTTGAATTCAACACATGTTGTTGAATTTGATTTGTGTATAGGATAGGAATATACCTATATGCCTTGTGTAGCCAATTTAGGTATGATCTTAATGACCTATTTAATTCAATTCACATAGAAATATAGTGAATTGATTAAGTGAGATACATTTATAAGACATAGGAATATGCTTATAATTGATTTAGAACCTAGGTTAATAATTCTTTGTCATAACTAAGCAAGAGAAGATAATAATAATTTAAGTGAAATGTTGAAGGGAAGTTGCAGTTCTAAGTTTATCTCCAGTTTAATCGTATGTTAATTTGCTTCTACTTTATCATTAGATCATAGTCTACCTAAATTTTAGTTGTTTGAATAAAATTAGAATTGCTAATTTTAATACTCAGCATCATATTTGAAAACTCATCGTGAGAACAATACTCTACTTACTCTATATTACTTGAGGACAATACGTGCACTTCCATATGTAAAATACATATCAGTTTTAATGATACCTTGTGGTGGACAGTGAGTTAAGATTCGATGAAACCTTTGAGGATATTATGGGGACATCATTATTTTGGTGTAATTGCATCTTAAACTATGTTGGTTATTTATTTTACTTTTTTACTCGAGGACTAGCAAAATCTAAAGTTTAGGGGTATGATAAGTTCATGGTATAACATATATTACATCACATTAGGCATTCATTTTAGCTAGGTTCTAGAGTTTTGTATTACGAATTGTTTAGTTTTAGCTTAGTTTGTAGATTAGTTTGTGCTGCATCAAAATGTCATGTTTTAATTATTATTGCTTAGAATTTATCTTTTTAAATAAGAGTTCCATTCCTATTAAACTTTACTTGTGTGTTTTGAAGGTACAGGCCTCAAGGAGTCTTTTTTGAAGACCAATTGCTCAAGGGATAAGATTTCAGCTCGTTAAGCACCTAGGGCATGAAAAACCAAGGCTGTAGAACTGAAAATTACAAGTCAGTAGCATCATTCGCTAGGGCGCCAAAGTTCTGGACCAAAAATTATTCAACCAAAGGCATTGGGCGCCTAGGCACTAAGAAGTTGGCGCTGAGGTGCCAGAATCCTATGGCTGAGATGCGCAACGTCGTGCACAGTCTCTTGTTTTGTCTAAAAATCAATGCTAAGGTGCTGGAAAGTCATGGCTGGGGTGCTAGCCCAATACTCCGAATTAGACTCTAACTCATGATGTTGGAAAACTATAAAGATAAAGGGCTTGGTGATTCTAAACACATAATTGAGCAAGGGATTTTTGGAGATATAAAGTTGATTGAGAGTACTTGGAGCTAGAGGAAAAAGGGATTTTGAAGAACTTGGAGACCGACATCTTCCTAGTTTTCTCTTATTCCTTCTTTCCATTTAGTTTCTTTGTATGGTCTTAATGTTTTACTTAGCTATAGTCATATTTACATCTAGTAGAATGAACTAAATCCTTTTTCTAGGATTATAATGGACCTCACATGTAGTTTGATTTAATTTTATCTATGGATTGCTTAGGGTTTGATATTATTGTTATTTATGTCATTATATGTTCATTGCTTCTAATTGCTTGATCACCAATTAGATTAAATTGATAATCTAAAGGAACCTTGAGAGAAGGGAATCTAAGATAGCCTTGAATGACATAACACAGGTTTGAATTCATTCACTTAGTTGAATTTGATTTGCATATAGGATAGACATATACCTACATACCTTATGTAGCCAAATTAGGTTTGTTCTTAATGAACCTTGCTTAATTCAATTCTCATAGACATATAGTAAATTGATTAACTAATGTATGAATTATAAGCAATTCTAAGGATACTAACAATTAACTTAGAACCCTATGTTAGTAACATAATATCATAACTACACATGATAGGATAAAGGCAAGTCAAATGAAGTGTGAGGGAAATTATAATCCTAGGTTTTTGCTACATAATCTCAAGTCCAGTTGTTTTATTTACTTGCTTTAGTTTAATCATAGTTAACAATCTCAAATTTTCAATTGTCTGGATAAAGTTGGAGTTGGTAAATTTTAGTACTTCGCTTAATAGAATTAATTCCTCGTGGGAACGATACTTAACTTACCTTTAATTACTTGTTTAAAGATACGTTCACTTGCTTAGTATTTTCACAACAAATTATTAACCCCAATACCTAGTATTACCCTTCTTTCTTCCTTACAGGGTCACACACATTGTATTACCCCCCATTCCTCCTCCCACGTCACACTTATTGTATGACCCCCTCTAGCTTCCTTTCATAGTCACACCTATTGTATTATCTTTCTTTCTTCATCCCACGGTCACACCTAATGCATTACCTCTCTTTCTTTCCCCCACAATAACATCTATTGTATTACCCCTCTTTCTTTTCCAAGGCAAATAGGCAGATGTAAACAATCAAGAAGGTTTGCCTGCTTACCAATGGATCTGGATGAGGAAACTAATGCAAACCCTTCAGCGACCTTAAATTTACGAAGCTATCACTCCATCTTTCTTCTTGGACAAATTTTGTAATTGCCAACAGCATGAATAATTTTTTTAGGGTTTTAGCTGTTAGGCTCTAATGTATAATGTGTAAACTAGCTATGGAGGTTCAAACACCATTTTTAACTTTTGTTTAAGGAGTAAAATATTTTACTTCAATGCATAAAGTAAAGACTATGATCATGTTACTTAAAGTATATGTGATAAGTTGATGAAATAACTTATATTACATGACATTGTGCATTCATTTTAGCTAGGTTCTTAAATTTTGCATTACAAGTTGTTTACTTTTAGCTTAGTTTGTGTTGCATTAAAATGTCATGTTTTAGTTAATATTGCTTAGGATTTAGCTTTTAAATAAGAGCTTCATTTCTATTAAACTTTGGTTATGTATTTTGAAGGCAGAATACCTCAAGGAGTCCTTTTTGAAGAGCAATTGCATAAGGAATAAGATTTTAGCACATTAGGCACCAAGGCCATGAAAAACCAAGGTTACAGCACTAAACAGTACTGGTAGACCAGTTTGGCACCTAAGATATAAAAAGTTAGTGCCTTAGCTCCCAAACTCTCTGCCAAGAATTGACAAACATCTTCAGCTGGCTCCAGGGCACCAGACTTTTGTAGTTGGGGCGCCCAACGTCTTGTAAGTCCCCTTTCATCCGAAAATCAGTACTGAGGTGCCAGAAAGTCAAGGTTGCAATGCTAGCCAAAGAAATCTACTCCGAATTGGACTCCAACTCATGATTTTGAAGCCTATAAGAGAGAAAAGGCTTAGGCATTCTAAACACACAATTGAGTAGGGGATTTATAGAGACATAGAGTTGATTGACAGTGCTTGAAGCTAGAGTAGTAGATATTGAAGATCTTGTAAACTAGCATTTTTATAGTTTTTTCTCTTACTCCTTCATTCCTTTTAGGGGCATGCTACATGTTCTTGATGATTTATTTAGTTGTAGTCATGTTGAAATTTAGTAACATGAACTAAATATTTTTTCTAGGATTGTGATGGAACTCACATATAGCTTGACTTAATTTTATCTATAGATTGCTTAGGGTTTGATATTTATGTTATTTATGTCATTCTATGTTCATTGCTTCCAATTGTTTAATCATTAATTGAATTGATTTGGTAATTTAGAGGAACCTTGACAAAGAGAATCTAGGTTAGCCTTGAATGTTATAACACATGTTCGAATTCATTCACTTAGTTGGTTGAATTTGTTTTGTATGTAAGATAGTCATATACCTATATACCTTATGTAGCCAATTTTTGTTCTTAATGAACCTTGCTCAATTCAATTTTCATTGACATATAGTGACGTTGATTAACCAAGGCATAAATTATAAACAACTCAAAAACTACTTCTAATTAACTTGGAACCCTAGGTTAATAATATAATATCATAACTAAGAATGATAAGATAAAGGAAAGTCAAGTGAAGTGTGAGGGAAATTATATGCCTAAGTCTTCTCTATATATTCTCAAGTTTAATTGTTTATTTACTTGCTTTAGTTTAATCATAGTTAATAATCTCAAATTTTCAATCATCTCAATAAAGTTGGAATTGGTAAATTTTAGTACTTGGCTTGATAAAATTACTAATTAATTCTTCGTGGGAATGATACTTCACTTACTTTGTATTACTTATTAAGACGATACAGGCACTTGTATAGTATTTTTCATAACAAGTTTTTGGTGCAGTTGCCAGGGGAATTGTTCTATTCTTGTTAATATTTATACCAACTAGTTCTAGTTTAATTCAGAATTTATTTATTTATTTTTTTTTTAGGTTTATGTTAAGAACTCGTAGCTTAGAAGTCATTCCTTTTTATTTTGAAATTGAAAAGACAATTCGAAGGCTTCGAAAGGAGAATCAAGAAGCTACTTTTCAAATTCCTGTAAAGGCTAATGAACAAAAAGCCTAAGGCCTTAAAGGACTATGTTGTCCCCTTAGTGGAAGGCCTTCATTCAAGCATCGAATAGGCCAACAATTCAAGCTAACAACATTGAAATCAATCCCTGCCAAAGTTCAAACGATCTAACAAATGACATAATTTACTAGCCTTACAAACAACAATAATGCCCATCTGGTAATGTTTTTGAAGTTGTACGATACCTTCAAGTGCCATTCGTCTAAGGCTTTTCCCTTTCTCACTTCGAGATAAGCCGAGAAGTTGGTTATACTCCTTGCCTATCTCATTCCATCACTACATGGAAGGATTTAGCTCAAAAGTTCTTGGCAAAATTCTTTCCGCTAGGCAAAGCAGCTAAGTTACTGAATGAGATTCACCTCATTCATGCAACTAGAGCAAGAATCTCTCTACGAAGCATGGGAAAGATACAAAGACTTGTTTAGGCATTGCTCCCACCATAGCATTCAATTCCAAACCTTCTACAATGGTTTGGTTAACCAAAAAAGAACCACTATTGATGTTGTAACTAGCAGTGCATTAATGGGAAAGTTCATTGATTATGAGCTGTTGGAAGCAATGGCTTCAAACAATTATCATTGGCCATCTGAGGGACTTGTGATTTGCAATGTAGTTGGGGTACATGAGTTAGACATCATCACTACCTTAACGACACAAGTGGCTGGTCTAGCTAAAAGATTTGATATTCTTGGGGTTTTGGAAGTGAAGAATCAAGTCATGACTTGCTGTGGAGATGGTCATACTAGTGACGAATGCCAAAACACCGAAGCAATGCAACATGTGGGCAATTATAATAGGCAAACAACCCTTTCTTCAACAATTACAACCTGGGATGGAGAAACCATCCTAATTTTGGTTGGAACAATCAAGAGACTTCAAATAATATAAAGCCTAATTATCCTCCTGGTTTTTAATCACAAGCAAGACCAATGGCTACACCTGAGAAGAAGCCATCCTTGAAGAACATGTTCATGCAATACATGTCTAGGACTGAATTGGTAATCCAAAGTCAAGTGGCTTCATTAAGAACTCTTGAGACATAAATTGGCCAGCTGGCTAATGCCTTTACTAATAGGCCTCAAGGTGCCATTCCTGGTGACACTGAGCCTAATCCAAGGAAGGATAAAGACCAATGCAAGGCCACCCTTAGAAGTGGTAAACAGTTGAGGAGATGAATAAATAAGCTAAAATTGTGCACAAAACAATTAAAGCAGACACTTTAATTGAAAAGAAAAAGGAAAAAGTTCAAACCAATGAATCTATTATGCCTACTCCTCTACTACCCTTTCCTCAAAGATTCCAAAATTAGAATCTTGACAAGCAATTCCAAAAATTCCTAGAAGTGTTCAAAAAGCTTCACATCAACATATCGTTTGCTGAAGCTTTAGTACAAATGCCGAGCTATGTCAAGCTGATAAAGGATATCTTATCCAAGAAAAGGAGGCTAGGTGAGTATGAAACCATTGCTTTAACTAAAGAATGTAGTGCTATACTACAAAAGAAACTCCCACCAAAGTTAAAGGATTAGGTGGTTCTATTATCCCTTGTACTATTGGTACTGAATTTTTTGGTAAGACTTTATGTGATCTAGGAGCAAGTATTAATTTAATGACTTTGTCTATATGCCAAAAATTGGGTTTGGAGAAGTTAAACCTACATCAGTTACATTGTAATTAGCTGATATGTCTCTAACCTATCCAAAGGGAATAATAGATGATGTGATAGTAAAGTTGATAAATTGATTTTTCCTGCTTATTTTATTTTATTATGTTTGACATGGAAGAAGATATGGAAATCCCAATCATTCTTGGAAGAACTTTCTTAGCTACAGGTAGAACCCTAATTGATGTGCAAAAAGGTAAGCTTACCACGAGGGTTCAAGACCAAGAAGTAACATTTAATGTTTTTAATGCTTTGAAATTTCCTTTATACTATGAAGAATGTTTTGTTATTGATGTGGTGTATGAAATAACTCAAGAGATATTTTTAGATAATTATCCTATTGACCTTCTAAAAACATCTATAATTTCTAGTACTAATAGGGAAGATGACGATTTTGTTAAGTGCATGAAATTATTAAATATTTCACTATTCATAATGAGGTCGAACATCAATTTTGAAACTCTAGACATTCCGGCGTCTACACTTTCAGTTTCTAAGGTTTTTATTGAAGAGCCACCTACATTGGAATTGAAGTCTTTGCCACCACATCTAAGGTATACTTTTATTTTTCTATCATCTACTTTTCTTGTTATATTATGCTACTCTTACTAACATGCAGGAGGAGACACTCCTTTGTATACTAAGAAAGCACAAGAAGACCCTAGGATGGACCATAGCCAACATCAAAGGAATAAGCCTTTCATTTTGCAAGCATAAAATTTTGATAGAGGACAATCTTAAAGCTATCATTGAACATCAAAGTCGGCTCAATCCAATCATAAAGAAGAAGGTCAAGAAGAAAGTTATAAAGTTGCTAGATGCGGGCATTATATACTCCATCTCTGATAGCTCATGCGTGGGTAAGTCCAATTCATTGTATACTAAAGAAAGGAGGGATGACAATTGGTGGCTAACACCAAGAATGAACTTATCCCTACAAGGACCGTGACCAGATAGCGTGTATGCATGGATTATCGTAAGCTCAACAAGGCCACAAGGAATGACCACTTTCCTCTTCCTTTTATTGATCAAATGCTTGATCGGTTGGTAGGTATGAAATTTTACTGCTTTTTAGATGGCTTATTTGGGATATAACCAAAAAGCTATAGCCCCAGAGGACCAAGGAAAGACCATTTTTACTTGTCCCTAAGGCACCTTTATTTTTAGAAGGATACCTTTTGGTCTTTGTAATGCACCTACCACTTTTCAGAGATACGTGATAGCTATTTTTACAGATATGGTAGAGCATAGTCTTAAAGTGTTCATGGCTGATTTTTTTGTGTTTGGAGACTCTTTTGATACTTGTCTCCATAATCTAGAATGTGTGCTTAAATAATGTGAAAAGACTAACTTGGTCTTGAATTCAGAGAAGTACTATTTTATGGTACAAGAAGGGATTGTCTTAGGACATAGGGTGTCTAACAAAGGCATAGAGATGGATAAGGCTAAAAATGAAGCAATAGAGAAACTCCCACAACCTAGTTCTGTAAAATGTATTAGAAGCTTTTTAGGGCATGTAGATTTCTCTAGATGGTTCATTAAGGATTTTTCAAACTTTCAAAACTGTTACGTAACCTTTAAGAAAAAAAAACACTCCCTTTGATTATGACGAAGCATATCTAGATGCATTTTTATAGTTGAAATAGAGATTAATTACTCTTCCTATAATTGTTATTCCTAATTGGATCCTACCCTTTTAAACTTATGTGTGATGTTAGTGATTATGTGGTAGGTGCAATATTAGGACAACATAAGAATAAGATTTTTCACTCTATTTATTATGCAAGTAAGACATTGACTGGAGCTCAACTTAATTACACAACCACTGAAAAAGAGTTGTTAGCTAGTACTGTTTGCTTTTGATAAATTTCATTCTTATCTTATTAGAACTGAAGTTATTGTTTTTACTGACCACTGTGCTATTAAGTATTTGATTGACAAGAAGGATGCAAAGCCCTAGTTGATTAGATGGATATTCGTGCTCCAAGAGTTTGACTTGGATATTAGAGATCAGAAAGTAACAGAAAACCAGGTGGTGGACCATCTATCAAGGTTGGATGGTGGTGAGAAACTTATTAATCAAACTTTGATCAATGAGAATTTTCTAAATAAACAACTCTTTCATGTTGATCATCAAAAGTTACCATGGTATGCTAATTTTGTTAATTATATTATAAGTAAAGTTTTTCCTCTTGATTTAAATTTCCAACAAAGAAAAAAGTTTTTACATGGTGTCAAATATTATATATGGGATAACCCTTTTTTGTTTAAGCAATGTGTTGATCATATTCTTAGAAGATGTGTCCAGGAGGAAGAAATTCAAAGTATACTTCAGCTTTGCCATTCCTTACACTATGTTGGACATTTTGAAAAACAGCGAACAGTAGCAAAAGTTCTTTAATCAGGTTTTTATTGGCTCTCATTATTTAAGGATGCTAATAATTTTGTTGCTAACATATGACTGGTGCCAAAGGATGGGCCACATCTCCCAAAGACATGAGATGCCTTTCAACAACATATTGGAAATGGAGATCTTTGAATGTATTGGGAATTAACTTCATAGGTCCCTTCCTATCCTCATACAATAATCAGTATATTTTGGTGGCAATGGACTATGTTTCAAAATGGGTAGAAGCAATAGCTGATAACTTTTGTAAATAGAGTCATTTTACATTCTTTTACTCATATTTATTTAACTGTGTTCTAGAGTTTTAGGTGGTTTTTGCTTAGCTTTAGTTGAATTCCTAGTTAAGTTCCGTATTATATTAGGATATTGATTCCTAGTTGTTTTATAGGAGTTCTAACTTATGTTAACTTAGTCTTTATATTTTGAAGGCCTAATACAATAATAGTCTCATTGGAAGTCAAATTCGAGCTCAAAACGTGCAAGATAGGAAAAGCTATCCAGGAGTCTGGCACCCCAGCGCCATAGCTACTGCCAGACTCCCCTGTTTCATCAATTTTTGAGGCCACTGGTACCGGCGTTATTTCCTAGTCCGAATTGAAGTGAAATTAAGAGTTGTTAAGCCTATAAAATGGAGACTACCTAGAGTAGTTAAAGACATAATTAGAGACACAAATTAGCAATTCTGGAGTATTAGAGCTTGACAAGGGTGCAAGGAAGCAAGAGGAGCAAGGATCTTTGAAGCTTGAAGACCAACAACCTTCATAGCTTTCTCAATTTTTACTCTTTCTATACTTTTATTGTATTCTTTTGATGTTTATTATTATTGAAACCATTTTCACACTAAGTAGCATGAAGTAATTTCGTTTCTAGAATTCAACATGTAGCTTGATAATATTTTATCTATGGATTGCTTAGGTTTTGGTATATGATTTATCTAATTCATTTTATGCTTAATGTTTCGAATTGATTGGTCATCTCTTGGATTGAATTAGGAAATCTAAAGGAACTTAGGAAGGGGAATTTAGGTTAAGCCTTGAATGAATTAGCACTTGTTTGAATTCAACACATATTGTTGAGTTTAATTTGTGTAAAGGATAATAATATACTTATATTCTTTATGTAGCCAATTTAGGTCTAGTCTTAATGAGTCTTTTTAACTTAATTCACATAGGAATATAGTGAATTGGTAAAGTGAGATATTATTGTAAGACATAGGAATATGCTTATAATTAATCAATAACCCTACGTTAATAATTCTTTGCCATAACTAAGAAAGAAAAGATAATAATAATTCAAGTGAAGTATTGAGGGAAGTTTTAGTTCTAGGTTAATCTCCAATTTAATAGTGTTAATTTGTTTTTAGTTTATCATTGGATCATAATCTACCCAAATTTCAGTTGTTTGAATAAAATTAGAATTGCTAATTTTAATACTTAGCATAATATTTGAAAATTTCTGGTGAGAATGATATTCTACTTACTCTATATTACTTAAGGACGATATACATGTTTAGGTAGGTAAAATTTGTATTAAGTTTTTGGCACCATTGCCAGGGAGTAATTCTTGTATTTGCTAATATTAATACCAATCAATTCTAGTTTTAATTCAATTTTTTATTTTATTTTATTTTCTTTCTGTTCTCTTTTTAATTTTATTTATTTATTATTTGTCTTGTGAGGTATATTGAAGATGTATACTGAATTTCAACCTCACATGTTTCATTTAATATGACTTGGAATCATTCCAAGATGCTTTGGAGAGGTCAATATATTTGTTTTTATAGCGGTTTGTATGAAAGGTCACAGAAAGTGGTGAATATTCAAGCTGATTGAGACTTCATGGATCTAAGTATAGACAAAGCGTATGAGTTATTGGATCATCCCAACATATTTATAAGTGAGTCTACACCAAATGAGTGTTAGCCTATACCAAGAGAGGAGAAAATAGAGATGTCTCAAGAATTGGTACAAAATTCTAATCCCACATGTATTCACTTCATAGAAGAAGAATCATATAAAGAAATTCATATTACCCAACCTATTAAGCCTAATTTGGTCATAGAATAAGAAATCAATGACGCAATCCAAGATGAACAAATTAGTGAACCATAATTGGGTATGGAAGAAGACTCATATAGTGAGGAAGCAACTCAAGACTTGATCCTAGAAGACCTCTTGAATCTAAGTTAGCTATTAAAGAGAACAATTATGAAGATCCTATGTAGCCAACTCTTCATCCACCTAAATCAACCATTAAATTTTATATGTGTGAAGATCCTATGTGGCTAACTCCTCTACCATTATTCTTAGCATCATACCTCTATACATACTAAGCAAGAGTTTTAAAACCAAATGATATTGAATACATATGCCAAGTACTTCTAAATATTTTCAAGCTTGAGTGCATCTTAAATCAAGACCTATGTATAGTGTTATATGACACTTACTACGGGCGAAAGAAGCTTAATTAAGAGCATTATTCCAATAGTCAAGCCAACGACTATAAATCAAGTGTTACTTGAAAGACAACCCAAGCTCTTTAAATTAACACCTTAGTTTTTAATTTGGTAGAATGTTTCTAATTAATTTTTCATGCTTTTGTTGTAGCTACAAGAGTCAAGCATCAAAATACAATCAACATGGTGAAAGGGCGCGAAAAAACAGTATATCGGGCACCTCGACACTAAGAAATCATCCACAACACTGAGAATTTAAACCAGGTAGAGAGAATGGTGCCTAGGTGCTATAAAGCTAGCATCACGATGCCAATCAAGACTTTCAACCCGTGGCTAGTGCCTAGGTGCCCAAAAGCTGGGGCCATAGTGACTCCCAATACCCCAGCAAGCCCATTTTGCCTGTTTTAACCCCTTTCAACTTCCTTTCAAGCTTGGACGTTTCAAATACAACTTAGATAAGGAATTATGTTCTTTCTATCTTACTTAAATTCCAAGGATTATTTCCATACTTATTCCTTTTGAATATCTTTAACATTGAGGAGAATGTTCGTCTTAAGTTTGGGGGTGTTTAGTTATTTTGGTTTGATGTTTGATGCTTAGAGTTTTCCGTAAGGTATTTAGTTAGCCAAGATGTTATTATTATTATGATAAAATCTCTCATCCTATGATAATATGCTTAGTTTTCACATGCTTTTGACATTCATATTAAATTTTTGAGTTAGTAGCATTGCAGGATGCAATTTCCAACATTTTTATGCATTTGATCTTTTCTTGGGATTCTGTTGCTTATATAGAGACTTTTTATGTTTAGGGAGTTTATATTTAGTTAGGAACCTTATAAATATGTTTGATTCTCTCTTGAGGTGAAATTCTAGGCAAAGCCAAGTTAGAGACACCGTTTGAGCCTTCTAAGCTTACCTTGTTTTATTGTATATCACTAGTTACCCATTTAGCCTAACATTGCCTTTTCTTTAACACCCACCAAAAAAAAAAAATATTGCCTAACCAATCTTTTAAATTTCAATTTTGAACCATTACTCTTAGGTATGTTGATCATTCTAGAAATATATTGAGCTATGTTAAGAAAAAGAGAAAAGGTTGGAGTTACCTATGCTTAAAGAAAAAAAAAAAACCATATATTTGTGACTTTTGCTCACTCCTTTATTCATAATAAAAATAAATAAGTTTGGGGGTGTGATATGAGTTGGGCAAGAAAAAAAAAAAAAAAAAAAAAAAAAAAAAAAAAGGATATGAAAGTGGTAAAAAGAAAAAACCAAATATGTAGGGGTTGGAGAGTTATGAAAATACTCCCCAAGGTCTAGATTGATCTATGTTCTTAAAGTAACTTAAGCCTTATGATATTCTTTATCATACTGTTACCCTAGCCTACATTACAAGTTTAATAAAGACCTATTGATCATTGACTTAGTGAAGTTTACATTAGTGGAAAGAGAGTTGAAAAGCACACTTATAGGTTTGAATGCTAAATGGGATTTTACTTAGACATAAACTTATCCAGATTGCATGCATTCCTTTGTTAAAAGATCATAACACATGCACAAATTGGAATCCATTTGAATTTGATACTTACTTTTAAATTGAATCATGAATTTAAATAATACTTATGGTTAACATTGAGTTAAGTTTATGTTAAACTTTTGAGAGTATGTTGGGATTTCATTATGTTAGTGTGATGCATCGTTGGCTATTAGTTTTTGTTTGTGTTTTTAGTTTACTTTTACTCAAGGACTAGCAAAACCATAAGTTTGGAGGTGTGATAAGTCTTGGAAATAGAGTTTTTTAATTTTTTTACTCATATTAATTTAGCTATGTTCTAGAGTTTTAGTTAGTTTTTGCTTAGTTTTAGTTGAATTCCTAGTTAAGTCCGTATTATATTAGTATGTTAATTCCTAATTGTTTTAGGATTAGGATTTAGGTGTTTTATTCAAGTTTTAACTTATGTTAACTTAGTCTTTGTGTTTTAAAAGTCTAATACAAGAAGGAATGCCATTGGAAGTGAAATTCAGGTTCAAAACGCGTAAGATAAGAGAAGCTGTCCAGGAATCTGGCGCCTTAGCGCTAGAAAGCTAGCACCCAATGGTAGGATGATTTCCAAGTGGCACCCTAGTGCCAAAACATGGATGCCCTAGTGCCATAGCCATTACCAAACTCCCCTGTTTTGTCAATTTTCAAAGCCGCGGCGCTAGAAAGCTACAACGGCAGGGCTAATGTGACTCCTAGACCAAATTAAAGTGAAATTACTGGTTTTTAAGCCAATAAAAGGGGGACTATCTTGAACACTTAAAGACACAAGTTAGTAATGTTTTTTCTAGGAGTATTAAAGATTGTTAAAGGTGCAAGGAAACAAAAGGAACAAGGATCATTGAAACTTAAAGACCGACAACGTTCATAGCTTTCTCAATTTCTACTCCTTCTTTACTTTTATTGTATTCCTTTGATGTTTGTTATTGTTGAAACCATGTTTGCACTAAGTACCGTGGAGTTATTTCTTTTCTAGAACTATAACTAGAACTCAACATGTAGCTTAATAATATTTTATCTATGGATTACTTAGGTTTTGATATATGATTTTTCTAATTCATTTTATGCTTAATGTTTCTAATTGATTTGCCATCTTTTAGATTGAATTAGGAAACCTAAAGGAACTTGGGAAGGAGAATTTAGGTTAAGCCTTGAATGAATTAGCAATTGTTTGAATTCAACACATGTTATTGAGTTTGATTTGTGTATAGGATAGGAACATACCTATATGCCTTGTGTAGCCAATTTAGGTATAGTCTTAATAAGTCTTTCATAACCCAATTCCAATAAGAATATAGTAAATTGATTAAGTGAGATATTATTATAAGACATAGGAATATGCTTATAATTAATCAAGAACCCCTACATTAATAATTCTTTACTATAACTAAGCAAGACAAGATAATAATAATTCAAGTGAAGTGTTAAGAAAAGTTGTAGTTTTAGGTTACTCTCCAATTTGATCTTGTGTTAATTTGTTTATAGTTTATCATTAGATCATAATCTCCCCAAATTTTAATTGTTTAAATAAAATTAGAATTGCTAATTTTAATACTTAGTATAATATTTGAAAACTTCTAGTAGAAACGATACTCTACTTGCTCTATATTACTTGAAGATGATACTTAAGTTTACGTAAGTAAAATCCATATCAATAGCCTTGCCAACAAATGATTCAAAGGTTGTGATAAACTTCCTTAAAGCAAGAATTTTCACTTGACTTGGCACCCCAGAGCTATTATCAGTGATGGGGTTTCCCATTTTTGCAACAAGCACTTAGAGGCCCTTCTAGATAAAGACGGAGTCACTCACAAGGTTGCCTTGGCCTATCATCCACAATCTAGTGGACAAACCAAAATTTCCAACTAGGAAATCAAAAAAAAATCTTGGAAAAACCAGTATGCCCTTCAAGAAAATATTGGTCAAAGAGATTGAATGATGCATTATAAGCATACCGTAAGGCCTATAAAACTCTTGTAAGCATGTCTTTATATTGATTTGTTTTTGGGAAAGCATTCCACCTCCCGGTTAAGTTAGAGTACAATGCTTATTGGGCCATTAAGAAGTTGAATCTTGACCTCCATGCAGTTAGTGAGAAGAGTTTACTTCAACTTAATGAGATGGATGAGTTTCGGCTTCAAGCTTATGAGAATGCAAAGCTTTATAAGGAATGAACAAAAAAATGGTATGACAAAAAGATCATGGACCGCCACTTTTAAGCCTGGTATAAAGCTAGAGAAGTAAGATAAAGAGCTTGGAGACCTGACATTTTAGTTTTGTCTCTTATTCCTTCATTCCTTTTAGGGACATGCTACATGTTATTGATGATTTGTTTAGTTTTAGTCTTGTTTGCATTTAATAGCATGAACTAAATCTTTTTTCTAGGATTATGATGGAACTCACATGTAGCTTGACTTAATTTTATCTATGGATTGTTTAGGGTTTGATATTTATGTTATTTATGTCATTTTATATTCATTGCTTCCAATTGTTTGATCATCAATTGCATTGATTTGGTAATTTAAAGGAACCTTAACAAAGGGAATCTAGGTTAGGCTTGAATGTTATAACACATGTTCGAATTCATTCATTTTACTAATTGAATTTGTTTTGTATATAAGATAGACATATATACCTATACCTTGTGTAGCCAATTTAAGTTTGTTATTAATGAAACATGCTTAATTCAATTCTCATAGACATTTAGTGAATTGATTTACTAAGAAATAAACTATAAGCAACTCGAAAAATACTTATAATTAACTTTGAATCCTAGGTTACTAAAATAATATCATAACTAATCATAATAAGATAAAGGCAATTTAAGTGAAGAGTGAGGGAAATTATAATCTTAGGTCTTCTCCATCTATTCTCAAGTTTTATTGTTTATTTACTTGTTTTAGTTTAATCATAGTTAACAATCTCAAATTTTCAATCATCTCAAAAAAGTTGGAATTGGTAAATTTTAGTATTTGGCTTGATATAATTAATTCATCGTGAGAACGATACTTCACTTACTATATATTACTTGTTAAGATGATATGTACACTTGTATAGTATTTTTCACAACAATATGATCATCTAATTACTTATTTGTGTAAATGATTATCAAAAAAAATTTAATAAAAAATTTAAAATGATCATCTAATTAAAATTTACTTTCTTTGGTGACTTATTTATCTTAAATTATTCCATATAAATAAAAAATGAATATATATATATATATATATACAAACACATTAGCACAATGATCATTGATTCAAATCAACAAATGAATTATTTAAAATTTAAAATAAATAACAATATATTCCATAATTAAACCAAACATATACAAACAAAATACGTCCGACAACATTATGTGCATAATTACTTTCACTATTATAGCCTATAAATTTATAAAGAAAATACCCAGGTCGTACGATCATTAAAAACAAAACACTAAACAAAACTTTATGAGCCATTGAAGTTAGCTTTAGTCAAATCAGATTGGAAAAAAATACTAAATTAATTAGCTTATATAATTATGTACATGTCGTAAGATGTCAACAACAAACATTATAGTTTAATAATAAACATGAAATATCAAATCTACTAGTTAGTTATCACGACCCTTCCACCACATGAAATATCAAATCCACCAATCAGTTATAGCAACCCTTCCACCATTGTTACCTTCATATACACAAGATCAAAACCACCATAGCAGTTGTCATGGGTCGTGATTATTTTCTAGGTTTTTACTCCCTGTGATGGCACTTGACTGCCTTATCAAGGCTCAGCCAAATCCCCACAACCAACCAGAAAACAGTAGTACAAAAAACTAAATACAAATTTACAGGAACTCCACTCCCAACCTTTTATTAAACAAAAGGAACAATTACAGTATCTGCATTACTGCATGTACAAATTTGGTTACAAGTTTTTTTAGCTAGAAACCAACACAATTAGTCAACTCCTATATAGATTATACTGCAAACACAATATATAGATTATGATTGTAACTGTCTTATTTTGGGTCATTCTATTTTATTTTTGTTTAGTTTAACTTAGATGAAATATATGTATAAAATTACTTCTTTGCACACTTACTACAATGATAAATTTAAAGCAAATGAATTAGAGAACGATGTCGTAATTAAAATGAAGAGATAAAATAAGGCACTTGAAATTTTGGTGAGTTATTATCATGTGATATATAATCTAATTATGTATTTTGTTATAATTATCAGATTTAATATTGTGATTTTATCTTTAAATGAGTCATTAACTTAACAAGAATGTTAGTTTCTAATTAATTATTTTTATAAATTTGGTATTGATATTTGATAGACTTGTGAAACTCATTACTTAGCTTATTTGTTAGTAGCCTAAAATAATCTTAAACTACACACATACAACTTTGACTACTCCTTCAGTAGGCTCCTTCAGTAGGCCAGTGGTATATCTTAATTCCTTTATTTTCTTTTGTTCTTTATTATTGTTTCACATACTAAAAAGTTCAATTAATTCCTCCAATTTTAAGAAAAAGTGCGAATTCATAACTAATTATAACAAGAACTGCAAGTTTGGTAATAGAGAAAAAATAAAATTATTATACTGCATAGGAACTTCGAGAATGAGAAATTTCAACTCAAGCAACTAGAAGAAGAATACAATATAGGTTTGTATAAGAAAGTAAAATAAAATTTGAAGAATCATGAAGGATTTGGTCCTTCTAAATTCACTAATATTTTGATATGCAAATGATGTTCTTAATGGGTTTCAGTTGATTTCGAGACCACCAGACATTTAAAAATTGTACATGAAAGAAAATGTTGTAAAAATCCAAACATTACAAAAGATGTACTACTAGAAATTCATGATAAATATTCACCATTCTAGTATTTGGCATATTGGATAGAGCTCGTGGATTATCACGAAAAGAAACATAAGAAATAAAGACAGTTAATAGAATCAAGTTCACATACAATAACTAGAAGCATTACTTTAGTTCAGAATACTTAATTAAATCACATTATCAATTATGTGATCAGATATTGAAACGAACCCTTGAAGTATAAAGTAAGATATGAATGAATAATTATTTGTAAATCTATTATTATAGTTATGTTCAATTTATCAATTATTATGGTTGTATTTTGAGTCATCCTATTCAAGGTATAAAGTGTTATAAGGATTAATACTTTCTTATATTTCAAAAAAAAAAAAAAAAATGAATGTTGTGCTTGGAAAAAAATCTTATATATAAATCTTGCAGATTTAAAAGAGTTTAGAGAGTTCTATCAAGGTATAATTTGGATTTAATCAGCCTTTAATTTTGTTTGAGTTAAATTTGAGATCCTTGTATTTAATTTGTTTCTCAAACAATTGGATTGTAATTTGACTTCTAGAAGATTATATAAATTTCTTTGAATATGTAGTTAAGTCTATACACCTTTAAAACATCGTATAGGAGGGCTTTACAAATAGCTCAAGACTTATGTGAGCTTCAAGTAAAAATAAGCAACATACCTAATTTTCTTGAAATGAAATGTAGATAAGCAATTTTTGTAGACATAAAATATAAGAGTAAATGAGAAAAACAGATACCAAAAACTGAGTTTACCAATAGTAATACAACTTATAAGCATCAACTTCCAGGAAATTTTCTAAATTCAAAATAATTGTTCAACTTCAGTGTAAATGTCTTAAACAAGAACTACAAGCTTGGCTATCAAGCAAAAAACCATTATTAAACTAGTTTAAAATGTTGAGAAAGGAAAACTTCAATTAAAACAGCTTGAAAAAGAATGCAATGCAAGTTTGTATGAAAAAGTATATCCAAAATTGAAGAAGCACAAAGAATTTGGTCATTTTGTATGGGTTAATATTTTGATGTGTATAAAATATTAACAACATGTTCTAATTGATTCATTAATTAACCACCAAACATTTAAAAGTGGTATATGAAAGAAAATGTTGCAAGAATCCAAATATTACAAAATATGTATTACTTGAAAGTTATGAGAAATATTCAATATTTGAGTATTTGACTTATTAGATAAAGCTCGTGGATTACCACGAAAAGAAACATGGGAACCTAAGATCAATTATTATGGTTGTATTTTATGTCATCCTATTTATAGTTTCTAAAGTATTATAATAATTAATATTTTACAAAAAAAAAAAATTAAAAATTATACGTAGTGATTAAAAAAGAAACTTTATATAACAATCTTACAGATTTACAATAGCTTAAAGAGTTCTATCAAGATAAACAATGATTTAATCAATTTTTTATTTGTTTGAGTTAAATTTGAGACATTTATATTTAGATTGCTTCTTAGACAATTTGATTGTAATTTAATTTCCATAAGGTTATATGATTTACCTTTTTGTATGGTCTAGCTTAAATGAAATATATGAATGCATATATATATATAATTACTTATTTATATACTTACTAATACAAGAAATATAAAGCAAGTGAATGAGAAAACAATATCATAATCCATTTTTTTTTCTCTTGCTCTTTGCTATTGTTTCACATACAAGAAGGTTATTAATTTATCCAACTTTAAGAAAAAGTGTGAATTCATAACTAATAATAACAAGAACTGCAACTTGGATATAGAGTAAAAAATATTATTACATTGACAAAGAACTTTGAAACTTAACTGAAGTAATTGGAAGAAGAATACAATGTAGGTTTGTATGAGAAAATATATTGAGAATTGAAGTCCAAACAGTTTGGTCCTTTTTTATTCACAAATAATTTGATGTGCAAGGGATGTAACCAATAGGTTCCAGCTGATTTAAAGACTATTATACATTAGAAATGGTTCATGAAAGAAAATATTGCAAGGATTCAAACATTACAAAAGATGTACTACTATATGTTTATGAGAAATAGTCATCATTCCAGTGCTTGGCGCATTGGATGAAACTCATGGATTACCATAAAAAAAACATAAGAAGTTAAGCTAGTTAATAGAATCAAGTTAACATATAATAACTAGAAACATTACTTTAGCTAAGAATACTTAATCAATTATGTAATAAGTTATTAAGACATGTCTTTGAAGTTCAAAGTAAGATATAAATAAATAATTATTTATGACTGGTCGTTTTTGTAGATTGATTATTATAGTTGTGTTTAATTTATCAATTACTATAATTGTATTTTGGGTCATCCTGTTCGAGGTTTAAAGTGTTATAATGATTAATACTTTCTTATATTTGTAAAGAATAAAAAAAAAGAACTTGCCACCTAGAAAAAAAAAAAAAAACTTATATATCAGTCTTGCAATTTTACAGGAGTTTAGAAAGTTATGTCAAAATATAGCTTGGATTTAATTAGCATTAAATTTCATTTAAGTTAAATTTGAATCCCTTGTATTCAAGTTAGAATGAGAAAAGCATACACCTAAAATTGAGTTTACTAATACTATACAAGTTATAATCATCAAATGATAAAGACAAACTTAAAGGATATTTTTCAAATTTAAAAGAATTGGTCAAGCCTTAGTATAACTGTCGTAAACAAGAATTGTAAGCTTAGATATCAAGCAAAAAAATATTATTAAATTGGCTAATAATATCAATAATGAGAAACTTCAACTGAAAAAAATTGAAAAAGAATGCAATGTAGGTTTGTATGAAAAAATACATTCAAAATTGAAGAAGCATAAAAGCTTTGGTCATTTAACATGGGACTAATATTTTGATGTGCATAGAATATTATATTGGGTTCTAATAGATTTAGAGTCTATAAGACATTTAAAAATGATAAATTGAAAAATATATTGCAAGAATCCAAACATTGCAAAAGATGTATTACTTGAAGTTTAGGAGAAATATTAACTATTATCAGTGCTTGTTGCATTGGATAATATTCATGTATCAACACGAAAAAAATATGGGAAGCTAAGATCAATTATTATGGTTGTGTTTAATTTAACAATTATTATGATTAGATTTTGGATCATCATATTCATGGTTGTAAATATTACAATAATTAATACTTTCTTATGTTAAAAAAATGATAATGGTAATTAAAAAAAATTCTTATATATTAATCTTACAAATTTATAGGAGCTAAAGAGTTCTACCAAGATATAACAAGAATTTAATTAACTTTTTTATTTGTTTGAGTTAAATTTGAGACATTTGTATTTAGTTTGCTTATCAAACAATTTGATTGGAATTTGGATTCCAATAAGGTTATATACTTTACCTTTCTGTTTAGTCCAGCTTAAATGAAATATATAAATGCATATATGTATAAAATTACTTATTTGCATACTTACTAATACAAGAAATATAAGGCAAGTGAATGAGAAAACAATGTTGTAATCCGTTTGTTTGTTTTCTCTTGCTCTTTCTTATTGTTTCACATATAAGAAAGTTATTAATTTATCCAACTTTAAGAAAAAGTGTTAATTCATAACTGACTATAACAAGAATTGCAGCTTGCATATAGAGTAAAAAAACATTATTACATTGGCAAGGAACTTCAAATCTTCAACTGAAGTATCTGGAAGAAGAATGCAATATAGGTTTGTATGAGGAAATAAATTAAGAATTGAAGAAGCCCAAACGATTTGGTCCTTTTATATTCACAAATAATTTGATGTGTATGGGATGTTACCAATAGGTTCTAGTTGATTTAAAGACTACTAGACATTTAGAAAGTTATACATGAAAGAAAATGTTGCAAGAATCCAACCATTACAAAAGATGTACAGCTATAAGTTTATGAGAAATATTCTTCATTGCATTAGATAGAGCTTATGGATTACCATAAAAAAAACATAAGAAGTTAAACCAGTTAATAGAATCAAGTTAGCATACAATAACTAAAAGCAATACTTCAGCTAAGAGTACTTAATTTATATCACTTTATTAATTATATAGTTAAGCTATAAAAACCAGTCCTTGAAGTTCAAAGTAAGATATAAATGAATAATTATTTATGGCTAGTCTTTTATGTAGATCTATTATTATGGTTATGTTTCATTTATCAATTATTATAATTATATTTTGGGTCATCTTGTTTCAAGGTCTAAAGTGTTATAATAATTAATACTTTCTTATATTTCTAAAGAATAAAAAAATGAACCTACCATCTGGAAAAAAAAAAAAAAAAAAAACACTATATATCAATTTTGTATATTTATAAGAGTTTAGGAAAGTTCTGTCAATGTATAGCTTGGATTTAATCAGTTTTAACTTTTGTTTGTGTTAAATTTGCAATCCTTTATATTCAATTGAGAACGAGAAAAGTATACACCTAAAATTGAGTTTACCAATACTAATATAAGTTATAATCATCAAATGATAGAGACAAATTTCCAGAATATTTTCCAAATTCAAAAGAATTGGACAGCTTCAGTATAATTGTCGTAAACAAGAATTACAAGCTTGGATATCGAGTAAAAAAATATTAAATTAGCTAAGAATATCAAGAATGAGAAACTTCAACTGAAAAAAATTGAAAAAATAATGTAATGTAAGTTTGTATGAGGAAAGTACATTCAAAATTGAGCAAACATAAAAGTTTTATTCCTTTTATATGGATTAATATTTTGATAGTGCATAGGATATTATATTGGGTTCTAATAGATTTAGAGACTATAAGACATTTAAAAATAGTACATTGAATAAAATATTGCAAGAACTCAAACATTACAAGAGATATATTACTTGAAGTTTATGAGAAATATTAATTACTATAGTGGTTGGCATATTAGATGACGCTCGTGTATCAACACGAAAAGAAATATGGAAAGCTAAGATCAATTGTTATAATTGTGTTTACTTTAACAATTATTATGAGTAGATTTTGGGTCATCATATTCATAGTTTTTAAATATTACAATAATTAATACTTTCTTATATTTAAAAAATAATAATAAAATGATACTGGTACTTAAAAAAACTCTTATATATCAATCTTACAAATTTACAGGAGTTAAAGAGTTCTACCAAAATATAGCAAGGATTTAATCAATTCTTTATTTCATTTGAGTTAAATTTAAGACCTTTGTATTTAGTTTGTTTCTTGAAAAATTAGATTGTAATTTGGTTTCCATAAGGTTATAAACCTTTTCATTTTGTTTGCTCTAACTTAAATAAGATATATGAATGCATATATGAATATATATATAATTACTTATTTGCACTCTTACAATTATCAAAAATTTAAAGCAAGTGAAAAAGAAAACGATATCGTAATTAAAATGAAGGGATAAGATAAGACACCTAAACTTTGGTGAGTTATTGTCATGTAATATATAATCTTACTTTGCATTTTGTTATAATTCATTAGACATAATATTGTGATTTTGGCTTTAAACTAGTCATTAATTTAACAACAATATTTATTTTCAAATTAATTACATATATAATAATTGTTATAATCTTGATGTTGTTAATTAACTAGATATTTGGTAGACTTATAAAACTCATTACTTACCTTCTTTATCAAGTAGCCTAAATCATTATTAAATGACACATATGAAACTTTGACTTCTCTTTTAGTTGGTTCGACATATATCTTAATTTTTTTTTTCTATTCCTCTTTATTATTGTTTCACAAACAATAAGGTTTTATCAATTTCTATAACTTTAAGAAAAAGTATGAATTCATATATTGAAATAGACACCCTTAGTATTTTAAACTTCTTGTTGCAATTATCATTGCCTTTGGAATATTTTAAACTTCAATTCTAACTTCAATCTTGATAATACAGTTAGCAAACATAGTTTCTTCATGATGGCTCCGAACAAGTGGATACCATCAGTTAAAATCCTTTATCATCAGTTGCACATTTTTGATAAATTTTTCAATAATTTTCTCATTGTTCGTGTGCATGGTACTCAAACATTAGTTTATGCTAATTAGTTGTTCATACTTCAGCAAATGACTCAAATACTAAGAATAACATATAAAGATGATAAGGATGTAAGGGAGTTTCAAAAGCTTCATTCGCAAGCAAAGGATAAAGGTTTTGATCATATTTTTCATTCCCCATCTCTCTTTGAAAATGTAATCCAGTTTATACTTCTTGGCAACATCACATGGGGGAGGAATTCATAAATGACTTAAATTTTATGTGAATTTCAATTAAAAATAATAAGTATATCTAATTTCTTTGATTCAGAATGTGGAGAAATAATTGAAGAAGACAGAAGATGGAAGAGAAAACGAAGAAAGTAGACACCAAAAACCTAGTTTACCAATATTGGCTATAAGTTACAAGCATTACTTAATAGAGACAAACTTATAGGAAAAATTTTAACTGCAAAAGAATTAGCTAACCTCAGTGTAACTGGCTTTAGCAAGAACTACAAACTTGGATATAAAGTAAAAATCATTATTATATTGGCTCGGAATGGTAAGAATGAAAACTTTAAATAAAGTTAAAGAATAATGCAATGTTGGTTTGTATGAAGAAAGTAAATTAAAATTAAAAAAGTACAAAAGGTTTGGTCATTATTCATTCGTTAATATTTTGATATGCAAAGAATGTTATTTATAAGGTTCCAACTTATTTAGAGACTACCAGACATTTAAAAATGGTCTAGTGAAGAAAACGTTGCAAGAATCCAAATATTACAAAAAATGTACTACTAAAAGTTTATGAGAAATATTCATCATTCTAGTGTTTGGCATATTGGATGGAACTCATGAATTATCATAAAAACACATAAGAAGCTAAACCAGTTAACAGAATCAAGTTAGTATATATTAACAAGAAGCTTAGTTAAGAATACTAAATTAATATCACATTATCTATTATTTGATCAGTTATTAATACCTCTCTATGAAGTTCAATGTAAGATATGAATAAATAATTATTTATGATTGATTTTCTTCGTATATCTATTATTATTATAGTATTTAATTTATCAATTATTATAATTATATTTTGGGTCATCCTATTTGAGGTCTAAGGTATTATAATGATTAATACTCTCTTATATTTTGAAAGAATAAAAAAATAAAGGTTATACTTAGAAACAAAATCTTATATCAATTTTATAGATATGCAAGAGTTTAGAGAGTTCTATTCAGGTATAATTTATATTTAGCCAGCTTTTAATTTTGCTTGAGTTAAATTTGAAATCTTTGTATTTAATTTATTTCTTTAACAATTGGATTGTAATTTAGTTTTCACAAGATTATATACTTTTTATTAAAGATATAACTAAGTCTATACTTCTTTGCAACATCACATGGGGATGAAAATTTACATATAGCTTCAAACTCTATGTGAGCTTCAATTAGAAATAATAGTGGATCTAAGAAGTAATTGACGTAGACAAAAGATATAAGAGAAAATGAGAAAATCATACATACACCAAAAAATGAGTTTGCTAATACTTATAAAAGTTACAAGCATCAAATGATAGAAACAAACTTCCAAGATATTTTTCAAAGTCAAGAGAAATGGCCAGTGCCAGTATAACTGTCATATAAAAGAATTGCAAGCTTGGATATTCAACAATAAAATATTATTAAATTAGGCTAAGAACGTCAAGAATGGAAAAACTTCAATTGAAACAACTTGAAGAAAAATGTAATGCAAGGTTTATATGAAGAAGTATGTTCAAAATTGAATAAGCATAAAAGAATTAGTCCTTTTTCATGAGTTAATATTTTGATGTGCATAGAATGTTACAATAAGTTTCAATAGATTCAGAGGCCATAAGACATATAAAAATGGTTACATTGAAGAAAATTTTGTAAGAATTCCAAACATTACAAGAGATGTACTACTTGAAGTTTAAGAGAAATATTAACTATTATAGTACTAATACGCTACTCATGTATCAGTATGAGAAAAAAAACATGAGAAACTAAGATCAATTATTATGATTGTATTTAATTTATTAATTAATATTGTTGTATTTTGGGTCATTATATTTATGGTTTTTAAAGTTACACAGTGATTAATATTTTCTTGTATTTAAAAATAATAATAAAATGGACATGGTGCTTAAAAAAAATCCTTATATATCAATCTTATAAATTTGCAAGGAGTTAGAGAATTTTATCAAGATATAGCTAGGATTCAATCAGTTTTGTATTTCAGTTAATTTGAGGTCTTTGTATTTAGTTTATTTCTCAAACAATTGAATTGTAATTTAGTTTTCTATAAGATTATATACTTTTCTCTTTCGTTTGGTCTAGTGTACATAAAATATATAAAAATATGTATAAAATTACTACATTGTAAACTTATTACTAAAAAAAATTTAAAGCAAACAAAAGAGAGAATAATATCGTACTTAAAAAGAAGAGATAAGATAAGGAACTTGAAATATTAGTGAGTTATTTTTATGTAATATATAATCTAATTTTGTATTTTGTTATAATTATTAGACATAATATTGTGATTTTGGTTTTAAACATGTCATAAATTTAACAATAATGTTTAGTTTTTGATTAATTACTTATATAATGATTATTATAATCTTGGTGTTGTTAATTAGTATATATTTGATAGACTTGTGAAACTCATTACTTACCTTATTTACTAGTAGTCTAAAGCACTATTAAACTATAACATAAAACTTTAACTCCTCCTTTAATTGGTCCACCATATATCTTACTTCCTTTGTTTTTTATTATTCTTTATTATTGTTTCACATACAACAAGGTTCAATCAATTCTTCCAACTTTACGAAAAAGTACAAATTCATATATGGAAATAGGCACCCTTGGTATTTTAAGCTTCTTTTTCCAATTGTCATTGCCTTTGGAATATCTGAACTTCTATTCTAACTTTAGTGTTAAGAATACAGTTTCAAACATGTCTTCTTCATGATGCCTCTGAACAAGTGGATACCATTATTCAACATCTATTGTGCCTTTCTGATAAATCTTCTAACAATTATTTTATTATTCATGTGCATGGTACTTAAACATTGGTTCATGCTAATTACTTATTCATATTGGAACAAGAGACTCGAATGTTGAGGATAATATATAAAGATGATAAGGATGTTAGGGAGTTTCAAAAGCTTCTTGTTGCTATTGTTCATTGTCTTTGGAATATCTAAACTTCAATTCAAACTTTAGTCTTGAGAATGTAGTTTGCAAACATGGCTTCTTCATGATACCTCCTGAACAAGTGGATATAATCAGTCAAAATCCTTCAATGATCAATCTTCTAGTAATTTTCTTATTTTTTGTGTGTATGGTACTCAAACATTGGTCTATACTAATTAATTATTCATATTGTAGCAAAGAGCTCGAATGCTGAGGATAACATATCAAAACAATAAGAATATAAGGGAGCTTCAAAAGCTATATCCGCAAGTAAAAGAAAAAGGTTTTGATATTCTTTTTCGTTCCCCATCTCTCTTTTAGAATGTAGGTAAGTTAAGTTGTATGTGAGATTAAACTAAACATAACCAGTTGATCTAATTTTTTTGAATCAAAAGGTGGAGAAGTAACTGAAGAAAATGAAAAGATGTAAGAGAAAACGAAGGAAGTAGACATCAAAAACCGAGTTTACTAATAATAGTTACAAGTATCAATAGCAAAGAAATATTATTACACTGGTTAAGAACATCGATAATAAGAAACTTCAACTGAAGAAATTTGAAGAATAATGCATTATATGTTTGTATGAGGAACTAAATTCAAAATTAAAGAAGCATTAAAGGTTTGATCTTTTTACATTTGCTAATATTTTGATGTGTATAAGAGATTACCAATGAGTTTTAACTGATTTAGAGACTACTAAACATTTAGAAATGGTATATAGAAGAAAATGTTTATCATTCCAAGTGCTTGGCAGTATTTGATGGAACTCGTAAATTACCCCGAAAAGAAACATATGAAGCTAAACCAGTTAACAGAATCATGTTAGCACACAATAACTATAAACATTATTTCAGTTAAAATTATTTAATTAATATCACATTACTAATTATATGATCAATATTAAGACTTGTTCATAAAGTTCAAAATAAGATATAAACGAATAATTATTTATGGCCAGTTTTTTTTTGTAGATATATTATTATAATTGTATTTAATTTATCAATTATTATGTTGTATTTTTGGTCATCTTATTCTTTCAAATACAAGTTAGCTCAATCAATATCTTCAGTTTTAAAAATAAGTGTGAATTCATATATGGAATTAGACACTCTTTGTATTCTAAACCTTTTATTGTAATTGTCATTACATTTGAAATATCTAAACATCAATTCAAACTTTAGTTTTGAGAGTATAGTTTGTAATTATTGCTTCTTCATGATGCCTTCAAATAAGTGGATACCAAAAGTCAAAATTCTTCAACGTCTATTGTATTTGTTATTTATTATTATAAATCTTTCAATAATTTTTTCATTGTTTAGATCCGTGACATTCAAACTTTGGCAAATGCAAATTTGTTATTCATATTAAAGCAAGTGTCTCGAATATTGAGGATAACAGAGAAAGAAGATAAGGATGTGAGAGAGCTTCAAAAGCTTCATCTGCAAGCAAAGGATAAAAGTTTTGATTGTCTTTTTCATCTCCCTTATCTATTTGAAGATGTAGTCAAATATATATTTTTTTGGAACATTACATAGAGAAGAACTTTATAGATGAATCAAGCTCTATATGAGCTTTAATTAAAAATAAGTAGTAGATCTAATTTTTTTTGGATCAAAAGGTGGAGAAGTAACTAATCAAGATTGAAAATATAAGAGAAAACGAGAGAAGCAGATACCAAAAATTTTGTTTACCAATTGTCGTGACCCAAATCGGAGTCATGATTAATGAATCAATCCAAGGTGAACATAGGCCCACCATAACTAAAAAAGCCTACAAAGCTCCTTTAAAACAAAACAAAATTCAATATTCTATCTAAAATTGTGACACTCAAAAGTTTATAAACTTAATAAAATAATAATATAATCTATAATGGTCATCCATGACCACAATTACATAACAGAATAGAACAAATCTTACAAATAATGTTGCAATGGAGTCTAATTTATAAATATATAGATACAAATATTTAGAAGGTTGACACTAAAGACCATTTCTTGCTTTACAGCGATAATTGAACATAAGGCACTAATTTTTTATTTTTTTTTTGTGGGTATAAATCATTTGTCTTATAAGGTTGGTTTACCAATAGGGCGATGGATTTATTTCATTTTTTAAAGAACTCTTATTAAAATACGCTATAGCAATATTATAGTTTCTAGTGAAATATTAACTAGATAATAAGACTAGATCTTTTTATGCAGGCATGGGAATGGTAAAATAGTGAATCAGGCAACCTTTTTTACAAACTTCCCCCTCTTAATAAATAATAATAATAATAATAAATGTAAATAGAGGCATCTTGTTGCACCATCTTTTTTGTTAAAAGAAAATCTCATTTTAATTGATGTTATGGTGAAGCTGATGAACGATTTGGAAATTAAAATTTAGAAGGACTGTAAACTAAGTTTACCAGTGCCTCAACATCAATTATTATGGTTGGATTTTATGTCATCCTATTCATGGTTTCTAAAATATTACAATGATTAATACATTCTTATATTTAAAAAAATATATAAAAAAGTGGACATGCTACTTCAAAAAAAAAACTTTATATAACAATTTTGTAAATCTATAAGAGTTTAAAGAGTTCTATCAAACTATAGCTAGGATTTACTCAGCTTTAAATTTCCTTTGAGTTAAATCTGAGACCCTTGTACTTAGTTTGTTTCTTAGACAATTAGATTGTAATTTGGTTTACATAAGATTATACACCTTGTTTTCTTATTCGGTCTAACTAAAGTGAAATATATAAATGCATATATAAATATATGTATAAAATTACTTATTTGTACAATTACTACTACCAGAATTTTAATGAAAGAGATAAAATTACCTATTTGTACACTTTGTTGAGTTATTATTTAATATATAATCTAATTCTACATTTTGTTATAATTATCAAATATAATATTGTGATTTTAACTTTAAATAAGTCATTAATTTAACAAGAATGTTTGTATTTTGCTTAATTACCTGTAGTTATAATTTTGGTGTTGTTAATTAATTAGATATCTGATAAACTTGTGAAACTCATTAATTACCTTAAATAATAGTAGCCTAAAACCCTATTAAACCACATATATAAAACTTTGTCTCCTCTTTTAGTTGGCCAGCTATTTATCATATCCCTTTGTTTTCTCTTAATCTCAATTATTGTTTGACATATAAGATAGTTTAATCAATTCCTCCAATTTCAAGTAAAAGTAATAATTTATATATGAAATTAAATACACTTGGTATTTCAATTCACTACAAGAAAATGACTTATAGGCTACAGCCAGTAGCAATAGTAGATAAAACCATATCCACTAATAATATATACTACGACCATTTTGATAAGATACGACCAACCGTACCATATAAATTTTTTTTGATTTCCCATGTTTCTTAATTCTCCGCTATGGCCCAAATACTTTTTACTATGATTAGGCTGTGTAGTATAAGTTTATGATATTACTTATTTTATTTAAAAATTACTTTTCTTTTAAACTATGATAAAAGTCATAACCCATATGACCTAGCCATAGCAGATAAGAAGTGCATAATAAGTATTCTATTATGTTATTTTGATTCAGACTTCAGAGCAAATACCCGTCCAACTCTTCAGAACAGTACTAGTGATTCCTCAAAATGGTGAAGAGATAACAAGGGTTAAAGTTTGATGTTTTGGCATTCTTTCTAAAAAGATATCAATAATTCATGTTGGGTTTTAGTTAGCAACTTACAAATTTGTTGGTTTATTTCAGGGATTTTAATCATTTGAAAATAGAGATAGTCTTCAAGGACTAAAATTGACTTTAAGGTTTGTAATGAGTTTTATTTATTGGTTCTTTTCTTTTAATATCTTGAATTTGTATTGAGTTTTTAGGTATGAATTGTTAAAATAATCTTAAGTTATGAGTTGTAACTTTTATAGGGTTGTAATTTGCAAACTGAAAATCACCTGCCTAAAATTAAAAGTTAGAATAGCCATATTCTAGGTTTTACATAGTTCTACAATATGAATGTCACATTCTAGGCTTTAGGACAATGAAATTTTTTTTTTCTTTTTTTTAAAGACAAGAAAACCATGGCTCTTAGATTTAGGCCTATGCTCTTGGCTTCGATATGGTATTTACTGGTGTGTGCCTGTGTGAGATTTGGGTTTATGTGATTTTTTTTTTAATTTTTATTTTATTTGTTGTTCTTCATAATAAATTCAAAAGTTAAAAATATAATAATTATGTCATTATGAGTTCTAATTGATAACTGAAGTTCTTTCTTTTGAGCACATAGATGAATAATGCTTTTAATTCTGACACCTCTTGTATGAGAAGAGCCTTTAGGTCCTCTTTAGCACATATATCAACTCTTTGAGCCTTGTTCCTATCTTCTCATTCATTTTCTTCATTTTGATTTTTTTCTTGAAATGTTTATATCTTGCTTTTCTATAAGCTACAAGCCAAAATATAGAAGAAAAAGAAGAATATCATTGACTAGTATCACAACAAATAAAAGCCATTAGATAGATAAAAAAAGTAAATGCATCGCATTCAAAGGAGTAAGAAAGATCAAGAATAAATAAATTAAATCAAGACAATGTATGAACAGAAAAATCTTAAACTTACCAATATTGATGCGAGCATAGTTCTTGAAGAACCATACAATAAACATACTCCTAAAACTATTGTATGAAGATATTAGAAAAAAATTTGAGCTTGCATAATTTAGAGAAACCTTGGGACTCATATCCGATAACTAGCCTAACTAATTTCTGCTAGGCAAGGAGTTTCAAATGTTACAAGGTAAAATAAATAAATAAATAACTATTCATGTATGATTGGTTATTAGTATTTCCAATTTTTCAAAAGATTTATGAAAAGATAGCTTCATTTTTGTTTTATAAGATGCTCAGTATATTAACAGGAAATAGATAAAAACCTATTAGGATTAAGGAATGAATATCTATACTAGCAACAATGAGATTAAACCAGAGTACTTGACTAGAGAATACTTGAGCTATAAAGAGAAGAATGTGAATTATAAGGACAAAGTTTATTAAAATTATATTCTTGTAGTCATAAGAAGTATAAAAGGATAAATGGCCAAATAGACTGCCTAAAGTTGTGAACACTTATTTCATGTCATAGAATTATTTTTTCTATTATGTTATGAATAAATATTGTTTAGTGTGAGAATAAATTGAATTTAAAGAGGTTAGAATTTATCATATCGAATTGAAATATTGTCAAGTAAAGGTCACAAGTCTACTTCACTAAAGATAATGCACTAATTTGCATCAATATGAGACCAAGATAAACTAATGGAACTAAAATATCACCTTGATAACCATAATTAGTATAACATAAATAATCACAAAAAGTTTGTATGAAAAATATTCCTACCATATGCCAAGTGCAGTTTCAATGGAAATATACTATTATGTAGCTTATAGAAAAGCTGAAGATATAGACAATGCATGATGATGATGTTTATATCTTGCTTATGATGTAAATATTACCTATTTTCTTTTCTTTTTTCCTTTTTTTTTTAAAAATACGTTTATCTTACTTTTTGCACCAATACTCTATCACACTAATTTACCTTGAATTTTATTTTAGTTATTGATGGGTGTTGATTGCTATTGTTTTTAGACATCAATTTGACATGATTTTATTTCATCTGAGATTTTATTTTTATTTTTACTTTTGCTTAAATATTCTACAATTTAATAGCTATATGGCATTTAGTCACTTGAATAAATGGATTATTGGCCTTATATTGAATCTTTTGCCAAGGAACTTGCTTATTGCTATTTGCTGGATATATAATTCCTAATTATTTACTTAAATGAATAGATTAAATGGTAGATGATGTTGGATTTGGAAACTGATATAGGAATTTAGAATGTTTTACTTGGACTGCAAGTGTTTTGCTTATAATTCAAGTCTCAATTATTTGTCAAAGTATTCAAAGTGTCATCTTTTGCTTTTGCATATTACTCAAGATTCAAGTACTTGATAGGTGATTGTGATATATAGAACCAATCACTAACTTATACCCTAAAACGCATGGGATTAGATTTTTAGGAATAAACATTTACAAAATGAGAGTTCAATAAGAATTACTAAATGCAAACATTCATATGATATCATAGCTACTTATGTTCATATTTCTTACTTGAATAACTTGTATTGAAACTACATATGTCTTTGAAGAATCAAATGCTTCATTTATGTACTTTTTTTATGTTCACTTGAGATCAATTTTTAGCATAAATTTTCATAAACTTGGACTTTGAGCATAGTTGATGGATCGTTCGCATGCTATTTGTAGGTCTCTAACTACTGAATTTTTACCTGAGTGGAAACTTTTCTTGACTTTGCATTTTGACACCCTTCATATGTGTATTAGGACAAATTAAGTGTTATTGTGTTCTTTGTAATAATACAAAGTTTTTAGGAAAATATGTTGTTACCCTGTACTTATTTAAGGTTTTTATTAAGAATTATAAGAAATTGACCAAGCATGGTGATAGATTGGTTAATCATATGCCCATTGCTAATGTAGTACAAAATTTTTGAGAAATTAATAGAATGGGGGATGTGATAATAGATGCTGCTAGACCATATTTCAATTGGGATACAGAAGATCCAAATCCTGATGTTGCAAAATTCAAGATAGGTGCCGATGAATCCTTATAGAAGAGTTGCAAGGTTCGTACTAACCTTTTTACAAGCACGCAATTATTGAACTATAAATTATATTTTAACATTTTTAAGAACTTTTATTTAGATTGATGTCAATAATTAAATCCATGTTACAAGATAGGGATAAGTTACCATCAAATTTTTGTAAGGTCAAGATGACGGTTAAAGAATTAGGACTCATGTATGAGAAAATAGACGTATGTACCATTTCAAAAACTTTATATGATAGAGAGCACTGCTAGACAAATGATATGGCACAAGGTTGGTATTCGTAAGAATGAAAACATAGGTTATCCATCCATTCGACACTGAGGCATGAAAACATTTTGATAACAGTTTCCTAGAGTGGACAGATGAAATCAAGGTTGTTCAATTAGGTCTTTCTTCTAATGGTTCACTCCTTTTAGTAAGTTAGCATCTTCTTATTCTTGTTAGCCTAATTTTGTTACTTCATACAACTTGCTACCAAGGTTATGCATGAATAAGCAATACTTGTTTTTATCCTTCTTCATAAGGCCTTTTAAACATATTAAGTTTAGTAAAGGGTATAAAGAACCTATTGGCTTTAGGAAAACGTATAATTAGAAGAAAAAAAAAGAAGTATATTTTGAGAATTTTCTTATTGTTCCACAAAACTTATTTTTCATAATTTGGATGTTATGCATATTTAAAAAAAAAAATTTTGATAATGTATTTAACATTATTATGAACTTTAAGGACAAAACAAAAGATAATATGAAAGCATGTGCTAATATGGCCTTATTATGTAAGCATAAAGATTTAGAAATAATGAATGGTGCAAATGGAAAACAAAAAGTAAATACAGCGACATATACCTTAACTAAGAAGCTGAAGAAGTTAGTATGCTACTATGTTAAAGATTTGAAATTTCTAGATGGATATGCATCATATTTGTCTCGATGTGTGAAGGTCAATGAATGCAAGTTCTATGGTATGAAAAATCATGATTATTATGTGTTTATGTAGAGATTGTTATCTTTGCATTTTGAGAATTTGTAAAAGAATGTATATGGAATGTTTTGACAGAATTCAATAACTTTTTCAAGTATATATGTGCAACTGAATTACTTGGTGGGTGCATAGAGCAGCTTAAGATAAACATTGTAGTCATTTTTTGTAAACTTGAAAATTATTTTATTCCTTTATTCTTTAATTCTATAAAACATTTAGCTATCTATTTAGCTTAAGAAGCTAAAGTTAGTGGTCTCGTATAATATTGGTGAATGTATCCTTTTAAGAGGTAATGTATACTTATCATATTACAGTTTCTATATATAATGCAAGTTATATGTTACAAGTCTTTGTATGTTTGATATTAGATGTATGTATATCCTAAAGAAAAAGGATTGTAATAGGGAAAGGGTGAAAGATTTGATTGTCGAGGCTTAGATTTTAGAAGACATCTCAAATTTCTATTTGCTTTATTTTCTAGCAATGTTTAGACAAAATTGGGACAAGTAGGTCATAATGACAATGGAATAGATAAAGAGGATGACAATCTTTCACTTTTTTGTTATTTAAGTCGAACAATTGGTCGTGTTAATTATAAAAGATTAGAGGATGAAGAGTTTCATGTAGCAATTATATATGTTCTCGTGAATTGTGATAAGATTGGCTTATTTGTGGAGTAAGTTGTTGATTTGCTACTAACTACACAATGAAGTGATATTATATAATTGTAATGCATTAAATAGCTCTCTCATATTTGTTGTAGCCAATATGATTTAAAGTTGGAACAAGAGAAACCTAATATCAATAACAAACAAATTAGAAGTTTCGTGAAAAGAATTTTGTATATTTCTTTCGTGATTTTATAAGTAATATATTTTCTTCATTTTGTTTTCATATTGTTTACGGTAAAATATAAAAATTATCTCCTTATTTTATTTTGATAGGTTATGAGCAATGCAAGTATTGATAAACATTTACATGATATAGGTCATCTTTCGAGAAAATGTGTAAAAACGTACAAATGATATAATATAATTGGGTATGGATTTCACACACAATAATATAAAAGAAAAACGAATAGCTATATATGCTTGAAAAGTAAATGATACTATAAAAGTGGACTTGACTGGTATGATATGTTAGGCAAAATTATAGAGTTAGAAGAATACCATAGGAATAACAATGTTGTCTTATTCAATTGTAATTGATATGATATATAGAAAGGAGTTAAAGTAGACCAAAAACCTAGCACTATAAAAATTAATCATTAATCCCAATATAAGAAATACGAGCCATTTATAATGGCAAAGCAAGCAATACAAGTGTATTATATACCAAATCCTTCTTCATTAGGATTTTAGTTATAGTAAAGACATAACTCTAGTTGATATTATACTCTTTTATATATTTTATATTATAAGCATTAGTTGCAAAACTTAAATAAGACTCGTTTTACTTTTTTTTGGGTAGAATTAATGCTATTTCTACTTGTTTATTTATATTTCTTTTCTTGTTGGTGACTTATGTATAAAGGTATATAGAGAAATAAACACAAATCCTGATTAGGCAATTCTTATGACAATTTTCCCATATATTTCCCAAAAAATGTTTTCTTCTCAAGGATATGGGATTTTCAAACACTATTTAAGGGTTTATAAATATTTTCTGGTAATCCTGGATTATAAAAATTAAAAACTTGTTTACCTTTTTTTTCTTTTTTTCAGAAACTAGTCTTTTAATTTTTGTACTGTTTGTGCTTATGACTTAGGCTGACTTATTAAATTTTAAGCATATTGAATATAATGATGAGGATTATACATTAGAGGTTGGGGTGGTTAATAGTATAGTGGTCTACCATACTTAGGTTATGAAAGGAAATTGGAACATGCTAGATGCATAGGTCCAATAAAGAGATATCCAAGAGCCTTTGAGGATTGTCTTTTGTAGGATTGCTTTTACTTTTAGTTTTATAGTATGCCAATCTCCTGTAGCTTATACTAAATATTTTTAACCTTTATCTTTATTTGGCTGACTTATGTCTGCTTAAGAAATCTACAATAAAATTTTTATTACTTTTGATATATTTTATATCAAAATGATATTGACAAATAAAATTATACCATCTAATTCTTGAATTTTCTTCTCCTTTTCTAGATTTAGAAAATATTTTACTACTTGATTATTAGTTATAATAAGAAATTTATCTGGTGCTAGATAAATATGAAATCTTTTTAAACTATTTTTTATGGCTAAAAGTTTTTTTTTATAAATAATATAATTGATTTCATTGGGCTTAAATTTTCTTGAATTATAGCCACAAATTTTTTCTTCTTTATGTACTATAGCTTTTAAAACTGCTCCTTAATGTTCATTATTAACATCAGTTTCTAATATTAATTTATCTCTTTTAAGAAAATAAATAGTAGGTAAATTTTTTATTTTATCTTTGATTCCCTTTATTAAATTAGAATCTTTTGCTTCCCAAAATAATTGTTCATGCTTTTTGAGTTTCTAATAAAGGTTTTTCCTTTTTGGATAAATCTTTTATAAAATTTATACCATAATTTAGAATTCCTAAAAAACTTTGTAGTTGTTTTCTATCTACAATTTTATGAGAAAAATCTTTTATTTTTGTAAGAATATGATCTTATAACTTAATACCTTTTGAAGCTAAGTTTAATCCTGAAAGTTCTATTTCTATTTTTTCCAGTTCTATTTTCTTATGGCTTAAGATAATTCTATGTTTTTTGAAAATATCTCTAACTTATTTTAAATGTCTTTTATATTCTTTTTATGTTCTTTCACATTTTTAAAAATAGGATCCATCCAATTTTGAAAAGTTTATAGAGCATTACATAGACCAAATGGCATAATAGTCTATTGATAATGTCCATATGAAGCATTGAAAGCAATCAAGGGTTTTGACTTTTTAGTTAACTTTAATTGTTAGGAACCCGACTTACAATCAAATTTACTAAAATATTTAGCTTGTCTTATTTGATTAACAAGAACATCTTTTTTAGGTATAAAATAACCATCAAATTCAAGATTTTGGTTTAATCTATTGTAATTAATGATCATTCTAGCTTTTCCTCTTTTTATTTCAGAATTATTTGTTACCATAAAAACATGACTAGAATGAGGACTAGTAGTTTATTCTATTAACCCTTTTTCTAATAATTTTTTTATTTAAATTTCAAATTTGTCTATATCTTGTTTAGTATAGATCATTGGTTTAATCCTAATTATTTTATTAGGATCTGATAACTTTAGGCTACAATATCTAGGGCTTTTTCCCATAACTTTAAGGGATTTTCACTAAAAATAGGTTCTAACTGTTTATATAACCAGTATGAAATTTCTAAAGACTGAATTTCACCTTTCTTTTTAAAAAGTTCAAATCTTTTATCACATAATAGTTATGTTCTACAAGTATAGGTATCAATTTTTTTGTCTATTTAAAGTTAATTTTAAGAGATTATTATCTAATTTTTAAGGAATATATTTTTGTAAAAAATTATTTCCTAATAGCATGTCTCCATGCATTAATGGAAAACATAAAATTTTCTGGAATAGGATGTTTCATCAATATCTATTTTTCTATAGGTAAAGAATTATTTCTACATGTACTAGTAGTAGTACCTATATCTACTAAAACATCTAATTGATATGGTTTGTATCCAACAAAATTGAAGTTTCCTAAAACATAATTATATTTATTTTTATTTTGATGTGAGAAAATAATATTTTCATTTTCTCCAATTAATAATTAGGACACTATTACAGTTTTTAATTCCTCATTTCTTGAAGAATTGTTTGAGCCTGGAAATATAGGAAAATTAACAATAGGATTTATAATCCTTTGACTATTTCCTATATTTTTCTTTTGAAAATTCATCTTCTTGAATTTCTCCTTGACTTTGACTTCCAAAACTTATATTAAGGATTAACATGAGTTGATGACTACTAATAGATCTTGTATCCTTAAAATAAAGATTATTTCCTGAAGCCATAAATTCTATAGGTTGAACTTGTCTTTTTCTTTGGTTTCAGTTAAATCTTTTATTAGCCAATCAGAAGGTATTTCTAAATCATTCCAATTTATTAATCATGGTTGAATTTCTGAATCAAATCCACAAAGTTCAAATATTTCAACAAAGCATTTATCAACTTCCTTAGTTGATGTTTGTGTCAGATTTGTTACTTCATAAATTGATTTCCATTATATTGCCAAATCATTACTATCATCTATCATTCTTACATTTTTAGTTTGAATTCTTAATTTAAAGAATTCTAAATATTAGGATCATTGATGGATATAAAATAATTTGACTTGACTTCAAACCAAACTTACTCCTGTGACTAAATTAGATTGAATTCCTCCTATGAGGGTTTTCATAGGATCATTTAACCTATTATCATATAATGTTGATAATATAGGTGTATCAATTCCTTGATGAAATAATGCTTTTATTTTGATCTGAATTATACCTATATGCATAGATATATCTAATTTTAGAAAAAAATTTCTTAAGTTTCTTGATTTTGCCTAAGTCGAAAATGTTTAATTACACTATTCCATCTTTTGATGCTTTAACTACTGTATTTCTTAAAAAAATTTCGAAATGCTTTGCACTCCAGAAGTTAAATTTTGAAAATTTATAGATTTCATCTTTTTTCTAAAGAAGAATCTTCTATTTGTATATTTTCTTTACTTATATCTCCTAATTTTGTAACTTGTTATTGAGAATTAAGGACTTCTTGAAACAAGAAAGAAAATTTCAATTCTTCATCAGAACATTCTTCCTAGCTTTCTATTTCATTTAAAATTGATTCATTATTAGGAGATTTCTTTTGTATGACAAATTTCTAATTCATTTTCTTCTAAGATTGTATCATTTTCTTTCCACTTTTTTCTTTTCTAGGACATAATGACCTTCTTTATTACATATATAATATTTACAACCTTTTCTAGGTTTCTAATTTTTCTTCTTTCGTCTTACATATTTTTTATGTGTGTGAAATTTTCTTGGGGTATTCTTCTTCCATTTTTTCCATATAAACTTTTTTAGTTTTGATATGTTATTACATCAAAATTCCCAATCGTCTTTAATAAGTTTAGAGCAATATTGTTCTCCTACTTATTTTTTAACTTGCTTAGTTGCTTTTGCAGTTAAACAATGATCTAATATTTGTTTAATTGCATATCTAATTCTATTATCAAGGATATTTTCTCCATTGGATTTATCTAAAAATGATTTATATGTGTTATTGTATAATCATCCCATGGAGGTGATAGTTTATGAAAATATTGATCAATCCAAATTCTAATTCGATATCATCAAATTTATGATAATATTTTTGAAATTGTTTGGAGAACCTTTCTAGTTCTTTAACATGACACAATTTTATTTTTGTCAATATATACTGTGTATTTGACTTAAAGTTATGTGGATCTACATAAACACAAAAAGAGAAATTATAATGCAAAATTAATTAGCTATAACGCTGTTTAGATTGATATCATGCTTAGAAAGAGGCCTCTGAAAGTGAAGATGAATTAAGAGGGCCAACAATGATGAAAATTGAGATTGAGGCTTAATATGACAGTGATCCAAAGTTATCAGATTATCCTATGAGTGACAATGATAATGATTTCGTACATGACCGTCTTCCATTATCTTTACTAAGATGTTGAACTGAAATCCTTATTTTGTGTTTGCATTTTTATTTTAAAAGTCGATTTTCTAAGTTTTTTATGATTTTATGATGTAGTTCATATTAATTTATTGTAATTTGTATTAATGTTCAATTAACTATTCCAACACATATCCATATCAAAAAAAGTATTGTATCATATTGCAAAAAAGTTAAAATAATTTATAAATTAACATTTTATATCTTGGTGCTAGTTTGTTAGAAAAAAATTGCTCAAAACATACACTCTTACTGCTAGTTGTATTTCTAATTAGTAAAAAATTATAATTATGATCATGATTTTTATAAATTATATGATAGTCACTCTCTTTTGGCATTCATTAATGAGCGAAATATTTTAGATTTCAAGGATTGATAAATACCGTAACAACTAATTTAGTTTTGATTTTTAATCATAGTGCTATATTTGTTAAATCAAATCAAAAGTTCAATATTGAATGAAAAGAGGAATAATATGAAAAATAATTAAATTTACCAAAAAAAAAGAAAAGAAAAAAGATGTGTGGGTCGAAATGTCTGGGCTTCGACCCATAGATTTTGAATGTGTGGGCTCAATCCATGAATTTGGTCGTAGATTTTTTAGTTTGATGTGACAAGTGGCAAATGTAAGTGGCACTTAAATTTGTGTCTTCAACTCACGAAATCAAGGTGAATTTGTGAGTTGAAAACACGAATTCAATTAAAACGGTATTCTCCTCGTAAATTCTGAAGTGAAGCCATTTAACTTATTTCTCTAAAAAACAACAGCATATTAGCAAAAAAAAAAATCTTTATTATTATGTAATATATAATCTAATTCTGCATTTTAATGCAATTATCACACATAATATTGTGATTTTGACTTTAAATGAGTCATTAATTTAATAAGAATGCTTATTTTCTAATTAATTACTTATTTAATGATTGTTATAATTTTGGTATCGTTAATTAATTAGATATTTGATAGACTTATGTAACTCATTACTTACCTTATATATTAGTACACTAAAATCCAATTAATAACAACATAAAACTTAACTCTTCCTTTAGTTGGCCAACCATATATCTTAATCCCTTTGTTCTCTCTTGCTCTTTACTATTGTTTAATATAAAGAAGGTTCAATCAATTCCTCTAACTTTAAGAAAAAATGTAATTCATATATGTAATTAGACACCTTGGTATTCTAAGCATCTTATTGCAATTGGCATTGCCTTTGGAAATACAAATTTAAACTCAACACTAAGTCTTTAGAATGCAGTTTGCAGTCATGACTTCTTCATTATGCTTCTGAACAAGTGGATACTATGAGTCAAAATTCTTCGACATCTATCTCACCTTTATGATAAATCTTTTAATAATTTGCTCATTGTTCTTATCCATGGTAATCAAACATTGACCCATGCAGATTAGTTATTTATACTAAATTAAGTGGCTCGAATGCTGAGGATAACAGAGAAAGATGATATGGATGTGAAGGAATTTCAAAAACTTCATTTGCAAGCAAGTCACAAAGGACTTGGTCGTGTTTTCTATTCCCCTTCTCTTTTTGAAGATGTAGTCAAGTCCATACAACTATAGTATACCTTATTCCCTCGAATTACTTGCATTTATTCGACTGATCCACAAAAGACGAAAATCTCTTTTTTGCCTATCTCTATCTCGATGAGCCGAAACCAAAGCTCTTATTTTCTGTTGAGTAATAGTTCGAGTAAGTCTTGAATGAGCCCCTCAAAAGCTTAATGTAAATAAACAAAATTTTGTTCTATGTCTCCGAGCTATATATCCCTAGTTTAAATTAAGAGTAGGAGAAGTAAATGTTAATGACAAAAGACATAAGAGAAAACAATAGGAGAAAACACCAAAAACTGAGTTTACTAAATGTCCCAACTCAAACTAGGGTTATGACCTGCGAATAGATAAGGTTGAACATAGTCCTACCATGACTTAATTAAGCCTATAAAGGTTCTTGAAAACAAAACAACACTGCAAGTCTATTCAAAAATAGGACACTCAAAAGTTTATAAAGCACGATAGAATAAAAATATAATTCACAATGGTCATCCATGACCTTAATTAGATAGTATAATAGAACAAATCTCAAAATAATTTTGCAGTGGAGTTTAATTTATAAATATATAGATACAAATATCTAAATTCAAAAATCTAAGATCAGTTATCAAGTAGGCCTAAGATGAAACAAAGGTTGGGCATACCAAAATAAACTCAACACAGACACCATCTCCTTACTTGAAACTCAGAATCTGAGATCAGGTATAACGAGTCATGCTAAACCCCTGCTAACTAGGGTATCAAATCCTCAATTCCAATGCAAATCCGTTAAACTCGTAGATTACAATGAGTTAGTGCCAAACTCTACTAATGAAGGTATCAAACTCGTTAACACAAATGTTGGTCCACACATGAGGTTAGGGCATTCCTCCCTAACTAGATACCATATCTAAAATACTGTATATACGTAGGCCAACTATACCTCATTAGCTAAGATTTGACAAGCATCATTCCATAAAAATAATCTGAAAGGAATATATATTATTTGAATAACAAAGAATTGCCAAGTTGAAAACTAAAAAAAAAAAAAATCAATGGAAGCGTCTCTAACATGATTATCTAAATAACAAACATTCTGATAATGTAACACCATGTATACTATAAGAAAACTTACACATCCAATCCCTAATTATCAATTAATATATAGGAATATCAAGTATCTTCCAACTACTTAACTACTATAGGATAGTTGTGTTATGGCTTGAATAATAATCATTAGTAATATCACACAATGAAAACTAAATAATAAAGTAGTGAACCTACTTCGATGAAAACTTAGTCAAAATTTTAAAACCTACTGACCACAACATAAGATATATTCTAACTAACATCCATCAACACCTGCATAGAATATCAACATATCTATATATATATATAACATCTAGGTTAAAGTTACTATACTACAATATCATCTGCTCATAAGTATGGGATAAAAGATCTAGCCCAACATCCAATTACAACAAAACAATACCTCGACAGCTCCCTCAGATCTATCACAAGACCTGACAAAAGATATGCAATCATTGTCTCATACGAGACTCATGCCAAAAAGTATACTTATAGTAGCTCAGTCTACCATAACTATATCTGAATTGACTATCTCACTATCCATAGAGTAGTTGTCCCAAATTGGATCCTCTTCTAGATCCTCCTCGATGATGTCTTGATCATCGTCAATAGCATCTGCCTAACCAAACTGACTCTACTAACGACTCAACCATAGGTATATTAACACCCTGTACCTCATTTGCCATCAGCTTCTCAACACCTAACACCTCTTCCTTAATCTCCTCGATGACTATACCACCACCACCTAGACCCTGCTGACTAGTTACCTCACTGACATCCTTTATAGGGAAATCCCTAACTATGGCATTAGTGTAAATATACTCTCCCACAAGCAAAGCATACCGCTGTACATGAACTGTAAGTCCAACCTACTACATGCGAGACCACTATATCGTACTATCACTTAAATACAATAACATCTCTAACTATACAATCAATATGAGACACCAGTTTTAGAAAAATGTGACAAAAATCTCAGCATATATATACACATTTTTAAAACATATAGGTGCCCAGTTTTATAAAAACAGAGAGATGCAGTTCATTGCATGAAATCAATATGAATGCTATGGACTATCTACAGGTTGGGCTAGCTTATCAAGAAATATCCCTAGCCGGATCAGGGCTATTGTGTATTTAAGGGGCCTAATCCTACGAATTTGAGTATCCTTAGACAAGAGGTTTGATCATAGATAAACTTTCCCTAAATGGGTGCTTCGGCAACACAAGCCTACTCACACACTGGCTTTTCAGCAGTCCAACCCCTACATCGATTCACACAAACCGTCCAATTCCATATTACATAATTAAAGTCAATCATACATAATGTAATTTCATCAAAGATACCAAGCATGAAAATTTCACCGTAATTTCTCAAAATTACACTCATGAGCAATACATGCATACGGTAGAGTTTTAAGAAGTAAAAATTGATAATTATAAACTCACACACATTGAAAAGCACATTTCAAGGATATATGCATATATCAACCTATTATCGAATAACTTAGTTTACAGTTTAAAGTCCACAATTTGTTCACAGTCAAGTTTCAGTCCATACTATGAGTCCAAATATTCTAGTTCAAGTGTCTTAGTCCAAGTCAACAAATATTCTAGTTCAAGTGTCTTAGTCCAAGTCAAATATTCAGCGTAATCCAATAGTTATGATTCCTCAACCTTGCTTGGGTTACAAGTTATCACACTTTAGTATTTTCTTCTATTAAATTAATAATCAGTAATCCCAATTGTTCCATTTATCATCTTATTTAACTAGTCCTTCTCACATATATAGATATATCTTAGAAATTACTTTTAATTTATCCATCACTCACTTAAAAAAAAAAAAAAAATAATAAATATATATATATATAATATAAGTATTATTAATTTTTCTTTTCCTTTTTGGATACTTATTCTCGGCCATTTAAAAGAAATACCTAAAAATTTCAATAAAATTCTAATTCAACTTAATTAGCTAATATATTAAATTAATCATATCATAGATTCATTTAATGTTTTTTTTTTTTTACCAATAAATCCTTTTAAAATACCTATTTTACCTTTCTAGGCCTTAGATAAATCTCCTTCCAAATAATTTTTTATTTCACATATACTACTAAATAATTTCAACGAAAAAAATACCTAACATCAATGATTATGAAATTCCAAATTTGTCCTTTTCGGCCAAACTTGCATTTTTCCAATTAGACTCCTAACTAAACTTCTCTTTTACTAACAAATAAAACATCATATCAAATTCTTCTAAATAAAATTTTTACTCCTTCTTGGCTAATCATGAAACAAAATCCTTCATTAAGATTTAATTCTAATTTAACCTATTTATTAAGATTACCATGTTCTAATTAATCAAAAACCATTACTACATAAATTGGCTTTCTCGGTCTCCATTGAATCGCTCAAGAAAATCTAAATAAATCTCAATTAAAAATATTTCCTATAAATACACTAACTCAAAAATTGAACAATTCGTCAAATTCATAAAATTCCACCGTCAAGCCTTAAAATTAAGGTCTAAGCCAAAGCAAGATTTCAACCCATATCAAATTATCAATTTATATACTTTCACCCTTAAAACATAGATCAATCTCACTATTCTATTTAGTAAGATTTTCCAAGAATTGAGGCATGAAAATATCAAAATTTCCTACCTCAAAGCTTTCGGCCAACACCGATTCAACAAGCTCCAAATCTTCAATGACACATGCAAGATGACAATCAACCTCCTTGATCAGCACTTAGCTTATCTTCAAAGTTTCCACTTGGAATTCCAAGAATGCTTCAAGAGAAAGAATTTTCCTCCTATGAATTGCTCTCGGCCACCTCTAGTTCACCCTCTTTTTCTTATTTGATCGTACATTAGATTCAAGTTCTACACCTTGAACTTAGTCACTTTTCAAAATCTTAACTCAATTTGACTTGTGGTTGTGAGTTATCAATTATTTTTCTCTCTAGCCAATTTTTCTTTCATCTTTGCCTTTGTGATTTTCTGTCTTCTTTTATTTTCTCTTTCTCCTATCTTAATCTCCTATAGCCGGCCACCTAGCACCTCTAATCCACCCTTATTATCCCTTTTAATGCCACATAAGCAAAATCATTACAATGCATTAAATGTAAGGGTGATACAGATTCTTCAATTTAACCAACAAATTTTCTGGCTTTTCATTTTAGTCCACGGGTTTTCTCTTCTCATTTTGGTCCACACTTTTTCTGTTTTCAGCTTAGTCCTTGTGTTTTCAGCTTTTCATTTCAGTCCCTAAGTATTAAATTTCCACTTTACTCCAAATAAACCTCATCCAAAAATAATTACCTACACTAGACTTTTGACTATTATATAATAAAATCATTTCTAATAATTCTTATATTCCTTTCCTTCAATAATTTAGGAAGTAAATAAAATTATCATTTTACCCCTCACCTTATTTGAAACACAGGTGAGATATTTTAATACTTTAATCTGCATATTTCCTTTTATCTTTAAAACCCAAAGTCATAATTATCAATTTAATTTTTTTATCATAAAAGTCATAGGTAATTTATGTCACAGTGCAATAAAATCAATCATGTTCCTGATTAACCATGTACAATTTCCCGGGGTATTACAAATATTTACTTTCCCAGTCAAATAAGTCCATCAAATCCAAAGTCAAATACAGTTATACAACACAAAGCCCGAATTTAAAGTTAACCTCAAATAACCAAGGATTAGAAGCAATGAGTTTCCCTACAAAGCCCAAATTCAGAGTTAATCCCGAATAACACATTCTAACCTACAAGCAAACATCCAAATTCAACGAATTCCAAAAGTGACTACATGCTAAATTAATCTTAGTGAGCTCAAAATGAAAAGTATATAGATATATCACAAGATTCTTAAAGTTTCACAAACTAACGAAAATATACATTTCCAAGAGTTTTCTGAATTCGACAATTTCAAAGTATGTTTCAGAATTACCAATTTGCATAAACGAACCTAACAATTTCATTTCCCACACTTAAAACAATATAGAATTCCAAAATTCCAAATTTTGAATTTACACAATTTTTACAATAAGTTCCCAACCAACATTCCACATCCAAAATGATATTCATGTATTTGAATTTTCACAACCAAATACCCACACAAATAACCAAGACTTAATTCATGAAAATTCCAATAAGTAAGATTAAGTTAGGGTTTCCAATTTGGGGGAATCAATAAACAATTTAAGCAACCCACAATTGGAATTAAGACAACATAATTCAATTGTAATTTCAAGCTCACAAGTAAGAATTAGATTACTGTAATACAAGGAAACTCAAGAGTGCAAGAAGGACCCATAGGCTAATAATTTTGCTTGATGGTTGGGTGCCAAATGGGAGTTGGAATTACAGCTAGAAGTGGCTGGAAATAGCCACTAAAATTAGCCCAAAAACTGAAAAGAAGGTTGAAAGTGGTACTTTTTGGGGGGCTATTTTGGGTGGCTGATTGAAGGTGTTTTGGGTGGTTGTTTGGAGCTTGAAATAGAGCAGATGTGGAGGAGAAAGAAAGCAGGAACAGCCATTGAAAGCCAAATTTGGGAAAAGTTTTTGGGCTATTTTGGGAGCTGTCTTAGGGTTGTTTGGGGGCCGTTTTAGGTCTAAAATGTAAAGAGGCTGGGAGGGTTTTGGAGGGGGAAGGAGATCTTGTATTCAACTGAGAATGGGGCGGGTTGCAGCTACCATTTAGGAGAAGAAGAAGAGGAAGAGAAGGAGAAGGTCTTTAAGGGTAGAAAGAAGAAAAATAAAAAGGAAGAGAAAGAAAAAGAAAAAGGGAAAAAGAAAATAGGAAAAAGGTATATGTGGATGGCAACACATGTCTCCTATTGTATGGTCCAAAAGGATTTTCCAATTGAAAAACAGGTTCCCAAAATTTTACCCAGTTTAATGTAAACTCCTGAAATTGTAAATGTTTAACTTTAAATACATTGTATAATTTAAATCATGTAAAAATAATTTAGTTTATTATGTAAAATAAAAGTTTGTGTAATTTACTAAAATAATTTTGTTAACTCTAAAATATTAAAAATAGTTTATACAACTCACTAAGTTATTCTAGTCGGTTCGAAACATATATGTGGAACTTACAATCTACTAATTAGGAATAGTCGACATTAAGGGTTATCACATTCTACCCCCTAAGAAAATTCATCCCTGAATTTGAAATAACTTAGAAACAAGGAAAAGAATTCATTCTAATAAACAATAATATAACAACAAGAAACTAGTAAGGTACCTCACTCAACAAAGAAATGAGGGTATTTCTCCCTTATCTCTGTTTTTACTTCCCAAGTAATGTCTTCTTGTATATGGTTACACCATAATAATTTCACCAATGCTATTTCTTTAGTACAGAGCTTCTTCACTTGACGGTTAACAATAGCCACTGGCTTCTCCTTAAAGGTTATATCATCTCATATCAGAATAATTTGTGGCTCCAACATATGGGACAGATCTGGCAAGTATCTACGAAGCATAGAAACATGAAACACTGGATGAACTCCTACTAGATCTAGCGGAAGAGCTAAACGATAAGCAACTATGCCAACACATGTAAGAATCTTAAAGGGACCGATGTATCTCAGTGTTAGCTTCCATTTCTTTCCAAATCATATTATGCTTTTGCAATACATGGAGGAACACATGATCACCAACAAATAACTCCAAGTCATGACATCGATTATTAGCATAAGCTTTTTCCCTACTCAAGGCTGCCATAATATGCCCCTGAATTAAGGAAACTTTCTCAGTAGTCTCTTGCACAATCTCGAGGCCTAAAAGTCTTCTCTTACCAATCTTGAACCACCAAACAAATGACCTATACCTACACCTATAAAGAGCATTGAAAGGTGCTATCTGAATATTGGCCTAAAAATTGTTGTTGTAAGCAAACTCTATTAGTGGTAGGTGGCGACTCGAGTCTGCACCATAACACAAGACTGAAGTTGTCTTCCAATGTCTTAACAGTGCACTTTGACTGATTGTTTGTTTGTGGATAAAAAGCGGTGCTAAAATGCAACTTCGTACCCATCGCTTCTACTACTTTTCTTAAAATTAAGATGTGAATAGAGTACCACGATTAGACACTATAGAAACAAGAACACCATAAAGCATAACAATCTTGTCGATGTAGTAAGCTAGTTGGCGACGTTGTAAGACATCTTCATGGGAATGAAATGCACTGACTTGGTAACTGGTCAACTATTACCCAAATAGAATCAAATATCTTCAGGGTACAAGGTAAACTAACCATAAATTCCATTGTAATATGCTCCCACTTCCTTTCAGGAACATCTAAAGACTGTAACTTCCTTGCTAGCTGCTGATGCCTTGCCTGGATATGTTGACATGTAATGCATCTATAGATGAAATTCGCTACATCTCTCTTCAAACCATCCCACTTGTAAGTTTCTCATAAAGCATGATACATCTTAGTGGAACCTGGATGAATGACATAAGCTGACTGATGTGCTTCCTCAAGAACCTCCATATGAAGAATACCCACATTCGGGAACCGAATTGAAGGATATCATATGTGTCAATGAAAAATTCACTGTCCTATCCTTGAACAACACTTTCTCGAAGTATTACTAAGCAAGGATCCTGATTATGTGCTTCCCTAATCCATTCAAGAAGAACTGGCCTTGTAAGAATATCAGCCAAGAAAACTCCTAACTCACTAATCTCAAACTAAACATCGTCATTCTACAATTTATTCGTCTTTACAATCAAAGGTCTTTCATTACTATATATGCTAAGCTACCTAAAGACTTCCTACTAAGAGACCTATGTCTTTTTAAGATGATAAAAAATATTGCAGTCACAGCCCTTTAATCACTACATCCACTGCCTTTATCTATGGTTCAGATCTCACTATTGGATTATATACTTCAAACTCTTGTGGTCGGTATAGATCTTACAAGTCTCAAAATAGAGATAATGTTGCCAAATCTTCAAAGTAAAGACAATTATTGTCATTTCCAGATCATATGTTGAGTAGCTTCTGCTCGTGTCGCTTCAACTGCCTAGAAGCATAAGCAATCACCCTACTATGTTACATTAACATGCAACCAAATATGTCTTGGCCAACTTTCAACTACTTCGACCTTTCTTTGAATCCACCCGAATCTCACTCTTAGACACCACGTGACCTAAGAAAGCCACATTGTTTAACCAAAATGCATATTTCGAGAACTTAGCGTACAACTGGTGCTCTTGTAGGGTTTACAAAACCAATTTGAGATGCTGCTTATATTACTCCTCACTCTTAGAATAAACTAAGATGTCATCAATGAAAACAATTACAAACTGATCCAAGACAATTTACACACACGGTTCATCAAGTCCACAAACACTATACGTGCCTTTGTGAGTCCAAAAGACATAATTAAGAATTCATAATGCAAGTCCTGAAAGCTGTCTTCAGAATGTCCTTTCTCTTTATCTTTAGCTGATGGTAGCTCTACCTTAATTCCATTTTAGAAAAATAGTATGCTCCTTAAAGCAGATCAAATAAGTTATCAGTGAGCAAAAGAAGGTACTTGTTACAAACTGTAATCTTGTTAAGTTTTTGGTAATCTATGCACAGCCATATACAACTATCCTTCTTCCAAACAAACATCACTGAAGCAACCCAAGATGAAATGCTTAATCGAATGAAACCTTTATCAAGGAAATTTGCAACTACTCTTTTACCTCCGTAAGCTCTATAGGAGACATGTAGTAAAGGGTATGAAAATTGGATCGATACCCGGAAGCCAAGTCAATACAAAACTCAATATTCTGATCATAAGGCAAACCCAGTAATTCTTCAGGAAACACGTCCAGAAACTCTCCCTTAACCCGAACTTATTTTAAACTAGGCCCTTGTAGCTTCTGTATCTCTCACGAAAGCCAAGTATGCCTTACACCCTTTTTGCATCATCCACCTTGCACCAATGGAAGATATCAAGTTATGTGGGACCACACTTAGATCACCTTTAAATCAAATTTCAGACTCCCTCGAAATCTTAAAGCTAATGGTCTTCTCAAAACAATCAACTATGGTATGGCTAGAAGCTAACAAATACTTACCCAGTATCACATCAAAATCCAACATACAAGTTGGATCAAGTTTGCAATTAACTCACAGTTTCCTACACAAACCACAGAATCTCTAAATACCAAGTTTACTTCCATGGATTCTCCTATAGGTATAGACACAGTCAGGCATACCCTAATGATTCTAGAGGCTTATTCAACTTCATAACAAAGAATAAAGACACAAAACAATGTGTACACCGGGATTAAACAATATACAAGCATCTACGAAGCAAACTTGGAGAATACTTGAAACCTCCGCATTCAATGCATATGTATCCTAAGGAGTCAAAGCATACATTCTAGCCTGACCAAGACTTTTCAACCCTTGTCCTCTGTTAGCTGGCCTCTACCATCTGATCCACTACCTTCTTGACCATTGTACTAACTAGCGAAGCCGAAATAAGATGATGATAGTGGTAAACCTATAATGGAACCTACTAGTCATAGCTAAAGCACTCAACCGACTCCCTATGGCATGCACCATGAGGCTCCTTATCACAAGTCTAGCACAGTGGATGGCTCATCTCTGACTTATTAGAATTCTACAATGCCAATGGTAATGCTCTGGGTGCCAAATATTAAAGAATGAGTTGGGACTAGTCCCCTATGCCTAGCTTGCTAGCCCTGATAGCCTGGCCTTCTCATATCTCTACCTGATCCATGACCCTAGAGGTCACCTTGATGATCCTCAACCTGGGTCACTTCTTTTACTCTCAAGCCCCCCGAGACATTATATCACTTTCATCAAGAATAAGGGCCATATCAACTGGTGACCTAAAAGTAGTAAATTTGTGTGACCTCAGGAGCTGGAACAATGGAGGCACCAAACCCTTGAAAAACCTCTTTATATTCTTAGACTCTGGGAGAACATAATGTGATATGAAGCAAAGTGTAAACTCTATCATTGACATACCGAGCTCTTATCTCAATTGCTCAAACTGGTAAATCCTGGAATCCCTGACTCTCCCAGGCATGAACTAGTCTAGGAAGGTAGTGTGAAGCTGCTCCCAAGTCCATCAAGGAATATTCCTAGTATCAAACAATTATCGAGCTAACCCCTATAACTGAAACAATATAACCTTAACAAGGGGCTTAAGATTCAATAAACTTTTAAGCCAAACATCACTCCTTTGCATAATGCCACCAGTACCAAAGTAGTAGCAAATGGTCCTGGTAATGGCTCGGTGCGGCATTGCGAAATGAAAGTAGTTAATGTCTGGTTCAAACTTAGAACCCCGACTGAAGTATCAATTGTAGGTATAACTGGTGAAGCTGTTGGAGCTGGTGAAACCTCATGAGGTGGAATAACAGTCTTATCATGTGTCTCAACAACTGGGACATATTCTTTCCCAGACACGCCTCTACTACATCCTCTTATTATGCCATACCTTCTCGTTCCATGTATCACATCTTATTGGAGGTGGAATAGAGGCCTCATCACTAATCCTGAGGCCTCTTTCACTTAAAGCCATCCTACAAGTCCTAGGTCGATCATCACCTAAGCACCAAAGTCAAACAAAGTAAACAATTCACCAATCACCCAATAAATCTCAGGAACTCATTTGTCATAATAGAAAGATACAAACAAGGATAGCATGAATAACAATGATGGCATGAAGAATGAATATGAATCCTATGGTCCACTAATAACCAGAAATGAAACCTAGGGCTTTGATACCAATTTTGTTACCACCCAAATTGATGCTATGGCCTGCGAATAGATCAGGGTGAACATAGGCCCACCATGATCCAAACAAGCTATAAAGGTTCTCAAAAATAAAACAAAATTGCAATAGTCTATCTAAAAATTAGAAGCTCAAAAGTTTGTAAACTTGATAGAATAATAAATAATCCATAATGGTAATCCATAACCACAATTACATAACAATAGAACAAATCCTAGAATAAGGTTCTAGTGGAGTCAAATTTATAAATTTATAGATAGAAACATCTAGATACAAAAAGGTACAAGTACAAGTAGGCCCAAGCCAAAACAAAGATTGGGCATATTATAACCCTTATAATCTGATATCTTAAAATTGAGTTTTAAGGCACAATGTGTAAATTTACGTTCTAAAATAAATAGCTTAATTAAATAACAATATAGTTAAACATGTTATAATTTGATAATTTAGTGTGACTTTAGTATACGTTTTAAAAATGTTGTGTATTTGTTGTCGTAAAGTAAATAACATTATGAATAATTAATATATAAGTATAAATATATTAAGATTTAACCTCCACTATAAGTTTAAATCTTAGACTTGGACTTTGATCTATTTAGACTTTTTCTTATGTAAAATTTTGCTTGGTGTAAAACATAGAGTAAAAAAGAAAATTAAATGGAATAAGTATATATATATATAGATATATAAGTATAAGTTGAGAATGAATTTAAACCACGCTTCCAAAGTTTGGCTTTGACTTTAATTGTTTTATTGATTTATTTCTTTTCTTTTCCTTTCTAGCACCACCGACCTTGCTCTTCTTTCCCTTTCAATTTTTGCCTTGTTTTGTTCTCATTTTGTTACTTATCCCCTGTTTTCAACATCTATAAAATAAAAAAAATTAAAATGAAAAAGAAAACCCTTGGATGCATTGCACGTTGGAAGCTTGGGCCTTGAATTTTCACCTTGCTGTATTATACTTTGCTCTTTATTGCAAATCCTGGGCATGACAGCTTATTTTTTTTGGTTGTAACCTCCCTTCCTTTGTTTTGTGCTTATTCCTTTGTGTGGCTGAAAGGTATGGCTTTCCTTCTGATTTGTTAATTTTAACTTAAACTAAGTGTAGTGTGTGCATGATTTGTAGCTTGGTCATCTTTTTCTCCTCCATGGCTGATTTAAAAGGTGATTTTGAGGGTAGTTTAGGCTCTTGGAAGACAACGCATCAAAAGGGAAAGTAGGTGCTGAATTTTCTCTTAAGCGTGAGCTTAGTTGGTGGTCATGTAGTTCACAGTTCTAGTACTTCGAAATTACTAATGGATAGTGAATGATTTAGGTGTTTTTGATTTATTAGTTTAAGAGAGTTATAAATGTAAACAAAAGTTTAAGAACAATGAATACATAAGATAGTATGTTTCATTGTAGAAATAGGAAATTGGAAATTCAAGTATGTTATTATAGCACTTGTATACTCTAAGTTATATGAATTTTAAATAAGTAATTTAATTGAGTTTGAATAAAAGTTCTTCAATCAAGAGTAGATAATGGTTAGTTAAGGTTGTGGGTTAAGGAGTTAATGAAAGTGAGTAAGAGGTTTGATGAAAGAAGGGTTAGTTAAGGGTAAACTGTTGAAAAATAAAAGTTAAGAGGTTTTTGAAGGGATGCAGGGCTGGATTTCGTAGGTTGGAGAAATTTTCTATTTTGGGTGTCTTCAGGGCTGAATTAAATTAAGAGTTCAAAGAGAAAAAGTAGCTTAGGATCTTGAGATGATGTCTACAAAATTCAATTGCCTGGTTAAAAGTATATTTGTTAGTAGATCTTCTAGACTGCAAGCTAGGTCCATATAGGATTTTTAGTGAGCTTAAGTCAGTCTGGGAGACTTCGTCGGGGGTTAAGGTTGGAATTAGCTTAGGATCTCTGAATGAAAGTTGTTCCTAACATCTTAATTCCTAAGTATGATAATTCTCTAAACATCGGAATCAAAGATTGGCAACCAGGAATTTTTTTAAGTGCTCTGTTTTTGTTTATATGAAGAATCAAGTGAGTTGTAGGCTGATTTTAGGAAAATTTACTAAATAAGAAAGCTAGATAACTTCCTAAAGTTACTGTTTTAACTTAGTTTTATTAAATTTGATTAAGTATGTAAGTAAAAATAAACATATATCCAATGGGGGTTATGAAATGCCTAAAAGTAGTAAATTTTAAATAATTAATTGTATTAATATTCTCATCCAAATAATACATATGATAGCTATCTGCAAAGATATACTTGTTTATTAATAAATTCAATAAACATAATTGTATTTTCTTTTTACTGGAGAAAGTTATGTTCAATTAACTAAGGTAAGGTTAGTGTTGCCAAAATATTGCATTTTGTAGAATTTGATGCAACTTCAAAGAATAAACTGTATTGATATATAGATCTTAAAATTTCAAATGATATGCCATTATACAGCTACATGTGTCTAGTATTTAATACATTTTACGAAACTAGATTTGAAATTTCCTAGATGAAGATATGACTATTAGAGTGAATACTGGTCTAAACCCTAAGTTTAGACAGTTTCAACATCTCTAACTCACTAGTATTTTCTATTTTTTCTAATTGTTTCCTTTCTACCTTATGCATTGTCAAGATATCTAAAATGTCTCTTTATTATCAACCTTATCACATAAAGTATAATTCATACTATTTGATATGTAATGGCTTAATAGAAAACTCTCATTAAAAAAAACCTATATAAGTTAATGTACATAAGCTTAGTAATTAAAAGATTATAACAATAACGTTTATGAATTGAGTATTATTTAGAATTATAAATTTCAGTTTTGGACCCTTATGTGAGCCTGATGACATAGGGAGTGCAAGAGGAAGTGACGAACAAGATTTGTAAACCAGTAAGTGGTTAACTATTACCTTTAGGGGCTACATTATTATGTGTCATTATATGTGTATTTGAATAGATGTGATATATAGAAAATAAGCAAGTACAATATTTCAATGATTTATTTGAATTATGTTTGTTTGATATTAGGTTGTGGTTGATAAGAGCCAACAAAGTGAGATTTTTTCTGAGAAATTATTTTTATCTCCGAAATTGAAATTCAGGTGCACCTAGGATATTCTGATTTGAAATTATGAGATATTCCAGTTCTTAGAAATATCTTTTTAATTTAAGTGCCTAGCCCTGATGGGATAGGTCATGTATGGAGATTAATCTATTGTGCAAGCGTGTAAATGCCTGTTGAAGGGGTGATACTATTGTGCGGCTGGGATTGCTCGTTGGCCATTTGTTAGGTTGTATATTCTAATTGTGTTGCTTAGAATTGTGAACTTTGTATATATGGCTCGATATACATACATACACACACACACACACATATATATATATATATGTTGTGAAACACGTGAATCGTGGCTTTATGAGACTTACCATTACCTGAGTATGCTATTAATTTAAGATATGAATTTTGTTACTTGAAATTAAATGATGATATATGTGCTTTAAGTGATGCTAGTACCTTTTGGGTATGTTTTCTACTTGTGGAGTCCGTAGGACTCACCCTCTCGATTTGTTAATTTTTTTTTAGTAACTTGGACCTCGAAGAAAGTTAACCACTGATACAAGATTTGCTGAGCATTTGATGACAAAGTATTCTTCAGAATCTCATACATGAAGGCAAGGATGAAGATTTGCAGTCACATTAAAACTGTAGGGTGTCTAATTTTGCATGATTGTCATAGTCTAGTATTTATCTTGTTTATGATGTGGATGCAGCAGAGCTCCTTGTTGTCTTTGTGTTATTGTTGTGTAAGAACTGGAGTTTATAGGTTTGTACTTTAAGGCATGTTCCATATTACAGGGAACCTCTGCCAAAATTTTTAGTAAGTTATGATTTGTTTCAGTAAACAAATTTTTACCTTTAACTTTTGTTTTATAAATTTTAGTTTTATTTATTGATTGATCAAGAGTCATAGTTGTTTCTTTGTTTTGGAAGTTTGGTTACCATTCCTCCAGGCCAGTCATGCCTCCTTAAGGGGTGTGACAAGTTAATATCAGAGCATGGTTTAGAAGGTCTGTGACTGCAATACATTACATTATTGCTTTGTTTGCATACTTTACCTGAGGCCTATATGGACTTAGTAATACATTCTAATTAACCCTGCAACTTTAAGTTGTGATTATTTAATGTACTATCCTTAGCCTTATACGATAAATGAGCGCGAAATTTAATTTTTATGTTTGTTAGACATGATGACACGCAGTGATAGTGTTGAGAGTGGTGAGAGCTACTAGAATATTGGCCTTTATTAGAAGTTAATCAGATCTTAGATATCTTTGATAAGAGATTAAGTTATAAACAATCATAAGTAACTTAGTTGAAATCTTGAATTCAACAATAGTAGTAGTTTAACTAAATAGACTGTTGTTTGTAAAATTATTATACTTAAGACTTAAATAAGAATAATGGGAGTAAAGGAAATAAATAATCTACTTTATGTAGACTATAAGAACTATTGAAGAAACTCATTTCAAACCTATTTATTCTTATCGCGAGATGGATTGTGGAGATGTATATATATGTATAATTTATTCATTTCCTCCCAAACCTTCTTCTCAAGAGATATGAAAAGCTTCCTTTTTAATGTCAAACTTATAGATTAATTCCAATATTAAATATTGAATCCTGGAAATAACATATTTATTGGTTAAAAGAAAAGAATGATCTATTCTGGCTGTATATCGATTAATGTCAGTTGAATTTCTCCTTCCCCAATATTATTAATTTATTTAGTCGGTTATAAAGACTCAGACTCTTTTTATATTTGGAATATTATCATGTTTAAATCAAGAAGGATTAATGTTTCAAAAACTGTTTTCCATACACAATGGAGCATAACGAGATCTTATTTATGTCTTTTGAATGTATTAATGTTTCATTAATTTTCATATATCATGAGAGCAAAAAGTGAGGAGTAACATGCAAAATATTTTGTGTGGTCTTAAAAAAATAAGCTGTGTTAAATTCTTGAAGTATAAAATTTTGATAAAATGAGTTTAAAGTTTCAAATCTATTGGATTGAGTGGGTATGTTTTAAGTCTAATGAGAAGTTAAGCCTGAGATTCATAGAACTTCTTTATTCAAGGCTTTCCATTGAGTTCTAATATTTTTATTTAATTCAGTTTATAACAATTAAATTAATTTTGGTACACTTGTTATAGTGCTTATTATCTAGAGAGAAAATTCTTCAAGTAGTATCGGGTATTTATTAACATAGTATTACAATCTAGTATGGTAACATTGGAAAAGTTGACTTAGATCTTGATTTTTGTTTCAAACAATTTTAGTGATAAATGAAGTGATGTCCTTCCTAATGGAATAAAAGAATTTTGATGATATATTTGGTAGCTTTTTATTTTTTATTTTCTTAATTTAATGAATAATTAGAAAATAAAACAGTAAGTAATAAACTCAGTAGAGATAGGTGCAATGTAATTCAACATTTTGTTCCTTAGGTTTATCATTAAATAAACTACATTGCTAATATCAACTTTAAAAAGAAATGATATTTATCATTAGTCCATGAACAGAAAATTATTATATGAACTAGTATAGCTTTTATTTACACCTAAATAGATTTACTAGATTTATTGAGTTATATTAAAAAAGATAAAAATGACCAATTGTTAATAGAACCCATGGTCAGCTTTCTCTAAATTACTCATTTAGGTGAGAATTTTCAAATATATCGTAAGTTGAATATGTACTGATAAATAAGGAAAGTACAATAATACTATGAATAAATTAGTATCGCATATTAGTAATAATAGTAGCAAAAGTTTTAAATCATGAAAATTACATGTCATGTATAGCGATACTACGTAGATGACTCCATTGATATATATATATATATAAGATAAGTCCTAGATATTTCAAGTCTTTTGATAAACTAATTTAACCTTTTGAACATGCATATATTAAAGGTTATATATTAAAGAACATGCATATTCTTTAGAGGAAATACGAAAATCAAGAAATTCGTAGATATTGGCAAAAAATTTCAATTATTGTTAATAAAGGAAAATAGTTCAAAATTGAAGGTAAACAGAAGCTAATTTATTTTACTCTTGTAATTATCTGATTTAGTTCATCAATCTGAATTTTAAATAAGGATTATGATATGATTCTGAATGTAGATTGGGGTTTAGGTGTTTAATTATAAGAGTAATGCAGTGGAAGCGTGGTACAATGTCATGATAAAAATATTAAATTTATTATTTGTTTTAGAGGTTAATTTCATTTTCAAAGGAATCAAATTAAAAATTCTTGAAATTTAAGAAAAGTTTCACATGTTGTGAATCTATGAACCAAAAGGTAGATAAGAATCTAACATATAGGAAATATTTAGTGGTGAGTATAAGTAAACAAGTTCGTAAACTTCGATTAATCTATTGATGAAAAAAAAAAAAAACCACATGGGAAACCGGAGTGAAATTGGAACAACAATATCTACATCCGATTTAGAGAATCATTACACAATCAGAAAGAACCATTCTTTTCTTTTAATTGAAAAGTATATTATTTCCAAGATTCGATATTTAATATTAAAATTAGTTTGCAAGCGTGACATTAAAAAGAAAAATTTTCATGCTTTTTAAGACGAAGACTTGAGAGAAAATAGATGGGCTAGACGTGTATATATGTTTCCACGATCCATTTCACCATAAAATAAACAGGGTTGAAGGTGGGTTTCTTCAATAATTCATAACAACACACAAACTTTAGATGATCTAGACTTCATTTTTTTTATATTCTTTTAATCACTGAGTGTGTTGATTCTCAGTATCAATATTCAATATCGAGATTTATTTGCAAAACTTAATGTTAGAAAAGGAAACCTTTCGTATCTCTTGGAAAGAAGTGAACAAACTACACATGTATGCGCTTTTCCACGATTCATTTCTCAGTGATAGTACATAGGTTTAAGATGGGTTCTTCGAAAATTCATAGCCTATATCAAAGAGATATCTTTTCTCCTTTGCTCTCTATTATTATTACCAAAGTCTTACGTATATTAATCTCATAAACGGCTAGTTAGTTTGTTGAACTAAACTGAAGAGTTTGCCTCTTATAGAGGTTACTGTTAATAAGCTAAGATCTTAGTTAAATCACTCATATTTTCTACGATATGACTTTCTTGTCAAAGACTCTTAAAAACTGGTTAATTCCTAATCAAAATCGATATTTCATTGTCTCACATGACTCATAACATGACAACCACACGTTATTGAGTCTAAGAAAACACAATTGAATTTAAGGCCTACCTATCATATAAGGTCAAGAATGGCACGTTAGAGGATCACAATTTGAAGTTCCAGGATGAATTAATACGTATCACTAATCCTATATACGCCCTGGGTAACGTATGTAAACAAAGCAACAATGTCCAATATTTGTAGTCATAGACCTCTAAACCCAAGCTTTAATACCAACTTCTCACACCCCTCACGGAGGCATGACTGGTCGGAGGATTGGGTAACCAATTCACCGCAACCCTGACTTCGAAATAAAGTAACAAACTTGACTCATGACCTAACTAAAAAATAAAAGTATCTTTTCTAAAACCAAAGTTCACTTCTTGTAATAATTAACAAGTTATTGAAAATTTTGGCAGAGGTTCCCTGCAATACGGAACATGCCTAAAAATATAAATACATATGCTCATGATTTCACACAACACTAAGATAACAAGGAGCTCCGCTCCATCCAAATCATAAACAAGACAATTAACTAGACGCTTACATCATTCGAAATTAGACACCCCCACAGTTCTAGTGTGACTACAAACTTTCATCCTTTAACTTCAAGTCTGAGATCCTAGAATTACCTAGCCGTACCCAATCGGCAAGTCATAAGCTCAGCAATGTCAAGTACCAAACTCCTATTACTAAAAAAAATCTACAAGAGAGGGGTGAGTCTTATGGACTCTGTGAGTGAAAAATCGTACCCAAAGGGTACTAGCATCATTCAATAGAAACATATAACATATATAATAACCTCATGTAACATTGATCATACCTTAATTCACATTACACGTATATATTATAATCGTCATAATATCAAACAAAGCAACCAAAGGGCCAATGAGTGACTCAACCCCGCACAACATTATCACCCCCTACAAGGCATTTACGCCCATGCACAACAAATTGATCTCTGTACATAATCCATCCCACCAGGGCTAAGTAATTAATTTTAAAAAATATTTATCAAAATCAAAATTTCTCATGATTTTAAATCAGAATATCCTAGGTGTACCTGGATCTTAATTTCGGAGATAAAAATCATTTCTAAAAAAAAAAACTTCCATGTGTTGGCCCTTATCAACCACAGACAATTTCAAACAAGAATGATTCAACAAACTCACTAAAATATTGCACTCGCACATTTATCTAAATACATATATAATTGAACATAATAATATAGCCCCAAAAGCAACAATTAACCACTCACCCGTAACCGATTTCATTTGTCACTCACACTTGCGTCCACATGTCTCATCAAGTCCACCTTAGAATCCAGAATTGAAATTCATATTCCCAAATAATACTTAGTTTATAAACATTATTGTTATAATCTTTTTTCTTTATAAAAGTTTTCCATTAAGTTATTACATGTCGATTAATATGAATTTGACTTTATATGATAGAATTAATAATGAAGAGACATTTTAAATGTCTTGACAATGCATAGGGTAGAAGAAACCATTAGAAAAGATAGAAAGCACTTACTGAGTTAGAGATGTTGAAACTAACTATCCAAACTTAGGGTTTGGACCAATGTCCACTTTAACGGTCATATCTTTTTCTAAGAAATTTCTAATCTAGTTTCTTAAAATTTATAAAATACTAGACACATGTAGATTTATAATGGTATATCATTTGTAATTTTCAAATTTGTATATCAATACAGTTTATTCCTTGAAGTTGCATCAAATTCTGTAAAACATAGGATTTTGACAGCTCTGACCTTACCTTAGTTAATTAAACATAACTTTCTCTAAGAAATATGAAATCCAATTTTGTTTATCAGGTCTATTAATAGAAAAGCATATATATATCTTTATTATTTAGAAAATTTTCGTAAAATTAGTCTTGAACCCACTTAATTCCTTACATGTACCAAAAACAGGGCACTAAAACCTTGCATAACCTAACAGAAGTCCAATAGCTCTAACTCACAACATACTCTGAACCATGCTACGAAATTTTGTAGAAAACATCCCAAGATCCTGAGCTACACTTTCTCTTTTGAACCTTAATTTAATTCAGCTCCAAAAGCACCTGAAACCCAAGATTTCTTTCATCCACGAATCTGCCCCTACACCCCCTTCAAAACCCACTTAACTCTCATTCTCCACCACTTTCAAGCTCCAATTCATACTTCTCACTTCAACACTAATTCTCTAACATTACTCCTAATATAATTAAATTCAAGATTGTATTATTGATTTAGAATTAATCAAGAACTTACGTTGTCACTTTCAAATATCAATCAAACCAATTTTTACTCATTAAACTACAATTATTTTCTTGTAGACATTTTATCAACTACTTTATATGCATGTTTTTGTTCTAGCCTATGAGCAAGTATATATATATATATACTCACCATGAGACTTACATAAGTCCATCAAAATTACATCTTATTAATATTCCAAATTTGTTTTAAGGTTAACCTAATCTTTTAAAAGCTACTACTCCTTTATATCATTTTGATTTACCAATAACTCACAGCCATCAAAGTTAACCAAGCTGAAATTTACAAGATGGATGAAGGTAAACGGAGCTACAAGGAAGGAAAAAGAGAATACTGTTATGGAATGAGGTAGCTTAGCTGAAAGTGAAGAGTAACCAAAATTTTTTAAGCAACCAAAACAGGGGAAATATTGGCTGCCTAATCAAGAACAAAATATTAACACTTTGTGGCTTCCTAAAGCTCCCTTACTAGCTTGATACAAGAAAGGTAACAAAAAGAAATCAACAAGAGGAAGACTCACCTTCCTTGGCCAACAGGAATTTCATGGATCAAACACCATAAACGAAGGCTTCAGGGACCAAGGTTGCTGCTCCAATTAGGTTCCATGGCGCTAAGGTGAAGAAAGGAGCTAAACTAGGAAAGATCAAGCACCCACAAGAACGAAAACATCAATGTATTCTTGGCTAAAATGGGGAAAGCACCAGAAATTTCTAAGACAAGGAGTAAAGGTCAGTGGATGAAGAACTTTTAGAGGAAATTCGGCCAACTAAGAGGAAATAAGAGAGAAAAAAAAATTGAATAGAATACAAGGTAAAAATAAATTGATTATTGGTCAAAGCCATATAAATTTAACATTGATTATATTTTATTTCACTTATTAAGAAAATTGAAACCAAATAAAATCAAGTTCCAAGTTACTCAAATTTTAATTAATGGTACACACCCATATAATTTATTAATGATTAAGAGTTATTTCAATTTTTGTTCTAATTCATATTTTAATATTGGGTTATAATATGCCAATTACATTGATATTTATTTAATTGGTTTACGTATTTATTATTTTATATCAAAAATTTACACATTGTGTCTAAAATTTAGATTTTTTTAGTATCGAGTTGTGAGGGTTATAACAATATGATATCTTAAAACTGAGTTTTAAGGCACAATGTGTAAATTTACGTTCTAAAATAAATAGCTTAATTAAAAAACAGTATAGTTAAAAATGTAACCTTAGTATACGTTTTAAAAATGTTGTGTATTTGTTGTCATAAAGTAAATAAGATTATGACTAAGTAAATTCAAGTGAGTGAATAATTAATATATAAGTAAAAATATATCAAGATTTAACCTCCACCATAAGTTTAAATCTTAGACTTAGACTTTAATCTATTTAGACTTTGTCTTATGTAAAATTTTGCTAGGTGTAAAACCTAGAGTAAACAAAGAAAATTAAATGGAATAAGTATATATATAAGTATAAGTTAAGAATGAATTTAAACCACACATCCAAAGTATGACTTTGACTTCAATTGTTATACTGATTTTATTTATTTTATTTTCCTTTCTAGCACCATTGACCTTGCTCTTTTTTCCCTTTCAATTTCTGTTGTGTTCTATTCTCATATTGTTGTTTATCTCTTATTTTCAACGTCTATAAAAAAGAAAAAAAAAAGAAAAGAGAAAACCCATAGAAGCATCGCAACTTGGAAGCTTGGCCTTTGAATTTTCACCTTACTGTATTATACTTAGCTCTTTCTTGCAAATTTGGACCTGTGACAACTTGTTGTTTTTGGTTGTAACCTCCCTTCCTCTGTTTTGTGCTTATTCCTTTTTGCGGCGAAAAGGTTTCCTTCTGATTTGTTAATTTTAGCTTAAACTAAATAAAGTGTATGTGTGATTTGTAGCTCTATGTGTGTGCAAATAAGATAGTTTTGTGGCAACCTAGTACCAAACCGTTATCTCCTGTTTTGGGCAGCAGCTTGGTCATCTTTTTCTCCACCATGACTAAATTTAAAAGTTGATTTTGAGTGTGGTTTAGGCTCTTGGAAGATAGGGCATCAAAAGGGAAAGTAGGTGCTGAATTTTCCATTTGCTATGAGCTTAGTTAGTGGTCTTATAGTACATAGTTCTAGTGCTTTGAAATTACTAATGGATAGTGAGTGATTTAGGTGTTGTTGATTCATTAGTTTAGGAGAGTTATAAATGTAAACAAAAGTTTAAGAACAATGAATACATAAGATAGCTTGTTTAATTGTAGAAATAGGAAATTAGAAATTCAAGTATGTTAATATAGTACTTGTATACTCTAAGTTAGATGAATTTTAAATAAGTAATTTAATTGAGCTTGGATAAAAATTCTTAATCAAGAGCAGATAATGGTTGGTTAAGGTTGTGGGTTAAGGAGTTAATGAAAATGAGTAAGAGATTTGATGAAAGAAGGGTTAGTTGAGGGTAAACTGCTGAAAAATGAGAGTTAAGAAGCTTTTGAAGAGATGGAGGGGCCAGATTTCGTAGGTTTAAGAAATCTGGTATTTCTAGTGTGTTCAGGGACTGAATTAAATTAAGAGTTCAAAGAGAAAATGTAGCTTAGGATCTTGAGATGATGATTACAAGTTTTTGTAGGTTCCGAGTATATTTATTGGTAGATTTTTTGGACTGCAGCTAGGTTCATGCAAGATTTTTAGTGAGCTTAAGTTAGTTTGGGAGACTTCATCGGGGGTTAAGGTTAGAATTAGCTTAAGACCTCCGAATGAAAATTGTTCCTAACATCTTAAAACACTAGATTGGAAAGTTTCGTAACTTGATTCCCAAGTATGATAATTCTCTAAACATCGGAATCAAAGGTTGGCAATCAGGAATTTTTTTAGTGCTCTTTTTTTTTGTTTATGTGAAGAATCAAGTGAGTTCTAGTTTGATTTTAGGAAAGGTTTCTAAATAAGAAAGCTATATAACTTTCTTAAAGTTAATGTTTCAACTTGGTTTTATTAAATTTGATTAAGTATGTAAGTAAAAATAAATATATATCAAAAGGGGTTGTGAAATGCCTAAAAGGGAGTAAACTTTAAATAATTAACTGTAATGATATACACATCCAAATAATACATGTGATACCTATTTTAAAAGATATACTTGTCTTTTAATAAATGCAAGAAATAGAATTGGATTTTCTTTTTACTAGAGAAAGTTATATTCAATTAATTAAGGTAAGGTCAGCGCTGCCAAAAGTCCTGCATTTTGTAGAATTGGATGCAACATCAGAAAAATAAACTATGTTGATATATAAATCTAAAAATTTCAAATGATATATCATTATACAGCTACATATGTCTAGTATTTAATAAATTTTATGCAGCTAGATTTGGAATTTTCTAGAGGAAGATATGACTATTAGAGTGAACACTGGTCCAAACTCCAAGTTTGGACAGTTTCAACATCTCTAACTCACTAGTGTTTCTATCTTTTTTAATTGTTTCATTCTACCCTATGCATTGTCAGGATATCTAAAATGTCTCTTCATTATCAACCTTACACATAAAATACAATTCATTCTACTTGACATGTAATGGCTTAATAGAAAACTCTCATAAAGAAACCTATATAAATTGATATAGATAAACTTAGTAATTAAAATATGAATTGAGTATTATTTGGAATTATGAATTTCAGTTTCGGACCTTTCTATAGGCGTGATGACATACGGGAGTGCGAGAGGAAGTGATAAACAAGATTTGTAAATCGGTGAGTGGTTAACGGTTACCTTTGGGGGTTAGATTATTATGTGTAATTATATGTGTATTTATAAATGTGATATATGTAAAATAAGCAAGTGTAATATTTTAGTGATTTATTTGAATTATATTTGTTTGATATTGGTTGGGGTTGATAAGGGCCAAAGTGAGATTTTTATCTCCGAAATTGAAATCCAGGTGCACCTAAGATATTATGATATGAAATTATGAGATATTCTGGTTATAAGAAATGTTTTTTTAAAATTTGAGTGCACAACCCTAATGGGATGGATCATGTACAGAGATTAATCTGTTGTGCGGACTCGTAAATGCCCGGTGGGGAATGACACTATTGTTAGGGGCTGGGTTATTCGTTAGCCCTTTGTTTGCTTGTATGTTCTAATTGCGTTGCTTAGAATTGTGAACTTTGAATATATGGTCCGATATATATATATATATATGTATATATATATGTAATGAAACATATGAATCATGGCTTTATGAGACTTATAATTACATGAGTATGCTATTAATTTAAGATATGAATACTGATACTTGAAATTAAATGATGACTATATGTGCTTTGAGTGATACTAATACCCTTTGAGTATGTTTTTCACTCACAGGAGTCCATTGGACTCACCTTCGATTTGTTAATTTTTTTAGTAATAGGATCTCAGAGGAAGTTAACCACTGATATAGGGTTTGCTGAGGAATTGATGACAAGGTATTATTCAGAATCTCATACATGAAGGCAATGATGAAAGTTTGCAGTCACATTAAAACTATAGGGTGTCTAATTATGCATGATGTCATAGTCTAGTATTTGTCTTATTTATGATATGGTCAGAGCAGAGCTCATTGTTGTCTTTATGTTGTTGTTGTATAAGAACTGGAGTTTATAGGTTTGTATTTTAAGGCATATTCCATATTACAGGAACCTCTGTCGCAATTTTCAGTAAGTTGTGATTTGTTTCAGCTAACAAATTTTTTCCGTTAACTTTTGTTTTATAAATTTTTAGTTTTATTCATTTGTTGATCAAGAGTCATAGTTGTTTCTTTATTTTGGAGTCAATGTTACAGAGGTTTAGTTACCATTCCTCCAGCCAGTTATGCCTTCATGAGGGGTGTGACAGGGTATTCCAAAAGAAACTTCACATGGACATCTTATTCCCAACCCAAAACTCAAAATCTAAGATCATCTATCTAAAAAAAAGACATTAAACTAACTAAGGTGAGTCATAATGACTCAGTGAGTAGATGGTACAGAGTATTGCAGGTGGGAAAACAAGCCAAAACACAAATGATTTGTTAATAATTAGTTTACATAAAGATACATGATATATTTGAAAATGTAAATAATAAACCGTTGTCAACACTATTTGTTGAAATAGTATTAACATAAATCTTAAAAGAATGTAAATAAACCATTTATCACTACTATTTTATGAAAAGTACATGTAGGCATACATTGTCGAAAGTATTAAACCGTTATAGCTATCATGTACAATGAGTTAGTGCCAAACCCCTGCTAACTAGGGTATTATTGTCAATTTTGATACAAACTATTAAACCTATAGATTGCAATAAGTTAGTGCCAAACCCCTACTAACTAGGGTATCAAACACATTATCACGTATGTTGGCCCACACACAGGGTTAGACATCCCTCCCTAACTAGGTACCATATCTTAAATATTATGTGCACATGAGCTAACTATATCTCGTTAGTTAAGGTGTTCTGACAAGTATCATTCCATAAAAATAATCGAAAGGAAAACATATTATTTGAATAACAAAGAAATGCCAAGATAAAAGCTAAGAAAATCAGTGAAAACATCTCCAACATCATTATCCAAATAACAAACATTCTGATATTTACTTTCTAAATCAAATAAGTCCATTAAATCCAAAGTCAAATACAGTTGTACACCAGTAGCCAAAATAACATAAATAAACTTTCATTCCAAGTGACAATATTAATTTCAAATCTATGCAATCATATGTCCAATGAAACTTATCAAATAAGAGATGATAAAATATTTAAGTTCTTATCCCGATGGATATGTTCAAGAAAATAAAGTAACTAATAATAATATCCATGTAAGCATAAGTGATTCGAAATAGATCTTCAAAACATTTAATGGTTCAAATGCGCTTTTGAAATTGTTTACTTATAAACTAATTTGAAAACTTGAAAGATCATAAGTCAAGGTGAAATAAAACATGTCTATTCAAGTAGTTTATAGATCAAGAACTAATGAAGCATGTGACGAGTATAATGAAAACACTACACCAGGTAGTATCTGTAACACCTTAAGTCCTTTATAGATTTATTTATCAATAAGCAATGTATTAATAAAATCTTAAAGATATTATTAATAAAATCTTAGTATTAGTAATCATTTTCTTCTTCTTGTATATATGTCTTACTTAAGTTACATTAAATTTACTTGTATGTAACAATATTTTAAGCCATCGACATAATTCCTTGTAACTTATACATTAATAATTTCTTTCTACCTTGATTAGTCTATATCTCTCACTTTCTTGAGTACTTCTTGGTTAGTATACATACATATATTCCTCTAGTTATCAACTTATTATACCAATTGGCCATGATTGTTGGATCAATATTCATCCTTCCTAAATTTCATAGTTAATCTAAGTTCAAGAACTACTTTAATCATGTAACTTTAATTCTTGTTTTCCATTTACCAAGACTAGGTATTCAAGAAATTAAGCCTTCAAATATCAAATTGGGTAACATGGAGGCTCGACTCTAAATCTACTTTTCATTATTCTAATTTACAATACACTAGATAGTATTAAGACAAGCCTTTACAACTTTCCTAAGGCTATCCTCCAAAAGTTAAGACCTAAATACTACTTACTTATAAGTAAATACCTAGGAACACTTTCTTACAATTGTTGGTTCCACTATTACAATCCATGTTCCAAGGGATTTACATATATCAAAAGTTATGCCCTTAACTATCTAGACTTTACATAAGCATAGGTGTTAATGTGTACATCATTATTAATGGTAAAAACTCACCATCGTCCCTGTTCCCCATAGTTATTTTTCCATGCCTCCCAAGCTTCCTTTATATATACTTCACTTCCATCCATGGTAGCATAAAGGACATAATTGCATACAAAGACAACTACAATCATGCTTTCTAGGCAAGATCCACTTAATTATTAATTTGCACATCAACATTTTAAAAACGTGAGACAGAATTTTCAACATGTATCATGCATCATATTTTCAAAAATGAAAGTTAATGTGTAGTTTAGAAATAAGAGAAATGCAAACTTTTATGCTAGCACTTTCTTGTTGTAACCATTTTCTTTCTCAACAATATGCAAACCCGAGTCATGCCTTACAAGGACTTTATGTATACTCTTTATGCCACCTCATTAATAGGATCCATACTATAGTTTAAGTACTTCCTTTGGTTCTTGGTGAACTTCGGCCAACATATTGTTAAAACAATTCTACAATTGCTAAAATCATGCAAACACATACATGTTTCCAATTTCACACAAGCTCATTTTCTCATAACAGATGTCATTTTCTAGGAAGAGTTTTGAAGAGTAAAAAGAAGAACATTTTCAAGTTTAATTAAAAACAAGAGAATAAGGAAACACATAATATATGCCTTAGCCTTTTACTCTTGCTTTGAAACTTCCTACACGAAAACTCCTTCTTTGAACTCTACTAAGTCTCTTTTCAATTTCTCTCTTGAGCTCACTTGATCATTTTTTGTCACCCCTTCCCATATTGACAACTCACGATTTCACTTAGGGGTGTTAAGAGAAAGATGGGAGATGATTTTCCATTTTAACCCTCTACTTTTTAATATTTACAAGTTTACCCGTCACTTGTCAATTTTTTATTTCGCATGTGAGTTTTTACTCTCCACTTGTCAAATTTCCATTTTCTACCTAGATCCTCTAATCACTATGAACCCACCTAGTATTCTTATATTTCTCTACATAATCTCATAATTATTATGTAGCCACCTAGTACTCTCCCATTCTTCCATATGCACCTTTCATTAATTACAACCTTTACACCATTTATTTTCCTTCTTACACCTAGACCTTCTATTTATTACAACTTTTCAACTTTTTCCCTATGTTTCCTTTCTTTGCAAGTATATATATTTTATTATTTTCTTTTCCTTCACGCGTTTTCTTGTTAAACAAGCACATATATATTTATCATTTTTCTCCTTGTAGCTCACGGTTTTATCTTTCCTTCTAAGACTTGTTTATGTTTGTATAATATGAACTCCTATTTAAGTACATGGGTATTTTATACACCAAACATGTACGTTTACTTCTTTTATACTTAATAAATACATAGAATAATACATATAATTTGTTAATTAAATTTCTAACGTAACTATCAACTTATAATATATCTACTCACACTATAATTAAATTTAATATTATTTACGGGAGATGTTACACTATTCCACTCAATGTACAAGCTTCCAAGAATACTGACAACTAAAAGTCACCCTAACCAAAGGTGTAGGAGTGTCCAACGAGTCTAAAATAATTTGAAACACTGATATAATAAGCATCTTAAAAACAAACCAAATAACGAAGGATTAGAAGCAATGAGTTCCCCCATTAAACCCGAATTCAAAATTAACCATAAATAACACATTCTTCTCCACAAACAAACATCCAAATTCCAACGAATTCCAAAAGTGGCTAAAACATGCTAAATTAACCTTAGTGAGCTCAAAACAAAAAGAATATAGATATTACAAGATTCTTAAAGTTTCACAAACTAACGAAAAATAGACATTTCTAAGAGTTTTCTGAATCTGACAATTTTATGCTTTAGAAATACCCATTCGTCCAAAGGAACCCAACAATTCCATTTCCCACACTTGAAACAACTTACAATTCAAAACTCCCAAAGTTTGAATTTACACAATTTTCAGATTAAGTTCCCAACCAACATTCCAACAACAAAAATGACATTCTTGTTTTTGAATTTTCACAACCAAATACTGACACTAATAACTAAGATTTCATTCATGGAAATTCCAAAAAGTTAGATTAGGCTAGGATTTTTAATTTGGGAGAATCAATAGACAATTTAAAAAATCCACAATTGAAATCAAGAAACACAATTTCAATTGCAAATTGAAGCTCACAAATAAAGGAATTAGCTTACTATAATGCAAGAAAACTCAAGAGTGCAAGAAAGACTCATAGGCTAATAATTTAACTTGATAGTTTTGGGTAGTTTAGGTGTCAAATGGGAGTTGAAATTATAGTTGAAAGTGCCTACAAAAAACCACTTAATCAAGGCAAAAATGGACTGAAATGTAGGTCAAAAGTGGTACTATTTCGGGTGGTTATTTGTAGCTTGAAATAGAGCAGAAATGGAGCGAAAAGAAAGTAGGAACAGCTACTGAAGTTTACCCAAAAATATATTGAAATAGAGTCCAAATTCTAGTATAGTTTTTGAGCTGCTTTGGGGGTTAAGATGGAAGGAGGTTAGGAGAGGGGAGGGAGTAAAGAGATCCTATATTCAGCTTGAAGTGGCATGGGTTACAGCTACCATGGAGGAGAAGAAGAATAGGAAGACAAGGAGAAAGTGTTCATGGGTGGAGAGGAAGAAAATGAAAAAGGAAGATAGAGAAAAAAGCAAAAGACGAAAATAGGAAAAAAAAAGGAAAAAAGGAAAAGGGAAAAAGGAAAAGGAAAAAGGAAAAAAGGAAGAAAGGGAAAAGAATATATGTGAATTAGGACACTTAGCTTCCATTGTATGGTCCAAAAGGAACTCCCAAGTTAAAATTCAAAAATGAGTTTTCAAAGTTTTACCTGGTTTAATGTAAACTACTAAAATTATAAATGTTTAATTTCAAACACTTTGTAAAATTTAGATCATGTAAAAGTAATTTAGTTACTGTGTAAAATAAAAGCTTGTGTAAATTACTAAAATAATTTTGTCAAATCTAAAATATTCAAAACAATTTTTAGAGCTCACTAAGTTATTTTAGCTAGTTTGAAACATTTACAGCGAAACCTCTAATCCATTGGGCATAGTCGAAATTATGAGTCATCACACTAATACTAGCTACAAGTTACAAGCATCAAATGATTGAGACAAACTTACAGGAAATTTTCCAAATTCAAAAGAATCGGCCATCCTTAGTGTAACTGACTTAAACAAGAATTGTAAGCTTGGATATCGAGCAAAAAATATTATTAAACTAGGTAATTACGTCGAGATTGGGATACTTCAACTGAAGTAATTTGAAGAAGTTTATGATAAATATTCACCATTCTATAAATCAATAATTAATATCACATTATCAATTATGTGATCAATTGTTAAGACATGTCCATGAAGTTCATACTAATATATAAATCAATAATTATTTTAGTCGGCTGTATTTGTAGATCAATTTTATAGCTATGTTTAATTTATTAATTTTTATTATTGTATTTGGGTAATCCTATTCATGGTTTCTAAAGTATTACAATGATTAATATTTTCCTATATTCTGAAAAATAAAATAAAAATGGGTGTGGTTCTTAAAAATATAAAACCTTATATATCAATTTTGTAGATCTACAGGAGTTTAAAAACTTCTATCAATCTATAAATGGGAATTTAATCATCTTTTCATTATGTTTGTTTGAGACAATTGGATTGTAATTTGGTTTTCATAAGATTATATACATTTCTTTATTGTTTGATCTGGCTAAAATGAAATATATACATGTATATATGTATAAAATTTATTCTCTGCACACTAACTACTACCTAAAATTTAAAGCAAGAGAATGAAAGGACAATGCTGTAATTAATAAAATGAAAAGTTAAAATAAGGCAACTAATACTTTGCTAAGATATTGTTATGTAATATGTAATCTAATTCTTTATTGTTATAATTATCATATATAATAGTATGATTTTGGCTTTAAATGAGTTATTACTTTAAAAAATAATGCTTGTTTTCTTATGAATGACCTATATAATAATTATTATAATCTTGGAGTTGTTAATTAGTTAGATATTTGATATACTTGTAAAACTCATTACTTACCATATAATAATAGTTGCCTTAGATCTTATTAAACCACACACATAAAAATTTCCCTTGTTCTTCAATTGGCTAGCAGCATATCTTAATCACTTTGTTCTCTCTTGTTCTCTACTATTATTTCACATAAAAAATTAAATCCTCAAACTTTAAGAAAATGTGTGAATTCATATATGTAATTAGATACACTTGATGTTCCAAGTTTCTTGTTGCAATTGTCATTGCTTTTAGAATATTAGAACTTCAATTCAAACTTTAGTCATAAAAAAACAGTTTGCAGCTATAGCTTCTTCATGATGCTTCTGACTAAGTAGATACCATCAGTTAAAATCCTGCAATGTCCAGTTGTACCATTTTGATAAAATTTTCAACAATTTTCACATTGTTCATGTCCATGATACTCAAACAGTGGCCCATGCAGATTTATTATTCAAACTAGAGCAAATGGCTCGAATGTTGAGAATAACAGAGAAAGATGATAAGGATATGAGAGAGTTTTAAAAGGTTCATTTGCAAGCAAAGGACAAGGGTTTTGGTCATCTCATTCATTCCCCTTCTCTATTTGAAGATGTAGTCAAGTCTATAATCTTTTGCACAATCATCTACTGGGAGGAACTTACATATGACTAAAGCTTTATATGAGCTTCAATTAGAATTAAGAAGTGGATTTAATTTTCTTTAATCAAAAGGTGGAGAAATAACTAATGAAGATAGAAAATGTAGTATTTTATCTATTTATTTATTTTTGCAATGTAAAAATATGAGTATGACATGTTAAGTATTAAATCTTAACATAAAATTAGATTTTATTCTAGGGACATATTCAATGACCACAAGATGAGAAGCTAAGCTTTAAAATATATATATATATATATCATGATTCCTATTTTTTACTTAAATCTTTTCAAGCTGTGTATAATAGTTCAAAAGATGGAATCTAAGTTAGAAGCATAAATGGGGAATGATTAGAATAAATTTAATCATATATTAAAATTTCCAACAGAACCAAATTATTGAGATTAATGAGAAATTATTAAGAATTTATATCAAATTGTAGTGTCCAATATACTTAGTTTTTCTATTCTACTTATTGTAATAGCTTTTTTAGCTTAGAATCATCTGAAAATACAAGGTATTTATTCTAGATTTTGGAATTTTTTTTTTCTTTTATAGTATGTTGAGATTCTTGATCCTAAATCATAAATGTAACAACAATGGCACAACATCATTATGCTGCCACTATCATATTCAACCATATTCCAAATGAAATCATTTATTCTATTATTGAAAAACTTCTTTATCAAGCTCTCATGCAATTCAAGTGTATTGTAAAACCATGTTTATGTATGATTTTAGATTTAGCATTCATTGATATCAACCGATTACAAAAATTCTTACTTTTTGCTCCCTGTTCATTCTAACTTGTTGATTTTTTAAAAAAGAATGATAGTAAAACATCCTCATTATGCATTGAGGATGTTAATGGACAAAATTGTCTATTTAGAGGTTTTTGGGATCTAGTAACGGCTTATTATGTAAGAGCACAACAGTTAGTTTGGACAACTTTTCACAGTTTTTATTATTCTAGAATCCACTCATTCAAGAACATGAAAATATTCAACTTTTTATAAATCTCCATAATACAAGGAGTTTGTATGACTTGTTCAGCTTCTAGTATGATCCTTCTACTAACAATTTCAAAATTTTATTTTTTCTTATCGAAGTTGAGAATTACATATTAATTCACTAAGAAACTCTTACTGGAGAAGAGTTAATGATCATTTTGTTCCCTTTATAACTTTTCTATTAAGTAGTACTATACATGAAACAATATTAAGAGTAGGAACTCTTATGACCAATTCCCTTTTCTTGGCATGTAAATTATAGAAGCCATGTTTTAAGAAATATGTGATTACATCTGAAGAGTTTAGCTTTGATAAAATGGTTCCTGTGTTATTTAGATTGAATTTAACAGATGAAAAGTATGAAATTATAATTGTCCCCAATCTACTAGAAATTACAAGTAACAAAGAGTTTAGGTTTGAGTTAATGGAGTATGAAGGATGTCTATGCATGGTCAGAATTGATTACTACAACAAGTGCAATACTATGGTGATGTGGCAATTAAAGAAAGATAGTCCACATATGATTAAATTTATGACTATTCCTCTATTTGAAAACTTTAAATCCAAACATTGAGTCATGGTACCCATATGCTTTATGAAGAATGGTGAACTTAAGTTAAATGTTGGGATAAAGTTTGAAAATTTTCTTTCATTATAAAGCTAGGAATATTTCATCTTTATTATACAAAAGAGAAGTCATTTCGAGAAGTTCAAATACCTTGCATCAGTCAATATTATTTTTCTTATTTATTGATTAATCTTCACATATATGAAGAGTTTAGTTAGACATCATAACATTGACAAGTGAGAAATGTAATAAGAAATCTAACTTTTTTTCTTATAATTCTCTTTAAATTAGAAGTTCAATTAATTAATTTTGTTTTCCCTTTTTTTTTTTTTTTTTCTATATGATTAGTTTGTGTCAATGTGTTATTGATTCTTTACATATTACCTAACTATATCACAAATTCTGAGGTTAAGAATTAAATTGAAAAGTGGGCAAGTTTTGTGAATTCGTGTTAGTAATTAGCATTAGACACTCTTATGAATATTCCTGCACCTTGGTTGAGGAGTTGTTGATCATGCATTAGAAGTAATTTTGTTGAGTTATTGTTATGTAATATATAATCTAATGTTGTATTTCATTATAAATATTAGACATAATATTGTGATTTTGGCTTCAAAAGTGTCATAATTTAACAAGAATGCTTGCTTTCTGATTAATTGCCTATATAATAATTGTTAGAATCTTGTGTTCTTAAATAATTAGTTATTTTATAGATTTGTGAAACTCATTACTTTCTTTATATATCAATAGCCTAAAATCCTATTAAACCACACACATAAAACTTGTCTCCTCTTTCAATTGGCCAACAGTATATCTTAATCCATTTGTTTTCTCTTGCTCTCTACTATTGTTTTACATATAAGAAGGTTTATTCATTTCCTTAAACTTCAAGAAAAAGTGTGAATTCATATATGGAATTAGACACCTTGGTATTCCAACCGTCTTGTTGCAATTGCCATTGCCTTTGGAACATTCGAACATCAATTCAACCTTCAGTTTTGAGAATAAGGTTTGCAACCCTGGTTTATTCATCATGCTTCCAAACAAGTGGATACCATCAGTCAAAATCCTTCAACGTAAGTTGCACTTTTCTTATAATCTTACAATAATTTTCTCATTATTTGTGACCATGGTACTAAAACATTCACCCATGCAGATCAGTAGCAAGTGACTCGAATGCTAAGGATAACATAGAAAGATAATAAGGATGTGAGGGAGTTTCAAAAGCTTCATCCGCAAGCAAAAGACAAAGGGTTTGGTTGTCTCTTTCATTCCTCTTTTCTTTTTGAATATGTTGTCAAGTTTATACTCTTTTGCAACATCATATAGGGGGAGAACTTTATAGTTGGCTCAAGCTCAATGTGAGCTTCAATTAAAAATAAGCAAGTGAATTTAATTTTCTTGAATCAAAAGGTGGAGAAGTAATTGATGAAGACAGAAGATATAAATAATAACGAGGAGAAGTAGACACCAAAAATTAAGATTACCAATAGTAGCTACAAATTACAAGTATCAAATGAAGTAACTTTAATTCAAAAGAATTGGCTAGCCTCAGTGTACCTGACTTCAATAAGGACTGCTAGCTTGGATATCGAGTAAGAAACATTATTAAACTAGCTAAGAACATCAAGAATGGAAAACTTCAACTGAAGCAACTTTAAAAAGAATGTAGTACAGGTTTGTACAATGAAGTACATTCAAAATTGAATAAGTACAAAAGGTTTGGTCCCTTTTTTTTTTTTTTTTTTGGTCAGAAGGTTTGGTCCTTTTACATGTGCTAATATTTTGATATGCACGGGATATTATCAATAGGTCCCAGCTAATTCAGAGACCACTAGACATTTAGAAATGGTAAATGGAAGAACATGTTGCATGAATCTAAACATTACAAAAGATGTACTATTATAAGTTTATGAGAAATATTCATCACTCCAATGCTTAGCGTATAGGATAGAGCTTATGGACGACTCTGAGAAGAAACATATGAAGCTAAGCTAGTTAATAGAATCAAGTTATCATACAATAACTAGAAGCATTATTTCAGTTAAGAATACTTAATTAATACCAGAATATCAATTATGTGATCAATTATTAAGAATTGTTCATGAAGTTCAAACTAAGATATTAATTAATAATTATTTTTGGTTGGCCTTCTTTGTGGATCAATTATTATGGTTGTGTTTAATTTATAAACTAATACTTTGTAATGATTAATAATTTCTTATATTCGTGGTTTCTAAAAATCTTGCAAATTTACAGGAATTTAAAGAGTTCTATTAAGATATAGCTAGGATTTAATCAGCTTTTAATTTTGTTTAAGTTAAATTTGAGACCCTTGTATTTAGTTTGTTTCTCAGACAATTGGATTGTAATTTGGTTTCTATAAGATTATATATCTTTTTTTTCTTGTTTGGTTTGGCTAAAATGAAATATATACATGAATATATGTATAAAATTACTTCTTTGCACACTTACTACTACCAAAAATTTAAAGCTAAGAGAAGGAGAGGACAATGTTGTAATCAATAAAATGAAGAGATTAAATAAGGCACCTAAATTGGGCTATGGATGATATTGAGTCTCAACGGAAAGAATGCGTTTGTTGCGTTTCTTAGGCACTCAACTCCAAAGAGAATTGGTGACAATGTTATAAATTTTTTGCAAGCAATGAAAAAAGAAGGTCATTGAATTATGAATTTTTTATGATTATACCAAGTAGTTGCGACTAAGGGTGTGCACAGGTCGGTTCGGTTTGGGTAGTGATAAACTTTTGAATCGAACCGAATTTTTTAGATAATAAAATTTAAGAATTGAGCCGAACTAAAAATAGGCATAACCCGAAATTACACGAACCAAAAAAATATGAGTAATTTGGTTTGGGTATTCGGTTACCCGAAATTTATCAATATTCACTAAAATTAATTTGAAAATAATATATATATTTTTTTGAATCTCATATTTTTTAAATTCATTAGTTATTATAAAAGAAAAATACAAAAAACATAATATATCAACATATTCAACACAAATAAAAATATAAAATTATAAACTAACACAACAAGTACATTAAAAATAAATTTTTTTTTTAATTATATATTTTAATTTTTGGGTAACCATGGGTACCCATGTGCACTCAATCTCACTACCCTGTAACTGAACCGAAAATAACTGGTATTAAATTTAACTACCCGAACCGAACCAAATGAGTAAAATACCTGAATTTCACCGAACCGAATTACCCGTTCAGTTAGAGTATTCTATTTTTTCGACATTCTTGTATAGCCCTAGTTGTGACATTTAATAATTAACAACCATTGACTAGTGGCAATAAACTACTATTATCACTATTACACATGATTCTGTGATAATTTTTTTTACTTGTCACAAAATACTTGTCGTATATCTACAATTTCTTATAGCATTCAGTAAATGTTTTAATTCTATTATAATTCTAAGTTTTTTGTCATTTTAATCCAATACTTATTGATTAAGGGTAAGAGTCATAATGTTTGAATTTCATTACTTGTTTTAGACTTTCACTTATTTTATGATTCTTTTAAGGTGCATTTGGATTGGAGATGAGGCAAGGTGAAGATCATAGCCTTTGCCTTGCTATATTTTTATTATTTGTTTAGGATGTCTAAAAGTTGTGAGTTATGACCAGGGGCTAAAAAGTAGACTTGTGCATAAATTACCAAAAAGAGCTTTTATTTACTTAATTATTTTTATAAAATTAAAAATAAAAATTTTAAAGATTGATGATAGTTTGAAATAAGTTAAGAATGGTGTGAAAATATAGTTGGGAAATGATGGTATTTACAGAGTTAGGAATAAATAAAAAACTAAAAATTCAAAATTTAACCGTTGACAACGGTCAAATTTGTGACTATTGGTGACCACAGCCTAAGATGCAAAATTTAGGATGCATAAGATGCCTGTTATGTTGTGCCAAATGGAGTGCACCCACATCCCAGGTCACATGATGTGCATCCCCTACTTGCTATCCAAACAGTGCCTTACATCTTGATTAACATTCTCTTGTTTCAAGTTCATATTAATTACTTTAATTAATTGTCTCATGCATATTCACCCACTTTTCACATGCATACATATTAGCAAATAAGAATTTAAACATAGGTATATAGAAATTAAACCCTGGATATTAGAAAACCAACCATTGGTTTGAAGGTATATTGCCTTATTTGAAACTACTTTATTTCAAGACCCTATTTTTATTGTTTGTTGTCCAAAAATTGTGGTTTGTGACCAGGGTCAAAAAAATAGGCTTGTGCATAAATTATCAAAGAGAGATTTATATTTATTTTTTTAATAAAATTAAACAAAAAAATTTAGTGATTGATGAAAATTTGAAGTAAGTTGAGAATTGTGTGAAAAAATAGTTAGGGAAATGATGATATTTACAGAGTTGGAAATAAGAAGAAAATCAAACTGAAAATTCAAAGTTTGACCCTTGGCAACGATCAAATTTGTGACTATTGGTGACCACAGCCTAGGATGCGAGACTTGGGACACATGAGATGGCAATTATGTTGTGCCAAACAATGCACGTCCATATCCCAGAGCATAAGACACGCATCCTTTTCATGCAATCCAAACGGAGCCTTACATCTTGACTAACATTATCTTGTTTCAAGTTCATAATAATTACTTTAATTAATTGTCTCATGCATATTCACTCACTTTTCACATGCATACATATTAGCAAATAAGAATTTAAGCATAAGTATATAGCAATTCAATCATAGATATTAAAAAACCAACCATTGGTTGAGCACTGTAGGGTTTTTGTACCATTTCTATCATTGTAATCTAGTCCACATAATAGGGTCTTGAAATAAAATAGTTTCAAATAAGGCATATACTTTCAAACTTTGGGTATATGGAAGTCATTTAGAGGGTTTTGATGTTAAATCACCATGAACTCTAAGTTTTACATTTTTTTTACTATAATAATCTAGAACTTTATTGTTATTAACTAAGGTTGTGTGTGGGTTTATGATGAATGCTAGATGAGCTTATAATTTTATTTATTTATTTTAAATGTTCAAAGAGCTATTTTAACACAAAAGAATGATTTTCTTATGTGTTTGTAAACTTTTTATTTTAAGGATGTTTATTTCACAACATAAAATGCATTACTAAATGATATTTAGATTTATCAAAGGAAAAGATAGTGCTTTCAAGCTACGTTTTTTACTAGGATAACTTTTACTTCTGAAAATCACTTGTGTGTTTTCAATAATTAGATATTTACATTTTAGACTATACAAAATACTTATATTGTTACTTTTAAATAACAATATGTTCTTAAAAGTTCAATTATATCATTTAAGCTAGTGTTGTGACATTCTTCCTTCAGGTCCTTTATGGTTAATGATCATAATTGTTTTCCTAAATAAATTTTAAATAATTCTTTACACTTTAGAGTTTATAAGATATTTTTTCATGTAAAATATGTTTTAAATTAGCTTATAGTTTCATATTTCATTTTTGAGAATTGTAAGGATCGATTTCATATTAAAAACTATTTACTTGATTATTATATTTCATATAAGGTTTTATGAAAATGGAGTATCTTAACTTTTTAGTTTTTGAAGAAATATAATTATTTGTTTATTATTAGAATCTATGAAATGTTATGTATAAGAGTTTATAAGTTTTTTTTTTTAGAATAATTCTATTTCTATGAGATTTTAATACATTAGTTGATGGATTTCTTTAACATTTATGAAATATTTTTTAAAATTTTTGAGAAAGAAAAGGAGAAATGGTTTTGTTGAAATTGTGCTTAGTTTTGTAAAAACAAATATGGTGTTAGAGTAATGCTTGATATTTGAGTTTGTAAGCTATCATTATTTTGCAAGTATAATCCTCTTTTGGCTAGGTTGCTACATGGAGGTTCGTCTTATAATTTGAATCTTTCATTTTTTTGGATTTATTTGTTTTCTTTTGTGGATTTTGGTAGAAATATGTTTTGAGATTGTGATAAATAATTTTTTCAATATTGGGACTTCAGTTGGTAAACTTAAAGCTAAGGGTTTTCATCAAGAAGTTACTTTTGATGTCACCTTGAGTATTATGAGAATTTTGGATGTCAGATGATGTTGTTGCATGTTGGGTGGTAGGAAGTTACTACTTTCCTTAGATTATTTGAATTATTTGGCATATGAGATCGAGGTAGTAAGCAAGTTGCTTATAGATGTTCAAAGCTTATATAAAGTAAATTATATGTGTGTATTGAGGTTTTGTTATTTCATTTGACTTTGAAGACTTTTTATCCTGATTCCATAAGGTATATTTGTTATAGTTGTGAATGAGAGCTTATTGGCTTATACGTTATTTTTAGGTAGGTACATGCAATTTAACGGTTCACATTTCATGTGCTTTGTTGGAAATTAAATTTTTAATCTTGAAGTTATTAATTGAAATCTTTGTGGTTTTAAAGGAAGGTTTGGTGAAAGTGATTGTCCATGACGGATCCCTAAGGAATAAGAATATGCCAATGTCTTTTGAATTGCTGAAAGTTTGAATTAGAAATTAGATATTGCTAAATAGATTTAAAGCTTTGAATTTAATTTATATTGGAGGTATTTATCTTTGTTATTATTGGATGGTAGGATCTTAGATAGACATAATTAGGTTGTTATTTTGCTAAAATGGTTGGTCAGATTAAGGTTATTTGTCACTTAGCTTGGGTTTAAAATTTTTAAGGTTTAGCTTAGATTTCTAAACTTCTAATCTTAACTAATCTGGTAACTTGAGGTAATTTTAAGTTTGTTTTTGAGGTTGTATGTTAAGATGATTAGTAAAATGAGATTGAGGTTTATTGTACTCTAACATCATACTAGAAATTTTAAAGAATGTTATAGGGAACTTTTAGGAAGGATACTATTGAAACTAAAGTTTGTTATTTTAGAAATTAACATATATTTTGGAAATATTTCTTTTATGGAAGGAAAATAGTATTAAATAAGACATGTCACGTTTTAAAGTATAATATTATTAGTTTTCAATCTATTCCCGATTATCTATTGTATTTTCCTACTCACTAAACTTGTTAAAGCTTACTCCATTCTTTTTTCTATTTTTGCAGCTACTTGGTTTGAACATATCTTCATTTGAGGTCAAATGCCAACACTTCCTTTTATTGGAACTTAAAAATTTGTTGTTCTAATAGTGTGTTATGCAGTTACATTAAATTATGAAAAGCTTGGTTATCTTCTTCTTCTTTTTTTCATTTTTTTTCAATTGATGATTTATCTAATTCTTGTACTTTTGTATCATTTTGAGGCTTGCTTGAACTGGGGTGAGCCCCGTCTTACCTTGGTTCTCACATTGCTCATGGTCTAAGATTTGGGTTATGGCATTTACCTCCGTAAGAAGTAAGGTGGTGATTCTTGCTATTAAAATAACAACTCAAGTGAGCCTAAGGTAATTCCATCGTGGGATTTTCAAGGAAAAGGATGTCTTATATGGGTTGATAGGATAAGGAAAATAAGTTAGAAACAAGGGTAAGACGATGGAGAATTATGGTAATGGAGACAACAATATGTTGTTGTCATCAGGTACCAAAGCACTATGGCTAACTAATGGAATGTGACACAACAACAAAGTAGGGGTAGAAATTTTTTGTAAAAATTGAAAAACCGAACCAATTCAATGTTTTTTTGGGGTTCAATTTTGGTTATAAAAATAATTCGGTTACAAAATATTTTAACTGAAATATCAGTTCAGTTTTATGTATTTTTCGATTATAACCAAAAGTAAAATGCGGTAATAAGTCCTACATCAGAAATGAAAATGAAGCCCAATCAATGACCCTTACTTGTAAAAGTTTCTAGTGTCCACACTTCATAGCAAGCCCAATTAAGCCCATCTCATTCTCCAAGTCCAAACTTCAAAATCGCCCCTGAAAGTCCCAACACTTTCTAGTTTCTTCCTTCTCGAATTAGCTTAGGGTTTCTTAATCCTTCACTTCTCTGATCTCTTATTCCCATCAATTAGCTCCTTTAAAATCCAAACACCTATAGGACTAATTCTCTTCATTTTTCTCCTCATGGCCTGTGGCATTTCAACCTCTCCTAAACCTTCACTTCTTTAATGCTAATTCGAGGAAATAGCGTCGAAGTGTATACTTTGATATCACTCTGACATTTTTGAAGACTTGTCGATCTCTTGGACACTTGTCAAAGATTGGATAGTGAAAGAGCTCCTATCATTTGGCTTGGTATGATTTGCAAAGAAGCTAAAGTTTTGTTGAAAGAGAAGACAGTTGTGAAAAATGTAACAGGAATAAGTTGTCATTACCAAAAATAGTTTACCTCTTCTCTGAAAGCTAAGTCATCATTTCCTTTCAATTTAGGATTCTCCAAGCTACTTTGAGATTAAGAGATCAACCAACAACCACACTTCAATGTCTATTTTCATTTTCAACTGCTTTCATCTTCATTTTCAACTGCTTTCATCTTCATTGTAGTAAATATTATCTTAACTAAGTGTCACCATTAAGTGGAAGAGTGTATTGTGAATTGGGTTTTGAATAAATCTTACTTCCTTTTCTTTCTGTTTTAGTGTCCAGAATTGGGTTTAATTTTACAAAGTGTAGCAAAATCCCCTAGTCAATCAATAGTTGCTTCTACACATATGAATATGAAATGGGTGATAGATTTGGTTTGTCTCAGATTTGTTTGCCTGCGGTGGGCATAGGTAGTGTTGCATATTTGTTTGGACTTGAACTAAATTTGTAAATAGATTAGCAACTAGCTATTTTGACTCTATTATTTTTTGAGGATCAATGCAAAAGGATAAGAAATCTTTTAAATTGAAAATAAATGTGTAAGCTTTTCAAATGACTTCTTTGTCATTCCATTGTGCTAGTTTTTCAACAGAACTGATTTTATGAGAAAGTAAGTAATCAAGTTTATTACCACAAACAAATAGGATAACACATTCAACCAAACTGCTAATTTCTACAACACCAAAAAATCAGTAACTTGTCTATTAATTAGGAAGTTAAAGTTAAGCTTTTTATTGGATTTTTGATTTAGTAAAGCATATCATTTATGTTAATCAAAACAAAGCATATGCTGAAAAAAGATTCAATAGTTATTTTCTAGAGTAGTAGTAGAAAATATGTTATTACAAAGACTTTAAACAATCTACAGGATAGTTACTTACAAGACTAAGAAAATATGTTATTCCTAAGACTTTAAGCAATCTACAGACTTTAGCAGCATTTCTTCATTTTTCTCTGCCATGTTTCCATCTTTGTTGCCAGTTTTCATTTTGTTAGCATCATATGTACTGTATCTCTTATTTCATTCTTCTATTGGCTACATACATGCATACAGACTTGAAGAACTAACTGACCTAACCAATCATTAAAAAGATAAAACATATATATATTGCAGCAAGATAAAACATTAATTGGTCATACTAATAATTAAAAAAATAAACTAAAAAGATAAAGCATCTCTTGTTGTAATGATAATTAATTTCCACTTTCTTTATAATGCATCGTTAGATCTAGTATTCACTCTTTTCCTTTCATTTGTTTTTTTGTTCTTTTATTATGTAATATGTATAAAATGCAATATCAATATGGAAACATCAAACAAGAATCTAGAAATTAAGAAGTTTCCCGTTGAAATTATGTCTTGGTTTATCAAGCCTCCTAAATCTTATAGACCTCGTGCTCGTAAACCTCATGCTTTATGGGGTAGAACAACAAAAGTTGAAGCTTTCTCAGAAAACAAAAAGATATTGGATATGGAATGAATTTGAAGCTATTCCGAAGTCATTAGAAGGTGAAAATAAATTTGCTGCATGTAACTATTATGATAGTATTCATCAATGTCATACTATAAGTGATGGTACTAGGTAACATGCTTAATCATATTTGTGATAAGTACTTGTTGAAAAAGAGATAGAAATGACATTTAGGTGTAGATGACATGTTAAATATGAAAATTGCCGATAAAGCAAATGAGAATGATATTGTCCCATCACATAGTGCATATGATATTAAGAATGTTTTAGTTTAATGCGTTGTGCTTGACAAATTGACTTTTAAACATGTGGAATCAATTGCATTTCATAAGTTGTTGAATGTTTAATTAGTTCCATTGTTTGAGTGTCTATCTCAAAAAATTATTGATTGTCATATTTGGAAACAATATATCAATGACAAAACAAGTTTGAAGAAATTGTTTTCTAAATCGAAGCAAAGGGTTTTTCTCATAATTGATACATGGACTTCTAATCAAAACTTAAACTACATGGCACTTACTACACACTTTATTGATGATAAATGAAATTTGCACAAAAGAATGTTGAGTTTTTATAATATTGATAGTTAGAAGGGTGAGGATATTGGTAAGGCTATTGAAAAATGACATCTAAATTAGGAAATTAAAAGGGTATTTACTATAATAGTGGATAATGCTAGTGTCAATGCAGTTGAGGTGTTGTACACATATATTAAACATAGTTGTTTCCGATGGCATAAAGAATTGCAACCTTTAATTATTGCAATTCAAAATGCAATAACTTATATGAGGTTCTCTTCTTCTAGAAATGCTACATTTGCTAAGTTGATGGAAATTGAAGAGTGCAAAGTAAAGGCATGGCATGCCTTGATTAAGCAATTAAATTGAAAAAGCTTTTGATTTAATAAGAGAGGAAGATGAAGGGTATAAGAAATGGTTTGGTGAAGGGAAAGAAGGACCACCTGGTTCTAAAAATTGGAGAAATACAAAGTTTTTTTTATGAAGTTTCTCAAAATATTTCATCACATTACTTTGAGATTTTTCAAAACATTGCATGCAACATCAAATGAATGTTACAATAGGATTGGGATGGTGGAATTGGAATTAAACAAATGGTGTAAGAACGACAATGAAGAGTTTGAAAATATGGCCACTAGTATGAAATTAAAGTTTGACAAGTATTAGGGAAGTCTTGAGAAAATCAATCCTATGATGCTCATTGTTGTAATTCTTGATTCTCCCTATAAGCTTGGATCCATATAATATATCTTTGAAAATTCTTACCAACATTTGATATGGGTTATAAAGTTAGAAGACTTTAGTGAAATTGTATGAAGCCTATAGTGAAAAGTATTATAGTTTATGATGAAACAAAAAATGATGAGAGTGGTGAAGGTAGTGTTTTGGGTGTTAAAGACTCAAATGATGTAGATATTTTTTCAAGATCATAACTAGATGAGCCAAGAAAACAAGAGGTATAAAGTTGATTTAGTGACAAAATCAGAGCTGGATATGTACTTAGATGAGAACACTGTTAAAGAGAATACTAGTTTTGCTATTCTGCTACGATAGAATGCCAACGCTAGCAAGTTTAGGGTTCTATCCATGATTGCTTGTGATGTTTTATCAATTCAACACCATGGCTTCTGAATCTGTTTTTCACACTAAGGGTCATGTTTTCTTTGATTTTAGAAGTTCTTTGAGTTGGGAGACTGTGGAATGCCTTATATGCTTGCAAAATTGGTTATGCCCTACCATTCACACCATTGAAAGTAAATAAATCTTAAAAGAACTCATTTGCTCAAACAAAATTACAAGTATCTTTAAACTTTCATTGGTTATTTACTTTTAAGTGTGATATCTTATAATTTTTTTATTATTGTTCTATGCTTTAACTTCCACACATAAATAGAGTTCTTCTATAATTATTGACTAGTGGTGCAATTTTAAACATTTAACGTTAATATCCTTTAAGTTTTAATTTGATTTTAGTTTTTATATTCACTAACATAATAATATCACAAGTTGTCACATTTTTACAGGATAATGCCTAATTGTCCAATGATGATATGAAAGATAGCTGGTTTGGTGCATGACACCAAGTTCAGTTGTGGTTCCTATATGCATTTATGTTCATTTAATACTTTTAAGGCTGCCTGGATGCGTTCATTTATGGATATTTCTCACTATTTAAGTAGTTAGTTTATAAGAGTATTGTTTAAGACTTTAATTAGGTTATTAAATTAATTAGGACATGACTAAGAGTGTGTTGCAACTAGTAGACATGCTTAACAGTTTGAATTGTATATGTCATTGCATGTGTGTGTGTTGAAAACTTGAAGGCTTGTAGCTTGCAATCTGCATTGATGTGTTTTTGTCTACATAGTCTCATTGATAAAAATGTTATATGTATCATGTTTTGGATTTAGCTGCAAGAAAAGTAGGTTTCTATGATTGATATTTGATAAACTTATCTTTTTTTTCTTTTTCTGCATTAAGATTGTGTTTCTAATTCTAAATTGTTATTTAATAGCTTTTTTTGGGGTATTAAGGCCTTAATTTTTGGCCAAAATTATATATTTTGGATATTTATAAAAATAAAATAATAAAATAATAAATAAATAAATAAAAACAACAACAACAACAATAACAATTTATGTGTTATAATAGACATGCTTAACAATTTGAGTAATGAGTAGTTTGTTTGAGGGTGTGTTATAGGTGTGAGTGTGTTGAAGATTTGAAGGCATGCAGCCTAGTCATTGATAAACATGTTACAAGCATCATGTTTTGGATTTAGGTGCAAGAAAAAACAAGTTTTTATGGTTGATATTTGTTAAACATATCTTTTTGTGCATTAAAATTGTGTTTCTTATTCTAAGTTGTTATTCAAGAGGCTTTTTTTTTCTTTTCTTTTTTTAAAAAAAAAAAAGGTAGTTGGGCTTGATTTTTTGGGTCTAATACCCAGGTCTATGTACAATTGAAAAAACCAAAATCGAACTCATCCAAGTAAAATCGATTCAATTGTCACAAATTGTTCATAACCGAAATAACTAAACTAAATGCATAATTGAAATTTTGGAACAGATACCAAATCCTTACAAAATTGAACTAAATCGAATCCACCCTACACCAAAGGCATAACTAATGATGTACTTACTGTATATGCTAGCAAGCTACATTAGACTGTGGCACTAGGTACCATCCATTAGTAGTACACAAGCAATAACTTCACATATAAAATGACAAGTGTAATGGCTTACCATAATATGTCCAAAGTGAATTTCTCTGTTTTTGGCTAGTTTCTTCACTCTTTTAGCCTTCTTAGACATCGATTAGAGTGTTATAATTACCCTGTCAGGCTGATTTGGAATAAGAAGAGGGTTTGGGAGTTTTTCTTGCATTTTTTTTGTTACTGGCTGAAATTTTGGGTGTTTTCTAGGCTAGCTGGTCATAGGTCAGTACATTGGATGTCTTATTGCAGGTTATTCGGAATTAGGTTAGTGATTTGGAGTGGTTTCTTAATTTTCCTGGCTGTTTGTCTATTTATCTTGGCATTTTCTGTCTCTTGAATATGTCTAAGAAGGTTCACATTATCCCTCAAGCCACTGTAAGTACTAGGAATGTAAGCAGTGGAAGTAAGGTTGGAGCCATAACTGATAATCCTTCCCTCCATATTAGCCCGGTAATGCTTGATGGGAACAATTATCTTGCTTGGTCTTGTGCTTGTCTATTGTTCATTCAGGCACGTGGATTACATGGTTATATCACTGGTAATAAAGCAAAACTAGCCACTGTGGATTTATTGTATGAACAATGGATCACTGAAAATTCCTTGGTGATGTCTTAGTTAATCAATTCTATGCAACCACAAATTTCTCGTGGTTACCAATTGCAAGCTAAACTTCTTATCAGGTTGGCAATGGTTTGAACTAAGGAAAAAGCTTCATGCACCTAAACATGGAGAGTTAATTGTGTCCCAATATTTTGCTGAATTGAGGCGAGAATAGTGGATAAGGCGAGAGTGTATGATTTTCTAGCTAGACTTAATCTTGAGTATGACCAAATTAGAATTCAGGTTTTGGGAAGAGATCCATTTCCAAACTTGAGACAAATTTATGCTTAGTACAGTAAGAGGAGAGTAGTAGGATTACTATGCTTTATGTAGGAACCCATGAAAAGTCTTCCAAGGTTACCAATCGAATTAAGAGGGAGTTTAAAGGAAGTCAAACTAGAGGTAGTGAGTTAGGGATGAGTAGTGGAACCCATGAAAAGTCTTCCAAGGTTACCAATCGAATTAAGAGGGAGTTTAAAGGAAGTCAAACTAAAGGTAGTGAGTTAGGGATGAGTAGTGACAAGGATAATCTATGGTGTGATTATTGTGATAAATCCCACCATACTAAAGATGCATTCTGGAAGCTTCATGGTTGTCCTAGTAGAGAATGAGTTGGTCAGAATACAAGTCCATCTAGATTACAAGCTCATTTATTTGATACTTCAGAGCCTTTCACTAGCGAGAACTTTGACTCTAACACCCTCTGTAAGGATGAGCTGCAACATCTCAAGTGATTGATGTCTAAATTGGATTGCCAATCCTCCGAGGCATCTTCCTCTAATCTTGCTGAATCAAGTATTCACTTAGTGTTCAATCCTCTGTTGGTTCAAAACCTTGGATTATCGACTCAGGTGCTTCCGACCATATGACTAGTACTTCTAGTAGTTTTTCTTCCTATATTCCTAGTTCAGGTAAAGAAAGGGTTTAGGTAGTCAATGGTTCTCTATCTTCTATCTTTGGGAAAGGTTCAATTCATTGTACACCTACCTTGATCTTATCTTTTGTCTTTCATGTTCCTAATTTCTCAAATAATCTTTTATTTATCAGTACCATCAATAAAACCCTAAACTGTTAAACCACATTTGATTCTACTTCTTGTGTTTTTTAGGAACTGGGAACAGGAAAAACAATTAGCTATGGTAAAGAGCATGATGGACTTCATGTTTTAGAATCCAGTTCAGGGCCTTTATTATACATTGGTGGTCAAGCTCTTTAGAGTAATTCATCTATTTCTTCTCAACAATAACTGGTTCAATGGCTTCATTGTTTAGGACATCTATCCTTTTTTGTTTTGGGAAATATTTTTCCCAAATTACTTAAGCATTGTGCTATAAATAGTTTGACATGTGATGCACATGAACTTGCTAAACACAAATTTGTATCTTATAATTCAATGAATAATAAGAGTACTTCTCCTTTTTGCTTATTCATTATGATGTATGGGGTCCTAGTCTAGTTGTCTTTTTATCTGGAAATAGATGGTTTGTTACGTTTATTGATTATTGCAGTCAAACTACTTGGGTTTATTAATTGACGCAATCATGCTACTTGGGTTTATTTGAAGGTACAAAGAATGAGGTGTTTACCTGCTTTTAGACATTTCACAAAATAATTAGTACTCTGTATGAATATAAAGCAAAAATTCTGAGAATTGATAATGGTATGAAGTATATAGAAAGAGTCCTTCAAAATTATCTACGTGATCGTAGCATAATTTATCAAACTATTTGTGTTTATACTTATGCTGAAAATGACATTGCATAATGGAAAAATAGACATATACTAGAGATGACAAACTAAGAGGTGACAATGTCATTACTATTCGTCATGGATGTACCCAAAACTTATTGGGAAGATGCAGTTTTGTCAATAATTTATCTTATCAAGTGCATGCCATTACGTGCCCTGGATTTTAAGACAAGTGGATCTTTTACTAGGAAATTTTCATTCAATGTGCCTCCTAAAGTTTTTGGAGGTGTCTACTTTGTGCATGAGTATCAGAAAAATCTTAGTAAACTTGACCCTCGTGTTCTCAAATGTATGTTAATTGGGTACTCTGCAACCCAAAAGAGATACAAGTGTTGTCATCCACCTACTAGGAGAACTTATGTTAACATGGATGTTACCTTTCAAGAATTAGAGACCTATTACTCCTCTTATCTCTTTAGAAGGAGAGTTATAATGAGGAAGAGTTAACTTTTTCAAGTTAGCGGAATGGATATCATATTTGGAGGAGAGTAACAAGGAAGGGGGAAGGAAAGAGACCATAAATAAGGAAAATGTACTAAAGGCTAAAACCGAGATGAAAAGGGGGAAGATGGTGAAGCAGAAGCACCTATAGGCAATGGGACTCTTGTAAGAATGGGAAAAGATGACTTGCTTACATATAGTCAAAGAAAACATAAAGTTACAATCACTAAACGTGCTTTACCTAGCCAAAAGTTAATCTTAGACTCAGTTTCACAACTAATACAAGTTCCTCTGAATTGTAAGTCTTTAGTCCCTACCTCTACTTTTTCAAATTCTACTTATAATCCTCATGGTATTGATGATATAGAGATTTTTTGTTGCAATCAGGAGCCATTCATGTACTGAACATCTTATTTCTAACAATGTATCTTATAGTTCATTATCTCTGTCTTATAGAGCTTTTGAGTCTTCTTTGTCCTTCGTATCTATTCCACAGGGTTGGAAGGAAGCACTAACTCAACCTAAATGGAAGGATGCCATGGTTGAAGAAATGAAAGCACTTGTCAAGAATAATACTTAGGAACTTTCTAGCCTTCCTAAAGGAAAACAGGCAGTTGGTTGCAAATGAGTTTTTACCATTAAAAGGAAGGAGGATAGGACAATTGAAAGATACAAAGCAAGACTAATTGATAAAGGATTCATTCAAACTTGTGGGGTGGATTATGAAGAAATTTTTGGTCATGTTGCTAAGATGAATTCTGTTAGTGTTCTTATCTCTGATGCAACAAATCTTAGTTGGGATTTGCTGTAACTAAATGTAAAAAAAATGTATTCTTGCATGTGGATCTAGTTGAGTAAGTCTATATGGAGATTCCCTTAGTTTTTCTTGTCAGAAAACTGAAAGGAAAGTATGCAAATTGAGAAAGTCTTTATATGGGCTCAAGCAACCTCCTAGAGTATGTTTTGAAACGATGAACTAAATGATGTATTTTTTCTAACGATATGGACGAAACTTATATGTTTCTTGAGTTACGGATACAAAATCATTGTTTACTACCGATATTCAAACGTATCCATGGATACTTGTTGATATCCGATTGTATCCATGGAGATGGTCAGATATTTTCTATATTTCTGGATACCATATCCTACAAACTTTAATTTTTTTAATTTTTTTTAGAAGATTTTCTTATTGTCAATAAATTTTTAAAAAATGATAATGGAGACTACTGTCAAGAATTAGCAAAGAAATATTTAGTGATATATAGTTTTTAATTCATAAAACAAATAAATTTTATTTTAGCTATTTTTCTTTACAAATGTTTGCTTTTAATATTTACTAAAAGTTCTTATTTTTTAATTTAAAAATTATAACTAATAAAAAATTTATTTTTATTTTTACATATTAATACTTAATTATGACCAATTAAGTTATATAAACTAATTTATACAATTAGATTTTTATTAGTACAGAAACTAAAAGTTATAAGAAAAAATAATAATAATAACTATGATACGAAAGCTAGTCAAATCATAAGAAAATAAATATAGTAAAATCTAAGTATTATTTCTATATTTTATTTTATTTAGTTAATATGCATTGGTTGCATTATGCATAATTTATAAATGGTTGAGATTAAACATATAAAAAGAAAATATAAATTATATCAAGAGACAAATCAAATCTTCAAACATGCACAATCAATTATTATATATATTACAAATCACTTATAAATAATTATTATATAATATTTTTACATATATTTATATGTTTAAGAGATTGTACACCGTTTCCATAATGTTTTCAATATGTATCTGATATATTTCTGTTTCTAGACTGATCGATACTGTATCAAAAAATGATATTTTGATCCTTGGTTTGAAAGATTTAGGAAGGCAATAATATCTTTTGGATACCAACATAGCAATGTTGATCACACAATGTTTATTAAGCATTATAAAAGGAATACTATTGTTCTTATTGTTTTATGTTAATTATATAGTTCTAACATGAGACAATTCTAAAGAGGTATCTTATCACCTTGCTAAGGAGTTTGAGATAAAGAACTTGGAAAAAATCCATTACTTTCGGGGAATTGAAGTAGCTCGGTTTGAAAATAGTATATTCTTATCTTAAAAGAACTATATCCTTAACCTATAGGAGAGATTGGTATGTTTGGTGCTGGCTCGCAAACACACCTATAGAAACTAATCATAAGTTGTAGAGTGATTGCAAGGAATATGTTGATAAGGAGAGATACCATAAATTGATTAGGAAGCTAATTTATTAATCTCACACTCATCATGACATAGTATTTGCTATCAGTGTGGCTAGTCAGTTTATGCATGATCCTCACTTTACTCATTTAGATATAGCTTACTTGAAATATGCACCTAGGAAATGACTTCTATTAGAAAACCATAGAAGTCTAAAGATAGAAGCTTATACAGATGCAACTTGGGCTGGGATCTATTGATGATAGAAAGCCCACATCAGGATATTGCACTTTTGTTAGTAGGAACCAGTCTCTTTGAGAAGTAAGAAGCAAGTTGTGGTTGCTAGATTCAGTGCAAAAAATGTACAGGGCAATTGCACTTGGAACTTATGTGTTGTTATAGTTTAAGAAGCTAATGAAAGATCTTTGGCTATCTATAGAAAGGCCACTCTTGCTAAATTGTTACAACACTGCAACTATAAATATAGCTCATAATCCAGTGCAGCATGATAGAATAAAACATATTGAGATTAATAAGTACTTTATTAAGGAAAAGCTAGATACAAGACAAATTTGTATACTTTTTGTAAGATTTGAACAACAATTAGCGGATATCTTCACAAAATGTCTCATTAATTAGTAGTTTACATCCTTTCTTTGCAAGATGCGCATGAAGAATATTTCTACTCCATATTAAGGGAAAATGTTGATTGTAAATATTATGTATAAAGGTATAAGGGTACTTACTCTTCTACGGGCATCTAAACTAGATTGTAATTATGTGAATAAAGGAACAAGATATAACTTTTCCTCAAAATCCAACTAAAAGTAATGTTCCTGTAAAATCTAGAAAGAAAGATACCTAAAGTATTTTGATGAATTGGATGAGAATTTCTCACACCAAAATAATATATTAATACTATGAGAATGTGTGGAGCATAAGTTTGTGTGGAGTACAAGTAAGTCAATTATACATAAATAAGGAAAACTGCCCTACTAGATAAGCTATCTAGATTTACACTATAACACTCCCCTTGAAGCTGGAGCATATAGATTATATGTTCTAAGCTTGTTGCATAGATATCGGAGCCAATTACCCTCCAAAAACTTTATGAATAAGTCTGCTAATTGATCTTCAAATTTCGTAAATATGGTCTTGATTGTATTATCCAGAAGCTTCTCATTAACAAAATGACAATTAACTTTTATATGTTTTGTTCATTCATGAAAGACTGGAATTGAAGGATTGTGTAGTGCAGCTTGATTATGACATACTAGCTCCATAAGCTATGAATGCTGAAATCCAAGTTTTTCTAACAAATTTTTCATCCAAACCAACTTATCAATGGTATGAATCATGACCCTGTATTTAAATTTAGCATTAGATCTTGCAATAACAGTCAGTTTTTTGTTTTTCCAGGAAACAAGATTTCTTACTATAAATATACAATATCCTATAGTAAATCTTCTATCAAATAGAGAGTCATCCCAATCAGCATCACTATAACCCTAAACTGGAGTAGAATGATGTTTCTGAACTAATGTGTAAGCACGACCATGTCCTCGAACTAGAGTGTGCTCATGGTTCTTATATAGTAACCCCTTTTCAGGTGAAGTTTTAGGGTATCTTATGATACGAATAACAGCATTCCAATGAGGTGTTCAAGGCTGAGAAAAAAATTGGCTAACCATACTAGTTGTAAAAGCAATATATGGTGAAGTGACTGTGAGATAGTTCATACCAACAAGATGTCTATATAGCTCATGATTTGTCAATAGCTCTCCCTTGTCTGGTATGAGTTTAGTGTTGGGATCCATAGGAGTGTCCAGAGGTTTTAAATCAAACGGACATTTATCACTCAAGACATCCAGACAATATTTTCTTTGAGAAATACAAATCCCTGACTGTGATCTCGTAACCCTAATGCCCAAGAAGTATTTTAACTGTCCTAAGTCTTTGGTTTGAAAATTAGACTCTGGAAATAATTTCAGTTAATGAATCCCATGGTTATCGTCACATGTGATGACAATATCATCCACATATACAATCAAAATAATTTTTCCATTAGATGTATGTTTTTAGAAAGCCAATGATCAACAGTATACTTTTGAAGGCCAAAACTAAGGACAACTTCATTGAATTTACCAAACCAAGCTCTGGGAAACTGCTTTAAGCTATATAAATACTTTTTCAATCAACACGCCATACTTGATTCCCCTTTAGCAACAAAACTAGGTGATTGCTCCGTACAGACTTATTCATCAAGGTCACCATATAAGAAAGCATTTTTGATGTTTAACTAATAGAGTGCCTAATCAAAATAACAGCTAGAGATATGAAAACCCTAACATAAGTAATTTTAGCTATAGGAGAGAAAGTTTCTAAATAATTCACACTACAAACCTTAGTGTAGCCTTTTGCAAGCAATCTAGCCTTTAAGCGATCAACAGAATCATCAGGATGAACTTTCATGATGTATACCCATTTACATCTAACCATATACTTGCCAGAAGGTAAAGATGCCAGTTCTCAAGTACCATTAGTATGTAAGGTGTCCATTTCATCAACCATGGCCTTCTACCACCTAGGATGAGCAAAAGCATCACTAGTGGACTTTGAAACATAAACAAAAGACAAAAAGGATACAAATACATAATAGGGTGAAGATAAACGATTGATAACTCAAAAAAGTATGAATAGAATAAGGATTACGAGTTGAATGAGTACCTCTTTGTAGAACAGGTAAGGGAGTAGGATTCGAGGCACGGGAAGGTGTTGGTACAAAGTGTGAGTCATCAGGTACATCAACAGTGTCTGCTGGAGGATCAAGCCGAAAATGATTATTGTAAACCTGGAAAGGACATCCTGATAAGGTAGAAGACTCAGGTAGTAGTGCAAATGGTGCAGGTTCATATAGTCCAAGATAAGGAAACTGGAAGAGCCTCAGAGATAAGAAGTGCGTGATGCGGGAATAGTTCAGGAAATGAATGAAGATTCCTCAAAAAATTTGACATCGACGAAGGTAAAATAATGATTCTTATCTAGAAAGTAACACTTACACCATTTTTGAAGATGAAAATAGCCTAAGAAGATGCACTTGATTGATTTGGCAGAGAGTTATCCTACCCAAGTGTTAGATCATGAACAAAACAAATGCAATAAAGATATAAAGCATGAGTGAATATAAAGGATGATTAAGAAAGATAATAAAATGTGAAATTTTGTTATGCAATGAGGAAGATGGTATGCTATTAATGAGGTAGCATGCAATAAGGATAGCATCAACCCAATACCGAAGTGGAACATGATTATAAAGTAATAAAGTGCTAGCAGTTTCAATTAAATATCTTTTTTGCACTGAGTAACTCATTTTTGTTGAGAGGTGTAAGAGCAAAAGGATTGATGCAGCATACCTCAGGTGTCATGAAGTGCTGAAATGATGTAGAAAAAATTCGTGTGCATTATCACTATGCAAAAATAAGAATAAAAACACCAAATTGTGTTTTAATTTCAGCACAAAACTATTAGAATATAACCACGTGCAATGAGAATAAACATCAATAAAGGTAACAAAATACTAAAATCTCAAAGATGAATTAACATGACTAAGACCTCAAACATCAATATGAACAAGATAAAAGGGAGACTTCGCTTTAAAATTACTATTCTTTGGAAATGAAGCATGTGCGTGCTTGCCAAGCTGACATGAACTTCAATTTAAAGATGACAAAGATGACAAATGAGGAACCATCTTCTGAGTCTTGGATAGACTAGGATGGCCTAACCAATTATGAATAAGAATGGGTGACATATCAGTAGAGTAAGCCATTGAAGATGCAGGGTAGTGTCATAAGATGATAGAGACCCTGTGACTCACGCCCTGTGCCAATCGTCAGCCCTGTACTTCGGTCCTATATAACAAAGGAATCATCAATGAAAATGAAAAAGCAATGGAGAAAATGAGTCAATTGGCTAACATAAATTAGACTGAACGAATATTCTAGGGCATAAAGCATAGACTCTAAAGGTAAAGAAGATAATGGTGTAGCTTGACCTATACCTATAGCAATGGTTGTGGAACCATTAGCTATAGTGACAGTGAAAAGTGATGGTGAATTACTAATACTAGAAAAAAGTTTAAGGCAAAGGTACCAAAAATCAAGAACCCAAGTATTAGAAAAGGTCTGAGAGAGTATGAGAAGATTGCTAGATAGCCTGGTACTATAAGAACTTATCATACTCAGTAGTTGATAATGAGACATTTAGAGGCTTGTCTCCAGATGGTGAAACTTCAAGTGAATTAGCTGATAGAATAATGTTAGTTTTAGGACCCAGAAAACCAATCAGCTCGTAACACTTTTCCCTGACCACAACCTTCATGAGTATTAAAGTGTGAAATCAGACCGAGGAATTAGGAGATGGATTCTCAACATATATTGCCATCAGAGAAGAGATACATAGCAGCCAAGCAAACACGTCTTCCATGGAAAGAATAGTAGGACTAGCCAATATTTGATGGCGAACTAGATCAAGATCAGCTTAGGCCATATAGAGTGAGAATAATGAATAGCTTGTTCCTTTGTGCCTCTTGGTCAACAAGATTAATGGTAAGAGGTAATATATCAACAAATTCAACTTTAACATTCTAAATATTGACCAAATATATGGACATATCCTAATCAACCTAGTTTAGATTCAACATATTAGTAACCACAGTATAAAAGCGTTGAATATCACTATTGTATAAATCTTTGGCTCATTTCCTCTATTCAAAATATGTCTTATATGTCAAGAAAATCTGTAATATAGAAGGTTCAATGGATACCCAAAATAAACTGCATAATTAGGCATCGATCTTTTTCCAAGTGGATTGTTCAGGAGTTAGAATATTAGCCAATGTGTTCGTGAGATGATTTTCATATCCTTGTCCTATAAGCTATAACTCAACAAATGTACTCCAAGACAAATAATTAGATCCATCCAAGTTTTTATAGTAATAACAAGGGATCTAGAAAACATAGAGGTAAAAATACTATATTTTAACATATCGATTTTAGATTTTTTGGAGGTAGACATATCAATGAACAGTGTTGGTGAATAGTGCCAATAAACAGTGTTAGTGAACAATACTGATGAACAGTTGTGAACAGTACCCAAATAATAGTATCGAAATGACTAGATATTGATTGTTGATCATACTGCTAGAAAAAAATACAACAGTAAAGAGACACGCTAGAAAGAGACACGCTAGAAAGAGACATAACAAAAACAAAATAAAAATTATGATTTTCTCTCTTTAAGCTCTGATACAATGTAAAACCTACAAAGAAAAAGTATTTTGATGAATTATATAAAAATTATGAAAAAAAAGAACTTACCCTACTAACTAAGTTATTTATATTTACACTCTAACAATTCTTAATGAAGTGGAGTGCGCCGTTACCCCTTGAGAAATTGATATTTAACAATAATTGGAAATTGAAAAGGGGTCGGCGTTAAAGTGTTATACAAGGACTCTAATTTTGAAATAAAGAATGCAATTATATTTGAAATGAAAGAGGAGCTCTTACAGAGGATATCCCTGGACAAGCGACATGACCACACGATGCTTGTTACAATCCACAACATTTAGGAACAGAAAAATTCATGTTCTTTCGAAGCCTATTCAAGTAGAACACAAGTGTCAAACCAACAAATATAAAGGATTTTTCGCCTACAGGGTACAAAAACCAAAAAAAAAATTCCATAAAGGTTAAAAAAAATAAAAAATTCCATCGCCGATCTTCAAGATCCCGTTTCTCCCTCCTCCTTAGCCACTATCACATTGCACAGCCATTTGGACGCCATGTTGGAACCTGCCATTTTTTCCTGCCTACATGATTTTTTTTTCCTTTTCCTGCCTGCATGTTTTTTTCCTGTGTTGTGATTATATGTTTTAATATAATAATTTTGTTGGGTTTAAATTAATTAATAACTTTGTTGTGATTATATGTTTTGTTGTAATTATAATAATTATATTAGGTTTAAATTAATTAGTGAATTAGTGAAAATATAATAATTTTTAAATTATTATTAGTAATTTTATACTAATTAGAGACTTTACTGAAATTATAATTTTATAATAATTACAGTAATTAATATATTTATAATAACTAGTGATTTTGTTATATGTATAGAGTTTAGAGTAAATGGTGAAATTAAAATTTATATTATATATTTTAATTAATTGTTTTGTTGAGATAATATATTTTAATATAATAATTTCAGTATTTATGATAATAATTAATTGAGATTAAAAAAAACTTTACAGTAATTTTTAAATTGAATCAAATTATTATAAATAATTTAATTATTGTATCTATTAAATTAAAAATTATAATGGAAGATAACAAATAAAATAACACTTAATGGCTTGGTTCTTAAAATAATTGGAAATAACCAAAAAAAACAAATAACACTTAATGGTTTAGGAAAGGAAACCAAATTAATAACTCACAAGTAGGCACCTCACGTCCCTTTTTTAAATAAAAAAAAATTATAACTAAATTTTTAATAATTACTCTGTTTTTTAATTTTAAAAAATATATCACACGTCTTTAAAAACAAATATGTCATATATCACACACTTTGTAATGAATTTAAAATTAAATCAAATTATTAGAGAAGATTTAATTATCATATTCATTAAATTAAAAAATTTATTAATTCTAACTAAAATAAATAATAAACTACAAACCTGCAAAAATAAATTATTATAAACTTAAAATTAAAATCGGTAGTTTATAAAGGAAGAAAATGTCACATCCTCATATATAGACATGACTAGCCAGAGGAATGGGTAACGATACCCCAAAACTCTCTAATTTATAAAACACATTATATTTAAGACTACTAAAATATTACTGAATTAAAATAAAATCCAAACTCGACTATTAAACATAATACAATTACTGAAAATATCAGCAGTGGTTCCCTATAAGATGGAACATGCCCATAATACATATAACAACCTATTTACAAAATCAACAGTAACTCATAGTATCAAAATATATAGAGAAGTTCCACTCTAACAAAACATAAAAATTACCATAGTGAATTTAGTATATATATATATATATATATATATATATATATATAAACAACAATGCATAACTCTTAAAGTGATTATAAGTGTCATCCCTTATGCTCCAAGTGTGCGATTTTCGAATATACCTTGCCGCAACAGAGTCGGCAGGTAGCAAATCCTGTCACAGCTAACTGTGATTTCCTAGAAAGTAAAAAAAATGACAACAAAGGAAAGAATGAGTCACATGGACTCAGTGAGCAAATCATGTACTCTAAGGGTACCAGCATCGTGCAACACATATATCATGATTTAAACTTGTATTTAAATTTACTTATACACGTATGTAATTATAATTATCATACGATCACAAATCATGTAGTTCACAACTTTCAACATATCAATAATATCATATAACAAATAAACAATTAATCAACCAATTAAACAAACAAAAGGCCAACAAGTAACTCAGCCCCGCACAACATTATCTCCCCCACCGGACATTTACGCCCCCGCACAATATATTAATTCTCCGTACACAATCCATCCCACCAGGGCTAAGCACTCTATTTGCTTTTAAAATAATTGTCAGAATCAGAATAACTCATATCAAATGTCAAATCCAAATATCCTAGGTGCACCTAGATTTTTAATTTCAAAAGTAGAAACTATTTCTCAGAAAATTTTAATTTATTGGCCATTATCAATCACACTCAATATCAAACACATATAATTCAATTAAATCACTAAAATAGCTTATTTGCTTATTTCTCATTATAACACATCAATTCGAATATACATAAAATTACACACAATAATCTGGTAACCATAAAGCACATAATTCCCTCATAAAGCTCAAAGATAGGGTTCGTCTAGCTTGTGAGGGTGTCGAAATATCCTCAACACACTCCAGAGCTAAAAATTAACAATTAATATATTGCTTAGTTTATTAATTTCATTATCACAGTTTTCTCCTTAATAATTAAATAATAAATCCTTATTAATTAAACTCTTTTAATTAAACTTAAAGGATTTATCATTTACATACTTAAATTGAAAATCTATCAATAATTTATTTTATATTTCTAATTAAGCCTAAACGAATTTACAACAATTTCACCTAACTACTTCTTTAAACCTCACCTAAACATGAATTTTACTTTCTTATTTCCATGTAAATATCATATATATGTTCATTATTGATAATTCTTGATTCATGGTTTCACTAATTTTACCTTGCATAATCAAGTTTTTCCTAACATCCTAAACAAATAGCTTCATTCTCACAATACCTAATTGCATATATATATATATATATCAAGTTTAACAAAACTACCCTTAAACTATCCATACAACCACACGGCCAGGACTTAAATTAGTCCTTCGGCCAAGCTTACACAACCCCTATGGCATTCCCCCCTTTTTATACAACCTTCCAAGTTACATACCTCAATTCTAAGAAATAAAAGTCAAGGGCTTACACCCCATCAACTGCTGCCCATACACCACCACCCAAACCAAACTAACTCATCTCACATACCTTCTCTTCTCCCACTGAAGTCAGCCAAAAAACAAAGAAAACAGGTTTTGTGACTTGCCGCCAACCACACAAAATAGGGCAGCCACAACTACATTTCCTTCCCTTAATTTCATCAAACATCTACGCCAACATAGGACAAGATTCAACAAGAAAATTGGAACCCAAAAAGAATGAAACAGCAGCAATAATCCACTGCTAGCCGTTGCCTAAGTAACTCAGTTTCAGCTCCTAATCTCTATAGTAATTTTATTTTGTTCACAAAAAGGAAAAGAGAAACTTACCAAACACTTAAACTTGTTGCCTACAAGTTGACAAGCTCAAGGCTAGAAGAGAAAAGAAAAGGAAGGATAAAACAAAACAAAGTGAATATAATAGGCAGAGCACGGCAAAGAAGTGAAAGAGAAGGAAGCACTAAGTCGGTCACCAAGAGTAATAAAAGACAAGATTAATAAAATACTACAAACTAATGGCTTGACTTTGCTTTAACTAGTTTGTGTTATATATTAATTCAGTCTAATATTAATCATTATTCTTTCTCTTATTACCTATCTATTTATCTATATATATATATACCAATTTCACATATTAATATGACTATCATATAACAAAATATAACTATAAGGTGATAGATTTTAAATTTTAAATTATGTAAATATTAAATCACCTCTATATATATATATATTTAATTACTATCTTATTTTAATTTATTTTATTAAAAATTATGATTTACGTAATATAATAATTTGTGTATAATATTCTACAATGTATGTTAGGTAATCGAGTTCCAACAGAAGAGTAGTAAAGGCAATGTACTTGGGAAATGAGTTGGGAAGAGTATGTGGCAGGGTATGTGGCAAGGAAAGGAGAAAAGCATTTCCTGAAGAAAAAAAAAAAAAAAAAGGATACTGAAACAGCGTCCATGTGGCATCCAGTGGCACAAAAGAAGGGAGAAACCGGATCTTGAAGATCTACTTTTAGGATCTCCCCTACTTTTATGTTTTCTTTTGGCCTATTTAGGCAAAAAAATCCATAATATAAATTTGTCGAACAAAATGGGAAAAAATAAAAAATAAAAACAAAATGAAAACCTTCATAAAAGCAAACTCTTTTAGAGTAGCAAGCCTAGGCAAATAGAGCCACTTATAACTACTATGATGCTTCAGGTAATCACACTCAGAATTGACCGCTCTAAATGAAACTCTACCACGCCTATGCAACTTCATTGCCAGAACTTTTCCATCTTCTGTGACAACCTCAAGATATATTTGAGAATGGAAAAAAATAATAATAATTTTATTTTTAGTATTTATAATTTAATTTTGAATTTAATTTAATATTTAATATTTTAATTGTTACAATTAGATCTTTGTAAAATTTTATTTGATATAATTTGATCCATCATTCAATAATGTGTAAAATTAACGATAATAATAATTATAATAATGTGATACCCACGTGGCATAGTTAACAAATAAAAAATAGTCACATGATATATATATTTGATTAGAAAACAATTTCAACAAAATAAAAAATAATATGAAATATGTAAAAAAAAATAACTTTTTTCTTTCTCTCTCTTCCTTATTACCTGCCTTCCATCATAATTCTCCCAATTACTCCATAGCAACGCTATCTCCAGAGACATCAAAATCTTTCAATTTTGATTCCAGCCTAGATTTTTAAGAAGTTTATAGTGAAAAAGTTATTGAAAAGCTTAAATTGGTTTAAGTTTGGATCTTTAGATAGGATTACAGGGATTTCACCATATAGAAAATTATCAGTAAGGCTCAGGGAAATGAGATGCAAAGCATCAATCTTCTGTGGAAATTTTTGGAATCAGATTCGACACAGGTTCCTTACCTTGTGAGATGATCTGAGCAGTTCCTTTCAACACAGTTCCCAAACTCATCAATCACATGTCTTACTGTCTTCAAAGGTCTAGAACCCTGAGCAACATCACAACCAAGCTAATTTCCTTTAGATCGCAACTATATGTCTTAATGAACGATTTAGACTTGGATGATAAGATTTCATCAGACCCCTGAAGCTACACCTACCACCATTAGAGTCATTAGGCCTAAAGTTAAGATTTGATTGGTTTCACTGCTTATTTGGTGAGGAATTGCTATTTGTGTCTTATTGTTCTTCATTTTTGTTTATATTTCATGGGAATTTAGATACAGTTTTAGATTTTGTAGGATTTGGATTGTCCGAGAAAATAAATTTAAAGAAATCATGAACAATCGGGGAGGTATGGTGCTACGGTGGAATTGGGGTGATGGTGAGGAAGAGAGAGAAAGAAAAAACAAAAAACAAAATTTCTTTTCAAATATAGTTTTAAAATATTTAATTGTGATATAAATTATGTACAAGTCACGTGAATATTTTTTATTAGTCATTTATATCATACATCTTATATTTTATTAGTCACGTCATCATGTCAATGTTAATTTGAAAGCACTTAATTACATCAAAATAAACTTGTAAAAAATCTAATTGTAACAATTAAAATTTGAAGGACTAAATTAAAATCTAAAATAAATTATAAAGATCAAAAGTGCAGCCAAAAATATATATATATATATATCAATGAACAAATGTTTGTATTATACTTCAATAAAAAGTATGAACTTAAATGTTAAGAAGAGAAATAGTACCAGACTCCTTTTCGACACTAATTTGACGACCAACAGCCGTAAACACACCCCAATTAACCATAGTTTTAATGGCAAGAAAATCATAACCCAGGTAGGTAAGGCGAAAACCATCATCCAAATGGACAAAAACATTAATTTTATTGTGATGAATTACAACATTATTATCAAATATGGATGAAAAGCCAACTGACACTTGGAAGAATCATGATGCAATAGCTTATGTTTGAGCAGATTTTTCAAACTTTGTTAGTGCCTCCATGCCTGCAAATTGATGTAAATGTATTCAAGAGAATTAACAATAAACTTATGTGATTAAGAGTAATTGGGAAGAGATTATTCTAAGAAAACCACAATAAAAGTATAATAAGCACCAAAAAAAAAAAAAAAAGAACACGTACTTGAGAGAAGCTATGCGTTCAATGAGTTCCGTAGGTACAATTTCATGCTGCAAGGAAGAAATTTAGATACCAGAGGTCACATTATTGATAAAATAAAATAAAAAATAAAGTAAGAAAATATTAACAAATACCTTCTTTCTTTTTCCTTTTTAATGGATAGTTCAAGTTTCATATCCTGGTAAATAAAATAAATAATAATATAATTAAATATAAGATAACTCGATATTTTTAATATATATTTTTGAAATATTCGTGTATACTTTAGAACGTTTGTATGGAACTCGTTGTAATTTTTACACTAATTATGTAAATTGTATTGATAAATAAGATAAGTGTTTAATCAAAACAATAAGATATGAAATATTTATGATATATATATACATATATAGCTACAAATTTCTGAGATTAAACTACGATCACTTTTTGACCATCGACCCTATCATTTCTTTTCTTTTTATTTTCTTTTATGCTTCACCTTGGCCTGTTCTCATTTTGGCTCCCTTTGTTCTCCATTTTTGTAGCCTTTTCTTTCCCTTTTTCTTGTTTCACCACCCTTCACCTCTTAGAAATTTCTGGTGTGTGTTTTTTTTTTTTTTTTTTCATCCTAGCCGAGAGAGAGGGTCTTTTGGTCTCGAAGCAACTCCAGGAATTAAATTCGAAAATTCTGAATCTGTCCCATTGAACCTTCAATTGGATTTGGACCTTCTATTCTTCATTATACATCCGTGATATCTCTTTCACTTCATTCTGATCGGGTTTCCATTTAACTTCACTGTAAGTTAATTTTATGAATACTAATTCAATATCTCTTTTCATTTTATTTTGTTATTTTTCAGTTTTGGGGCGAAGCCACTGGAATCGGATAATATGTTCTTTATCCTAAGAAATACCGTTTTTTAGTCTGTCTAGTATGTGGCTTCTGCTTCGACTAACATAGTTTTTGTTTATCTAATCTAATATATATCTTCCTGTTTTTTTTTAAACCCAAGTATTAATTTTTGGCTTTCTATACTCCTTTTTCATTGTTTGGGTGCGTTAGTGATGTTCTGACTACTTGGTTTTTATTCTCTTGTATCATTGTAGGGAAAAACTTCAAGACTTCTTTATGAAATTTTGGCATTGCATATGGGGTCCGTCTGATTGATCATTCCTCATTTCTAAGACTTTCATCTTTTGTAAAAGAAATGCATATTGGGCTTGACATATCTTCATATTCATTAGTAAGAACAATATGTTCACTATGTTAGGCCAAGCAGAATCTGATTTTAACATCTAACTTAATTATAAGACTCTCATCTTATGTTAAAGAAATGCATATTGGGCTTGACATATCTTCATATTCATCTGTAAAAATAATATGTTCACTATGTTATGCCAAGCAGTATCTGATTTAAACATCTAACTTAATTATATTTCTATCATATATTGAACTTTGAATAATTGAGATTATTAATAATGAAGGATTGAATGAAGTTGTGAAAAAAAGTTAGGAATAAAGAATATTTAGGAGGGTTACATAATTATTAAGAAAGTGAGTTGTGGAATGGAAGTATATATTGATATTAGGATTGTCTAGTTTTATTCTCGATTAATTTTTTTTTTTTTTAGTAATTAATAAATTTAAAATCAATACTTAGAATATGAATAAGATGGGAATTAGAATTCTTGGTGTAGTATATATATGAATATATATACATCAATGGAAGGGAATTATGCACTTAAGATGTTTGATAAAATGTCTATAAGAAACTAGTTATAACATAATGAGTAAAACTTGAAACTTTTAAATCTTTTTGGTTAGGGATTAATTGAAGTTTGATAAAAGTTAATGAACAAGAGTAATGAATTGTTGGTTAATGTTGTGAGTTAAGGATTTAATGAAATTGAGGAGGGAGTATGAACAAAGGGTAGTTAGTTGTGAATAAAGTGTTGAAAATGGAAGTTAGGTGGCTATTGAAGAGAAGCAGGTGCAGATTCTTTTAAGCTAAAGAAATCATATATTTCAAATGTTTTTGGGACTGAATTAATTTAATAGTTTTGAAGAGGAAGTGTAGTTTATGGTCTTGAGATAATATTAGAAAAGTTTCGTAACTTTGATTCGAAGTATATTTGTATTTAGAGCTGTTGGATTGCGCAACTAGGTTAGTGCATGATTTTATGTGAGTTTCAGTAAGTCCGGAGGACTTTGTCTGGGTTTGTGGTTTTAATTAGCTTAGGACCTCTAAATAAAAATTATTTCTAACATATTAAGGGATAATTCTTGAGCTTTCTAGGTTTTAATTTTATTTTTTGTGTATTTTGGAGGTGTTGGAAGTCATGGTTGTGATTTTCAGGTCCGGACTGACTTGTTTGGTATTACTGAGTTTGGAGGGTATTAAAGGTTGAATTAGGAATAGGGTGATGAAGATGAAATGTTCCTAATATCTTGAAACTATACTAGAAAGTTTCATAATTTAATTTTCAAGTATGAGAATTCTATAAGTATTGGAATATGAGGTTGGTAACCAGAAATTATGCGAATGCCTTGTTTGTGTTCATGTGAGGATTTGAGTGAGTTCAAAACTAATTTTAGGAGAAGTTCCTAAATAAGAAAGATAGTTAACTTCCTAAAGATAATTTTTAAACTTGATTTTGTCGAATTGGGTTAATTATGTAAACTGGAATCAAACATAGAGGGTTGTGAAAATAAATAAAAAAGAGTTAACTTTAAATAAATACTTGAAACTTAGTAACTCTAGATTTTTGTAATTAAAAGGTTATAACTTATAAAGTGGACAAACTAAATAATACTTGGATAGCTTAATTGTAGCTCTGGAACTTGTGGTTGAGCCAATGACGAAAGTAAATGCAAGAGGGAGTGATGAGTAAAATCGGTAAACAGCGAGTGGTTATCTGCTATCCTTTAGTTGCTAGATTTGTGTGTTTGATTGTTTGATATATTTATGTATATATATGTTATATAGTGGTGGTAGATAAGAATTACATTGCTATGATTGATTTAAGTGAATTATGTTAATGTGTGATTTTGTTTGTGGTGGATAAGGGCCAATAATTTTTTTTTTCCCCAAAATGATTTTTACTTCTAAACTTGGGTGCACTTGGGATATTATGAGATATTCTGATTATAATAATTGTGTTAAAATGTTGAGTACTCAGCCTCGGTGAAATGGATTATGTAAGGGGAATATATTTGGTGTGCAGGCTCAAAAATTACACGGTAAGAGGATATATATTGTGCAGGGTTGAGTTACTCTATTGGCCCTTTATTTACTTTGAGTGTTTTGATTGTTTTATTTAAATTGTGATTAATTGATTCTACTATAATTATAGATACATACATGTATTGTTTAACTAAGATATGAAATATAGCTACATGAAATTATTTAATTTAAATGTATTCTTTTTGCTTTACATATTGTTAGTACCCTTTGGGTATGTTTTTTCACTTATTGAGTCTGTGAAACTCATTACTCTTCTGCTAATTTTTTTTAGTAATAGGATTTCAGTATACATCATCACCGATCTCGTAACTTGCCGATAGCGTTCGGCAAGATAATTCTTCAGAATCTCATACTTGAAATCGAGGATGAAAATTTGCAGTCACACTAAAACTACAGGGTGTCTAATTAAAATTGTAGGGTTTCTGATTTTGTGTTGTGTAACAGTCTAATTATTTGTTATTGTTATGAAAATTAAAGCAAAGCTACATGTGTATATTGGTGCTGTGTAAATTGGTTGAATGTAACCAAAGCTTAAATATTTGTATTTTTGGTTATGTTCTATATTTTAGGAAATCTTTGCTGAAATTTTTAATAAATTGTAATGTATTTCAGTAAATAAACATTTTTTAATTAACTTGTATTTTTTTTTACACTTTACTATTATGCATTGGTTTAGTCAAGAGTCGTAGTTGATTCCTTGTTTTAAAGTCAAGGTTACAGAGAGTTGGTTATCCAATTCTCTGGCCAGTCATGCCTCTGTGTAGGATATGACATCAAGCTAACACAAAGAGAATGGGAAAAAAAAAATCACAAACTTACATCCCTCCTCCCTATTTCGAAGCAGTGAAAACCCTACAATCATTTTTGGATAGATATCTCAAGACATCTACATCATGCTTTGTTGGTTACTAATTCTGTTTGAGGAGTTTTCCACAATGTTTAGACTTGTAGGAATTTAGTAAGTACTAGGTTATGTGTTTTCTTTTTTTTCTTTTTTTGTTTCCTGGTTTTCTCCATAGGCATTATTGTGAGACTAATCCCTTGAGTTTTGTCGCGACTGGGATGACTCTCCCAACAATTGCCTACTTAAAGGTTCTGTACTCTTTGCCAATAACTCTTTTGCGTTCAAGGATAGAAAAATACTGACTTGTTTAGTATACATGTGACAAATTTAAGATAGGTAGAATAAGACCATTTGTATATGGATTTGGACACCAATTGTTAATTGGAGAGTCTAGTCCATCATCGAGTACATTTGGATGTTCCAATTGGGTTATTGACTCCATTTGTAATCGACACAAGTACATTTTTAGCAACTAACATGTATGGTGTAGATCGTGTTTATAATACATATATTTTAAACTAAAATTGACTTACATATTCTTTGTAACAAGGAAATTTTTGACTCCATCCTACTAGTTTCGGAGTTCGAGTCCTGAGGCAAGCTGGTAAATTTATGATGACTAGTAAGAACTTAGGTAGGTTGATTGTCGCTCATCCCGCATGTTCTTGGGAATGTCCCTCCCAAAAAGTAAATCTTTCAAATCCATATTGAAACTTCGTCTTATGAACCTGGCAATGACTTTCCCTTCAACAGCTAAAGGAGATATTTTTGTGGAAAGTGCAGGTAGGGATTGAAGTTTCTGATCAACTTGTCGATGTGATATTAAAAAATTACAATTAATAAAAAGTATTACTTTATGTTAATATAATTAAATAATTAAATAAATAAGTAAATCTAATTAAAATTAAATTCATAATATAAATTTATAATTTTTTTCTTTTAATTCTTAAGATAGAAGAGGAATAAAGAAAATAATATTTTATAATAATAAAAACTATACTCTTAATACATTTTTTTAATTCATAGTTTCTTTTTTAATTCGTGAAATTGAGAATAATTAAGAAAAGAAATTAATAATAAAAAAGAATTACAATTATATTAGTATTAAAATAGGAAGAGTAAGAAAAAGTTAAATTAATAATCTATTTGAAACACAATATTTTAATACTACGAAATAATAATTAAATGTTACTCTTTGTTAAAATTCAAATAAAATTCATAATATAAATTTACAAATTTTTTCTTTTAATTCTTAAGATAGAAATATAATTAAGAAAATAATATTATAATGAAATAAAAATTATACTCTTAATATTTCTTTTAATGCATAGTTTCTTAGTTTTAATTTTTATTCTTCAAATTGAGAAAAATTAGAAAAAGAAATTAATAGTAAAAAAAATTATAATCCTATTATTAGTATTAAAAGGGAGAAGAAATAGGAAAAAAAATGAATAGTTTATTTTCACCACAATATTATAACAATAACTAAATGGTATCTATGTAATAATAAAACTCATAAGAGTATTTAAGAAAAAAAAAAATCTATCATTAAGTCACTTTTATATATAATATAGATTATGGATCATTTTGTGGTATTTGAGAGCAAAATGTCATACATACCCTTAAAATTTTGAAATAATAACAATACTCCCTAACCCTTACCCTAACTTCCTGACTTATCTCCCCATCATACTATTACATTTTTATATAATTGACTATAATATAATAAATTGTTATACATTATGAATTATAAATTTTAAATAATAATTTTACAATATATTATTTTACAATATTATATTGATAATTAAATAATATTTTTTTTAATAAAGTTGATTTATACAACTTGTGTACCAAATATTCTAATTTACGCATGCCTTTATTGATAATTTTACACCCAAACTAACTTATACAATCAACATACCAAATGCATATTTGGCATATACTCAATATGCATACCAAACATATATCAGACTTATGTCAATCTAATTTTTACAATCTGAATTATGTAGTCAATCTTATTTTTGCAATATTATATCAAATGGACACTAAGTCATATTTCATAACTCAGATGGGGCATCATCATTTATGTATTTAGTATTAGGCTTCCATTAACTCTTTTCTTCAATATGCCAATTGAACTCTTGTCGACATACTAGACAAGGCCCTAACTGCTATTTATTTTTGAAATGTAGGTGATATCATAATTTTACAAAATATAAAGTAAAAAGTGATATTTATTTTATTTTTTTATTTAATTTAATGATTAAACCAATTTATGTGCATCTTGACACAATTTTTTTTTATTAAGGCTCGCTAATTTACATCTAAATATTTTATATTTTTACTTGCACAATTGTGGTTTTGTTAAATTTTGTTTTCATGTTTAAAATATGAGTTAAGTGGAATAATTAAGATATTTAATAACATAAGCTTAAAAGAGATATAAAGTTTTGATATAATATTTAGTGTAAGGATTTAAAACCTCATAAAAATTAATAAGATTCTTATATTCTTGTCCTTGCATTTTTTTATTTAAAAACATCCGTATATCTATATATATATGAAACAGACGTCGATATTTTGTTAGTAATTATTAGCATTTAGAATCAATGTTTGGCTACCAAATACAAAAAGGCCGACGAAGATAATACTATATACGTCTGGTTATCAGCTTCTAGAAGCATATGCAAATAACTTTCTATGTCTGCATAAGTATTATTTATGTCTACATTTGGCAGACGCAGATACTGTAATCTCTTGTAGTGCTGGTAGTTTGATTGACTTGGAATCTTATTAGTGCTTTCGCACAAAAGCTCTTAAACTACTTTCAAGGACAAAATCTAGAAGGGTTTATAACTTTGAATTGTGCTTACTCTAAAGATCTAGTTTAATTATTCTATGCAAATTTGGGTGGTTTTAATGGAAAGCTATTTATTAATGTAAAATAACTTAATATATATTAAAAAATATGATAAAAAAATATTTTTAATACATGAATATAAGTGTATGACTCAACTAATATATGTTGATGTTAACTTTTAACCATATCATATTGAATTTGAATTTATATTCATTTTAAAAATACATTATTATTAATTATATTTGCTTTATTTTAATATTTGTAATAAATTTATAATGTTAAAAGATTACAATTTAGGTCCATTTTTAGTTCAAAATACATTTAACTTGGATTTTCTTTATTGAACCTTATCAATTATTAAAAATATGTGTATTGTATCATTCTACAATAATGTGAAAAGTCTAACCCGACCGATCTAACTTATTCACCCGAGTTTTTAACTCGGTATAATTTTTTATCTCATGAATTCAGAACTTGGGTGTGATATTTATCAACTCGGCTTGGTTGGATTTGGTAAGATTTATCCTAAACCTAATGCACCCACTTGACTGCATACCCGTTGAAGTAAAATTGAAAGAAAAAAAAAAGTTTTCTTTTTAATAATAATAATTATTATTATTTGAATAACTTATTGTACTAAACCTGACTATCTTGGAAATAGCACAAAAAGAAAAGAAAAAAGAAAAAAAAAAAGAAAAAAAAAAAAAACAATAACAAATTTACCGTATTGAACCAAAATCTTAGAACCAGCACAAACATCAAATTACAGAGACAAATACTTTCCCTTATTTGATCTTTCCCTTATAGTTAAGAAAGAATGTTGATTTTGGTTGCAAGTCCATTAGATGTTGAGCTCCTCACTTAACTAACAGATAATATGATGGAAGATATTAGGATTTTTGGACAAAAGGGTCTAAGTCTCCGTACACAATCCATCAAATCTTAGAACCAGCACAAACATCAAACTTTTTATTACCAAACAACTTTATAATTTCTTATGTAATATTACACACTTTATATTTAAAAAATATCATACATTTAAAAATTTAAAAATATCATACACTATAAATTTAAAAAATATCACACACTTAAATTTAAAAAATATCATGAATTTTAAAATTTTAAAATATCATGCACAATAAATTTTAAAATTACCATACACTATAAATTAAAAAAATTATCATACATTTTAAAATTAAAAAAATAATATACACTATAAATTTAAAAATTATCATACACTTTAAATTTAAAAATTATCATTTATTTTAAATTTTAAAAATATTATACACTATAAATTTAAAAAATATCATACATTTTAAATTTATAAAATATTATTCACAAATTTAAAAATTATCATATATTTAAAAATTTATAAATATCATACACTATAAATTTAAAATATATCATACACTTTGAATGAGGGAAAGGAAGACAAAAATTTTGGACTCTAGCAAAACTGGATTTACAAAATCTTGTTTCTAAAATCTACGGTGGCATGCTTTGGCTGGAGAGAGGGGAGCTGACGTGGATCCACAACTAGATTTTCAAAATCTAGTTTTTACTTTTATCCTATTTTGATTATTATTTTGTTAAATCCTACCATTATGAACAAAAATCTTAGAACTTGGACCCCATTTCAAAATATATTTGTTTTATTTTAATATTTTTAATAAATTTATAATATTAAAAGATTACAATTTAGGTCTATTTTTAGTTCAAAATACATTTAACTTAGATTTTCTTTATTGAACCTTATCAATTATTAAAAATATGTGTATTGTATCATTTTACAATAATGTGAAAAGTTAACCCGATCGATCTGACTCATTCACCCGAGTTTTTAACCAGGCATAATGTTTTATCTCCTGAATTCAAAACTCGAGTGTGATAGTTATCAACTCTACTTGGTATGATTAAGTAAGATCTATCCTAAACCTGATGCACCCACCCGACTGCATACCCATTGAAGTAAAATTGAAAGAAATTTTTTTTTTCTTTTTATTAATAATAATAATCATTATTTAGATAATTTATAGTTCTGAACGTGACTATCTTGGAAACAGCACAAAAAGCAAAAAAGAAAAAACTATAAAGAAAACAAAAAAAAATCTAAAACAAATTTACCGCATTGAACCGAAATCTTAGAAACAGCACAAACATCAAATTACAGAGGCCAATACTTTCCCTCATTTGATCTTTTCCTTATCGTTAAGAAAGAATTTTGATTTTGGTTGCAAGTCCATTAGATGTTGTGGTACCCACTTAACTCACAGATCATAGGATGGAAGATGTTCCTGGTGCCAGGCTGCTAGCCACGAACCATCCTATGATATATCGTAGTCAGCATTTAATTGTATGCAACGTTGTAGTTCCAGTCTTTATTCGCTCTTCAGTACAAAATTAATAAAGCTTGTTCGAATTTTAAAGAGGGGGTTGGGAATAATAATATCTCCAACAAGTTTAAGCATATTTTAATTAATTTATTTATTTTATTCAATCAAGTAATAAATACTTTTATGTCAGAATAAAAAAAAATCATACGAATTAAGAAATGAAAAAAATTAAATATACATTCAAGTTTATACCATAACTATATATTTTTTTATTTAATAATTAAATGAACTAGCTATATGATATTTGACAAATTCACTTTTTAGTCCAGTCCAATGTCTTTTATAATAGAACTAAATGATTTATTAAATATTTTTGTTCACTACTATTTGGGGTCATAACATTTGATTATGACAATAGCACCATCACATTATGAGTATTTATATGTAAAATTGCAAATATTGCTGTATTATTATTATTTGCTATGTAAATTAAACACATGGATGATAAAATGGAAAATTAAACAATAATAGAAGAAAATATACGACAATCTACCACAATGATTAATTTTGTTTTAGTGGTCAAATAAAGTGTGGACATGCTGATATGATATTTGCCTATTTCACTTTTCGATTCAAACAAATAACAGAACTAATTTTGTTAAAAGGAAAAAAAAAATTAAGAATTGAATTGTATTCCATTAAATTCTTGTGTTTAGAAACTATTTTTAATTATAATTGAATTCATTTTAAATATCATTTTAAACAAAAAAAAAATTTAATTTTTCATTCTTTTTAAAAATTGGTCTGATTTGAAAAGAACTTATTTAAATTGTCCATTAAAAATTGATTTGACAATTATACCCTTAGCTTGTAGTCATTTTACATCACACCCAAAACCCTAACAAAAGAACAAAACAATCAGAATGCGTCCTGCCATCCTCTCCCAGTCAGAAATCGATCCATGGCCTCATCCTCTCCGCCGTCCTCTATCTGGCCCTCCTCCGATTTCCCTCATATCCTCATCTCTTGTTCCTCGTTACCTTGTTGGTGTTGATGCTCCGGTATAACTGTTGTTGTACTGGAATAAAATCTCTACTGAGGTAAATCTCTGATTTTAGTTGTCTATTGAGATATTTTTTATGATTTTCTTCCTGGGATGATGATTGATTGCAAGATGATTGAAAATAATTAAAAGATTGAGCTTGTTGTAGTATAATAGTCAAAGATCTTCATTATTTTTACTTTCTGGAATTTGATATGTTTGACCATTTATAAATGATACAGCTTGATTCAAATTTGGGTATTAAAAAATTAAAAATAATTTTTCTCTTTTATATGTTTCTTGTTTATGTTAAGTGGTATGCATTAATAGGAATTTTGTGTTATTGGAGTCACTGAACCAACATGAATCGATTCAATTGAAACAATTACAATCACAATCCCACACAAAATGAAGTAATTCCAAGCAGATTTTACCTACTGCAATGACTTAATTTGACTACAATCTAAATTTTAGTAGTTCATAAATAATGCAGGAAACAATGGATAGTTTTACAACTTGTCGGGACTGACAGATGTCATTTTCTGGTCTTAAAATGTCACTCCCAAGCATTCCAGAGTCTCTGCTACTATTGATTCCCAGTCATCAGTTTGTGGCAGTACTGGTAATTAATGTTCTAGCCAACAATATGAAAACTCTTTGTGTTCATCCATTAAATTTTTTGCATGTATGTTTCTATCTTGTTATGATGTTATTATGTAGCTAGCAATCAGTCACTTCACTTCTTAGGTGCCCTTGTTAGATTGAAATGCATAAATATATCTCTTGCAGATCTCCAATTGCTTGGTTCAAAGCTGTGCTAGTAGTGTCTTTATTAAGTGCATCTGCCTCCATAATTCATTTAAAGCTACTAGATATGCTAACACCTTATGGTCATCTCAGGCTAGTTTTACCATGTACAACTCATAGGCTCTTTCTGTAGATAACTAGATACCTTGCTGCAGGATTAATGTTATGTTCTAGTAATGTGAAATTGGTCTTGCCCTGGTCTCTTTGCTGGAAATCTTTTGCCCCAATTGTCATTTTGCGATGGCTAGCCAATAGCTGCCTTTCTAGGTGCCTTGATCACTATTTACTTAGCTGATGCCGCTTCATATTAGAGCTAGGCTTTGATGAATGGCATACTAGGTTCCTTAGTTTGTAAAATTATTATGCTTAGTAAACAGAACAAAGTTAGAAGAAATGTAATATTCCATGTCAATGTAAATAGGGATTATTAATTGCTCGTTCTGAGTAGGTGATGTTGTACCGATGAAAGATATTGTTTAGTCAAATATAAACCTCATCAGAACTATATTTTCTCTCCTATCATGCTTTTTAATCTAACGATAAATTTGAAACTTCATTAGTTTGATATGCTGTTTGTTTTGGAATCAGGTTGATCAATATGTTAATTGGTGACTGCATCTCTCGTTTACTGTTCTTTTGCTAAGATTTATCATAGGATTAAGGTCTTATAAATTGCCATTGGAAAGAATACTTGAGTTACTGTAAAACAGAGGCTTTTTTGCATTTCCTGTTGAGTAGTGAATCCTTTGCAGGGTTGCTTGAAGCATAAGTCTGTTATCTCTAATTACCTTATTATACTAGTATGGTGCTGCAGTTGTTGAGTAGTGAGTGTAGACTGTTTGACTCTGGTAATATATCACATAGACGTCAATGCTCTCCGCGGCCAATGTGCTATCTACTAGGAAAACAAGAACTCAAGCAGCTCAGTAAATTTTGGTGTATGGAATTTTGTTTTCTAGATGAAAGGCTTGAAGTTTTCTAGACCTGAAGACTATTAGAGTCTAGCTTATGAGGAAACCTGTAATATATTTATGTTTCTTTGTTTGATGGTATTAAGATATTGAGCTAATTATATATTCTTTTCATTGCAAGTTCCCAGCAGCTTACCTTTCAGCTCAACAGTATCTGCCAAAAGCTTCATGTTTTGTAGTTATAAAATTTCAGTGGCTGTTTATATGATAAAAAGTGAACATATTTAAAAAAAATTCAATTCAACTCAATTTAATTACATTTTACTAATATGATGATTTGTTTCAAATATTTAGAAATAATTTAAAATGAATTGAATTCAATTAAAGTATGACAATAGCACCACGCCACTACCAGATTATGAATATTTTTCTACTATTATCTTTTGTTTATGTAAATTAAACATCTGGCCGATAGGATGAAAAATTAAACAATAATAGAAGAGAATGGACAACAATCCCACCAAATTGCGACAGGCATGGTTGACAAAGTAGAGGACAATAATGTAATTTAAAACATAGTCATATTCCCAAACCACGATTATACCATAAAAAATAGTCTTCCATTGATGTACTGAACAGATGTGTACAGAGAATTTGAAATAAAAAATAAATCCTTTCTTACGTTAAAAAGAAAAAGAAATACGGTCGATGCTGAAAAGGCAATGGACAGGGGCAAAACCGTATTATTACATAAAGACTTACCAATACTGCCATTGCAGTCAATGTCATCGGTCATGAAAATCAACGGTTACGATTGCTTCTCCCGAAATCGGCAAGTTTCCTCGACCGATTCCCGTAGTAATCCACCGCCGATGACAGCTGAGGCTTACCCGTAAACCTAATCTCGCTTGATACAGTCAAATCCGGCGGCATGCTCTTCTTGCAGTGCCAGTTTGGACTTGCCCTCACCAGCGGGCTCAAGCAAAACGTTATCCCCGACACGTTTCGTCCAGAACGCCGTGCTGATGGGGGAGCCACAATAGGCGTCTTCCTCCATTTCGGAGACAATTCTGACGAGTTCCCGCTACCCGAAGGAGATCGATCGTATCCATCGCAACCTTCATCAAAATCTACTGCTCCCGCCGGCGACATTCCCCGATGTGCTAGTTGTCTAGGCCTCTGGCATGTAACTGTATTACCCTCGACTGAGATCATCGCTGATTGCTTCTTCCGGCGACCTGGAAAAATTGTGCCGAACCACGATGGAGATGAGGAGGACGATGAGGATGGCTCGCACGAATCACGAGACGTAAACCTGGGATCTGATTCGAAGTCATCGGATCTGGACCTGAACAGATTAGCGAAAATCGAGAATTTCCCCTGCTTCTTCCTGAATCCCCCTTTCGCTGTGTTGCATTCGTAAGCGGCGTTGGCTATGGTTGCACCGTAGGTGGGACCCAACTGAGGAGTACTGTAAAACCGATGATCTCCACGGTTGTTGTCCTGCCACGTAGCCTCTTCAGATTTTCGGCGAGAGACGTAAGGGGAGACAGAACGAGGGAATAGAAGTGGCAGGTGGGTGGTTGGAATCAGATTTCCGAGGATCGTCTGATACGGCGGAGGCGCGTGAGAGTACTCCGGCAATTTGGAGTTGCTGATGGGCCTGTTGAACATGGGCTTGCGCGGCGACGAGGGAAGATAATCTCTCTCGGAGGCAAGAGGCGCAAACGCCCACGGTACTGCTAAGGTCGGCAAGGTGCTTCTTACACCTCATCTACTTCAAATTTCAATCACTAACAAAATTGGGGGTTTTGATGTTTGTATTGTAAAATATATAATAGCCAGTGTGGGGTTTTGTGTTGGCTATGGTTGTTTTCTGTGGCAGCAGAATTTCTGGGTGGGGCGGGACTGGTCTCTTCTCCTGTGGGTTGAAAGAGATCTGATGAGAATTCAAACGGGGAACCTTTGTCTTCTTGTTGAAGAGAGAGAGAGAGAGAGAGGCGGAGTCTGAGTGAAAGTTTCTATGTCCAAAAAAAAAGAAAAGAAAAAAGCATTAAAAGGTGTTGGGGGCCAATGGGTATTGGGCATCTTCATTAAGGTAAGAGAGAGAAAGAAAGAGAGGAGAGAGAAAGTGAGTCAAAGATATTTTACTCATTAACTTTGAATTTAGGACAAAAATAGAATATAATTACCAAATTCTCTGTTAATGTAGAATTATTACCAATTTTAATAAGATACACCTGTTTAATGAGTCATTAGTAAAATCTTAAAGATATTGTTTTTGTTTGGTGTTGACTTTGATTTGATAGCATATTACTGTTGTAATAATTTTGATAATTTAGATTGAAGATAAGGTAAGGTGATGTAATGTTTTGCTGGTGGAAGTTCTTACCTTATCCGCTTTAATTATTACTTGTGATTTCTTTTTTTATTTAAAAAAAAAAACTAATTGTCATTGTCTTGTTTGATTGAAAGTTTTACTTTTAAGTTAATGTAAAATTTTTAAATTGTGCTACAATTAAAAGAAGCGTGTGAATCCCACACTTTCTAGTGGAGCTTTGTGCGGTCAAAATATGTCAAAGTTTGGCTTCATCATTTGCCAATCATCATGGTTGTCCTAAAGTGCACGAGTCTACATCGGACGGACAACTTTTTGATAGTTATCCACGCGCCGAGCGAGATCGCTGCTGATTTTTTTTTTTAGTAATAAATTATGAACAAATTACTAAAATATTTTTTAGTAATAAATTTGTGAACCAATTACAATTCCATCTTTTGAAATAACAATATGGTCAAACTTTAAAATTTTGAGATTTATCTTCTTAAGATAAATAGAAAGTTAATTGTATTAAAAAATTAAAATTTTCACCAATTCCATCCATTGTATTTATTATTTTTAAATTTTTATGTTTAAAGTATTAATTAAGTAGAATTTAAAAAAATATATATAAAATATAAATTTAAAAAATTAGTAGATTTATGATATAATTATTGATTAAAGAATAAAAACTTCTAAAAATTAATTTATATTTTCATTTTCTTCTTTCATATTTTTTTTAAATTAAAAAATATATATTATTTTCATGAATAAATTTATTAAATAAGTGGTTAATTTTTTCTAAAGAGCTTGAACTTATCTTTTGATTCAACTTATCTTTTAATTCATATAGATTTGTAGTTTAGATCATTTATATCATAAATGAAAAAAGTCCAACTTTATATTATTTAATATTCAAACTTAATGTTATTTATACACGTGTTAAAAAAATTAATGTTAATACAAATAATATGTTAGAAGTAAAATAATTAATGTTAACATAATATATTAATATTTAAGAAAAAAAGTTAGAGAAACAGAGAAAAACAAGTATTTGGGACGTATTTAAATGTATAAAAAAAATTAAAAATAGTACTTTTATTATTTTGAAAATTAAATTAAGGTTTTAGTATTCTTTTCAAAGTTTTATTTTAATACCGTTAATTTTCATTGATCCAGGGAGTGTCAATTTCATCAATTTCTAAATCTTTATGTTATTTTAATAAACATTAAGAGAGAAGAGTATAATTTACTCTAAATCTTTCCATTTTATTTTCTTAACTTGATTTCGAATTTTCTTACCGGTTTGGTAGAGAGACTGTCGTCTGCACAGTGTAAGTTCTTCGGCTAAGGGTTTGCCCAACCCCGTGTTTGGAGAGTTTAGCAATGTATTTATGGCCTATCCGCCCAATTCATTTTGCGCCACTGACCATTGTCGAAAAGTTTCATGGAAAATGAAAACTTGCCTTGTTAATTTCCTCTGCCTAATGAGTTACTTTTATTAGTAACTTGTTTCTGGTAAAAAAAAATAAAAATCAATAAATACTATTACATCTCAATTTAAGAGAAACTTCAAATTTTGGATTTTCTTTGCTCTATTGGAAGGACTAAATTCAAAGGATTTGGATCTCTAGAGTTTCAATTCTATAAAGTTCATAAAGTTTTATTATCTTCAACTGTTAGATACAAATAAATAGTCAAGATTACACCACCTCATTATTTTTTATTAAGAAGATAAAGTTATTTATTATTTTCTTAATTAGACTTATCTTTTATAGTTTTATAGTTTTATTTTCTATTTTGTATTCTTTCTCTTAATGTAAATACATTTAATAATTGCATACAAAATTTAAATTCACTATTTGATTATATGAAAAAATTGTCATTACAAAAAATTATTAAACACATAATCTAAACTTTTAAAATAGATGAAAATTCCGATTAATAAGCTAGCATCAAGCAAAATTTATAGATAAAAATTTTTTCCCCTAATTTCCCTTCAACCTAAAATAATAAAACTAAGGGGTCAATTGAATATGAAAGGGAAAAAAAAAAAAAAAAAATCAAAGAAATGATATAATAGAATGATTTTCATAGAAAAGGTCATAAATCAAGTCTATAAATTTGAGATAAAGAAAAATAATATGCATATATTAAATAATTAAAAATTGTTAAACTCTTCGGAAAAAAAGAAAGAAGAAAAAGAAGAAATTTACATACAAATATAAAAGGTTATAGAATATTTTATAAATTGAATAAATAAAACAGACCATGAAAAGAAGAAGAAAGAGAAACACTTGTATTAGATTTATTGTTTTTTTTATCATGTTATCTGTTTTAGTCAAATTAATTAAAAGAAAAGATAAAATAGGTAAAAAAAAATTGTGATTATTCAGGAAAATGTTGAGTAGAGTTTTTATTATTATTATATATATAATATATAATAATAATAATGAGGTGGTGTAATCTTGACAATTTATGTGTATCTAATGGTTTATATAATGGAAATTTTAATATATCTAGGGGTTTAGAACTCTAAAGAATCCAAATCTAAATTCGAATAGTTTAATTCAAATTCAAATTTGATTCAATTATAATTCAACCTCAATTCGAATATAAATTAAATCAATTTTGTTGGCCCAAGTAAGCAAATTAGAGGGGACGAATAGTTTGACAGTAAAAATGTTTTGTTTAAAAACCTTTTGCTTTGAGAGTTTAGTTAAATTTGAACCGTATCAAAAAGTACAAGACATCAAAGAAAGTAAAACAGAGGCAAGCGATTTTTTATAGTGGTTACCACAAACCCATTGCTAGTCCACTTCTCCAAAAAACACTTGTGAGTTCCAAATAACACTTATCTTTCTATTTTAAGGAATCATCAACCCGATGATCCTTTACAAGGAGACCGATGCCCTTTGGTCACTTATAGGGAGATCAATGTGCTATAGTCAATTATAGGAAAATCAAAATCCTCCATTCAATTCTAGGGAGCAAATCCTTTGATCACTTAATTAGATCAGTGCCCTATGTTCAATTCTAGGGCATAATAGAGCCCTTTACAACTGATTGAACTTACGGATATTAATCAACCTTATTTGTTTGGCAGAACACACAAGTTAAACAACTTGTCTTTTTCTCACAAGGAAAAATTATAATCAATTTACTAAATCACGATGTCAAACGACTTTGAATTAGTTTTGCGACAGAGCAAACATATGAAAGTTTGGCTTGTTGTGAATGATGATGTAAAAGTTTAAACTTAGAGATGATCTTGATGATTCTTTAGTTTATGTGCTTTCCTTTTTTATGGTGATCTCTCACACTTTGATTTTCTTCACTTTATACTTCCTTTCGTGAAAGCATTTTTTACTTTGAGAATTTGCCCATTTGTTAAGCAAAACTAAGAATAGATCCATGGGGCAGAGTTCTAGCAATTATTTCATATAAGGTTTTTCTATTTGTGTAAAAACCTGGACCATGTGCAATTTTAAGCACAACCTTCTATTTGGAACATATTTAATGTCATACTTGACTTTTCCTTTTGTTGTGAAAGCTTGCATAGAGATTTACTATAATAGATTGATTTTAAATGAATTTACTAGAAGAGAAAGTAATAGCTATTGACAAGATTTCTAGATCAATCATTTCTCTTTTGAGTATTCAAATGGTGAGTTTTAATAATTTTCAATTTTTTACCTTTTTTAGTAGATGGTCATTTAAATCAAAACGATATGTTTGATTTTTGCTTTACGAGTTTTCGATAAAATGCTTCTAATAGATGCCAATCAAAATGATGCGTTTTATGTTAGTGGTGAGTCAGCATGGGATAATCTCATCAATTAAAGCATTGATTCACTTTTGGATCGTATTTCAGTGGATAGTCATTTCATGAGTTTAGATCATGCTTCAGCAGATAACCATTTATTTAAATTATATGCTTAATCCCTTCAATTTTTGTGGTATCAATTGTTGTCTGATTTAATAAAACGATGCATATCACTTTTGTAGTAAGTCAACAATATATAGCTCCATCCTAAGGGTAAGAACCTATCCTATTCAAGAAATTGACAAATTCACCTGAGTGATCCTCTTATCTTCATTCATAGTTTAATGAATTTTTGGCAACATTTACTATAGTCTCCTAAGTACATGACATAGACATGTATACAATAGGGAATGAAAATATTTAGTAATTCACTATAAGGGGTGATGGGCTATTTTCCTATACAGCCCAACTTGGACAATTCAATGATCAGTAAGAAATAAACTCAATGCTTTTCTAATTTATATAAAAATCAACATAAAAATTTATTCTTGCTTATCGATGAATGGGAATCTAAGGTTTAATGAGTATGCAAAATCAACAAGTTAAAAATATTATATGTACCTATTACATAATTAAATTTAATAAACAACAATGGTTTATAAATTAATACCTAATATCTAATTTCGTAAAATACACCATAATTCCATAAGTTTCTCTCTAATTTACTAAATTACCCCTTTATTTCCTTAATTAACACTAAGTTTTCTAAACTATCTCCTAATTACCGAAACTACACAATGTTTTTCAAAAATACTCTCTAAAAAGTCAAAAGTACACCCTAATTCTGATAGGTGTTCAATAAGTTTTAATTTCATTAATTCCTAGTTATTTTGAGTATTATTTTATGCTAATAAATTTGTAAATGTTTATTTTATGATTTCAGGTGTTGAGTAAAGAAAGGAATATTTGTGAGATAAATGGAGCATAATTAGCACAAAAAGGAGCAAGAAGGTTGTTGTCCTTGTCCAATTTGAAAAAAGAGTGAATGAAGTAGGAGCCACAGCATAGATCACCTACTGTTGCAACACCTGAAAAGCACGAAATAAGCTTGAAGTGGAGAGCTTAGTGCAGCAGAGTGGAAGACTTGATGCCATAGCGCCCTATTCCCTAGTTTTAAAGGATGAAGTTAGTGAGCGTGACACCGCAACACCTAAAAGGTGGCGCCGTGGGCTCAATTATGAAAGATGACTTTGTCAGAATACATAGAGCATTGCGCCGCTGTAACACCCCACTTTCCTTGATTCAATTAGTGCCTTATTGAGTTATAATTATCTTGTTATTACTTAACTAATTTAATGAACTCTTAAGGTAATATTAGCCAATTTCCTTGTCCAAATTTAAAATTCCTTGTACGTAAGCTTTATACAGCCTTGATTGTTGAATCCATATCTTTTTACTTAAATTCCATAATTTTTCTAGGTTCAAGAACTACTCTTATTTATGTAGCCTTTATTTATCAAAATCAATTAATCAAGAAATAAACCTTTTTGACAATGAATTAAGAGACTTGGAGACTTGGTTTCCAACTACTATTCATTAATCTAGTTTATATACATAGCATCAAGACGAGCCTTTACAACTTTACTAAAGCTATTCTTCTCACTATGCTCATTTTTACATATTCTCATAACTCTTCCACATATACTTTCTCATTCCTGTAGCATAACACGCATAATTGCATTTCAAGACAACTATTTTCATATTTTTCAAACAAGATCCACTTAGCTGTAAATCTGCACATCAACATTAAAAACATGAGACATAAATCTCAACATGCATTATAAACGGAAGGTTGATGTGTAGTTTAATAATATAGAAATATAAGAAACTTTTCTCATGCAAGCACTTTTTCCATTATAGACCTTTCTTGCCAATATACAAACCAAGGCATTGTCTCTAGACTTACAACACATTATTGTACTATCTCATAAGACATCGCTTTACAAGACTTACGACACATCTCTGTATCATCTCATAAGACATCGCCCTGCAAGACTTTCGGCACATCATTGTACCACCTCTTCTAGATATGGATCCATCCCAAGAGACATCGTCTCTAGACTTACAGCACATCATTGTACTATCCCATGAGACATCGCCTTACAAGACTTACAGCACATCTCAGTACCATCTCATGAGATATTGCCCTACAAGACTTTCGGTACTTCATTGTATCATCTCTTCTAGATATGGATCTATTCTATAGTTTGAGCAACATAATGTCAAGACAAACTACAAGTGCTAAAACGATTCAAATTCCACACCTTTCATTTTCTTCAGTTACACATAGCTCATTTTCTTATAAAACATGCCATTTTCAAATTCAACGAAACTAATAGAATAAGAAAATAATAGAATAAGGAAATACATGATACATGCCTTTGCTTTTCCTCTTGTAACCGAATCCTCTTCCTTTAATTTCTCACTATTTCTCTCACTTTCTTTTCTTTTTTCTCATTTTCTCTCTCTTTCTCTCACTTTCTCTTCCTTTTCTCACTTTTGTGCACTCTTTCCTTGCCTATACATTTTTGGTCACCTCCCACCCTCCTATTTATAGTGCACGGACAAGGCATGGAATTAGGAGAATTTTTATGCTTATTTCCCATTTTACCCTTCTATTTTCCTAAAATTACAAACTTGCACTAGTCATTCTCTAAATTAACATGTGTTTTTTCATCCTCCACACTTGTCTTCCTCCTATTCCCTAGTTTCAATAAGATTTCATCATTAGTAGGCCACCTAATTACCTTAAATATCTACACATGTCTTGTTAATCATTCCATGTACACCTTGTTTCCTTAAATCTCTACATATATACACCATAATTATTTCATGTACACCTTGTTTCCTTAAATCTCTACACATATCTACCATAATCATTTCATGGACACCTTGTTTCCATAATTTCTTACACATGCCCTACTTAATCATTTCATGGACACCTTGTTTCCTTAACTCTCTACACATGTCCTACTTAATCATTTCATGGACACCTAATGTTCTCCTTGTCTTCTATTTGTCTAGCCACCTTTCTATGTTAATTATTACTTGCTTATGTCCTGACTTTCTTCTACATGCCCCCTTAATTATTATAATCTCTCCACCCTTTTTCCTCCTTCTTACAACTAAGCCCCTTCATTAATTGCAAGTTGCCACACTTATTCTCCTCCTTACACATAGACCCCTTCATTTATTACAAATTGCCACACTTAATCTTCTTCTTACACCTAATTCCTCACATTTTCTTCTCTAGTAAGTAGCTTATTTTTTATTATTTTCCCTTCTTCTTCCAATGCTACCATGTAACATTTTTCCATCTTTGTTCCAATGCCTACACTTGTCCAAGTTTTTCTATTCATGCATATATATTTTTCTCCTATATGTATATACGTATATATATTTATACATATTTTTATATGCACTGTACTATTTTTACATATGGAATAATACGTAATTAAATTTTTTAATCCTATTTAACTCATAAGATAATTGCTAATCCTATAATTAATTTAAGGGTTGTTACAACTGCAATACCAAAGAGGGATGCGCCGTAGTGCCATGTCGTGTCTATGTAAACTTCCTAATCATATTTGCATGAGGAAAACAAGACGATCTTGTATTTGGACATACTTTCAAGACAAATTAGGGATCCTAATCCAAGGACTTCAAGTCAAACTAGAATTCCAGAAGTTATTTTCTCTTTTCTAGGTTAGTCTATAAATACTTTTAGCTTAGGAGAGTTTTAGATATCAGTTTTTCAATACTTAGTAAATGATTTTAGAATTCCTTCATTGTTTTCGCTTTTATTATGAGTTGCTAAATTCTATTTTTCGATAAAAAAGAGGATTGAAGCCATGGGATTGGGTTGTAAGATCTGATTTGTTCTTCATTTTAGTTTAATCCTTCAATTCAAGTATCTTATGTTCTTCTATCATAATTGTTATGGTTGTATGTTTCATTGATTAGGAGCGCAACTAGTTGATTGAACTATATTAACTACTGCTAGTTTAGGAGAATCAGGTCCGTAATTGCTTGATGATTCTAACATAAGTAGTAAATAGTAGTTTATAATTGCTATGAAAAACATGAACTAAGTTATATAAACTAAGTATGTGTATTTGTTGGTTAGCTTAAGCTATCTTTCTATTTCTTAGAGCTGTTATTAAATTAAATCTTAAGAGCATATTTAAGGTTGTTTAATAGCAAGAGATTAATTGAAGAGCCTGTTTTGATTATCAACGAACTAAGGAAAGATTCGAAATATCAGAGCTTAATGATATTCTAGGCTGAATAATTGAATAATCCTAATCGATGGTCAACATCAAATCCCCACGGTGGATAACTTATTGTTTGTTGGAATCTTTCTTTATTAATTGTTTGTCTATTTGATTGTACTTTCAGTTTACTTTCAAAATTCAAAACATAAAACCCCTATTTATTTTATTGTCAATTGAATTAGAATTTATATTTTACACAAATTAATTAAATTCAACTCTTCATAGGATCAACCTCTACTCACCCTAATTGGTGCTTTTGACACGCATCAAATTCTCCTAAACTATTCAATAATTTCCTAAAGTAATTCATTAAGAAACTCTATAATTTCCTTCATTATTCACTTATTTTCTAAATTATTATATAATTCATGAAATTACTCCCTAACTCATAATTATTCCTTACTCACTAAATGTCTAATTTCAATCATTTTCACAAATTAAAACTAAATGCAAAACTAGATTCACAAATTACTCCTAAAATCAAAAATTAAAACTAAATCTCAAACTAAATTCACAAATTACTCCCAAAATCACATATTAAAACTAAATCCCAAACTAAATGCACAAATTAAAACTAAATCTCATACTAAATTCACAAATTAATCCCTAAACCACAAATTAATCAATTTTCACAAAATTTCAAACTAAATTCAATACAAAACTAATTTAAGACTAAACTACATCAAAAATCACAAAAACTAACCTCTAGGTCGCAAGATAACATTGATTGGAGGTGGTAGCAGCTAAGGGCAATGGTGGTTGCGAAATCATAGGAGGCCAGTGGAGAGGGAGAGGCATCTTCAGTAGAAGGAGAGCTCCATCGTTGGGGGAGGGAGAGACAAAAAGGTAGAGAGAGTGGGAAAAAAAAAAGATATGGGCTAAAATTGTGGTTTAGCAAGTGAAGGTGTCTCTCGTTAATCCCTTGCTAATTTGAATTTTTAGAGAAAAGTATAAATCTGCCACTTACAGAGGAGAAGCATGGCTTGCTAATCCCCCGCTCAATTTGGTGAAGGATTAGCAAGGAACGGGTTTGCTCACTAGCAACAGGGCGAGGAATAATTCCTCCCCAATTCCTCTGTAAATTTGGCGCCAACCATTTTTTGGAGTGAAATGAGTTTTGCACCAAATTAGCAAGGGATGATGGGTATTATACGGTATTTTTATGATTTGGAAAATTTTGATTTCTTCACTTTATAAGAGAGAAAATAATTGAAAAAGGAATTTTTCTTTTCAAAACAAAAAATTTCATCGTGTATAGACTCTAAAATTACTAAATCATCAAATTTTTGTTAGGAGTTGTCCAACCCAAAAACTAATTCTCTTAAATCTCTTCTCAATTTAACAGACATGACTTGATTAATGATCCAATTTTAAAAACAAAATGTTGGGTATTATACAGTATATCCCCTTTAACATTTAATAAGATATAACAAAAATAACAAAGAACATTCACAAATATTATAAGTAGAAGAAGAGAAAAATAAACAACGCAAAATATATCTTGGTTCGACACCCTTTGTCTACATCCCTGGTTTTAAGAGAGATTCCACTATTCTAATAAAGATTACATAGAGTAACACCCTACACATAATGTTCTCACTAGTTTCTCTATATCTCTACCAATCTCTTACGGATCTCATACCCCGACCTCAAAGGGTTCTCAAAAATATTAGCTCTCTCTCGTTCTCATACGTTACAATTCTCACAAGTCTACATATTTATATTATATAAGACTTGTCCACCAAGCAAATTTTTTCTCCACTCTATGAAAATCTTATTGCAATCACATTACAATTAGATTTACTTAACCCTGAAGGTAAATCAAATTAGGAAAACCAATTATAACCTCTTAAATAACCCTAAAGCTTAACAATGTGAGTTCTACCATTTCATCATCTTTATTTTTTGAAAAAAAAAAAGGAGAAAAAAAAGAAAAATCATATTTAGGTTAAATGAAAATTTGAACTCTTATCTCTTGAATGAAAAAGGTTTTTATTTTTTATTTTTATTATATATATATATAAAAGATAACTATTTCATTCAAATAGAAATAACATTAGCTAGCTCTCACAGATGTTCCTAAGTTAACTCTGTAAATTTGGGAGAGCCGCACATAAAGTTTATCAATAAGGGCTTGTTTTGTCACTCAATGGGCAACCAAATTATTTTTATGATGAGTAAATGAAAGGATCAGTCTAACTGTGTAGACAGGTGGATAATGTCATCTATAAGTACTTTCATAGAAGAGTTATCATTGCAGGCTCGTGTAACTTCTTCAATGACTAGTTTGGAATCACCTTCTAGCACTTCTTTATACCATTGGTGATTAATACATTCCAAAACTACTTCGTGTAATGCTAGTGTTTCAAGTGAGAGTAGTGAGATGTTGCTAGGTATTTGTGTTCCTTTTGCGAATACAATATCTCATGTAAGGTTACGTGCTACTATCCCAATACTCGCAAGCCCTTCCATACTTTTTGTTCTAGCATTAAAATTAATCTTTATGGTCCCTAGAGGTGGTGGAATCCAGTTAAACCCATGTGTTGTGTCCGAGTGGAGTCCATGCTAGTCTTCATGTCTCGGCAATACATGTGAAAGCTCAGCTTGTTTTTCCACGGCTATAGCTATAATGTCCTGTGTACTCCAGCTTTTGTTATTAAAAACCACATCAATCCGGGCTTTCCATATCTTTCATAGGTAGTAACTGAGGAATGGTAGTAGCTCCTTCACCTGTGCACCATGATTTTCACCATTCAATATCGTTACCTACTATTCCTCCATTGATTCAACAGAGAAGGCAAACTATGGGAGAGTGTACGGTAATTCCTGCCACACTTGTATTGATACTGGGCATGGTAGAAATAGGTGGCATGAAGTCTCATCAAGCGTTTTGCATAAAAGGCATAGGTTTTCCGTCATTGCACTTCGTCTACAAAGATTGCCTCAGATAGCAAGAATATTATGTATCAAACGCCAAAGGAAGTTTTTAATTTTTCCTGGAATTGCTAGTCTCCATATGGAGGACTATGAAATTGTTGATTCATATTGGCTACAGACTTAGAGGATGTAATAGTGTAACTACACGACACTGTATGAATACCTCGTGGTGAATAGTGCTAGATAAGCTTATTAGATACTCCAGTATAAGAAATCGACAAGGCTAAAACCATTGCTGCATCTTTAGCTTCCATGACAGATTGAATTAAATCATGATTCCACTGTATGTATTATGTGATAAGTTGCTCCACCTACCAAACATCATTAGGCGCAGTAGTTTAACATGTGCTTGGAATAAGAATTGGGAAGGAATCCAATTATCCATCTTAATTTTAGGTTAGCTCTATTACTTACTTTCCATCTTGTACCTCTTTTTAATAATTCTTTTTCTTCTAACATGCTCCTCCATCCCCAAGACGGGTTTGAGCCCGTTGAAGCTTCCATGAAAGCTGTGTGAAGGAAGTAATGGCCTTTGAACAGTTCAAAGAATAATGAATTACCTCCCTTGATAAGCTTCCTACCCTGTTTTGCTAGCATGGCAAGGTTGCACTTTTCTAGATCTTTAAATCCAAGGTCTTCGACTATTTTTGTTTTGCACATAGTTATCCAACTAACCTAATGAATTTTCCTATTGTTGTCTGGTTGTCCCCACCAAAACTTAGCAATCAGCTTATTGATATCCCTACAGAGAGAAATAGGAAGCTTGAATCGTGCTATAATGTGAATGGGAATACCTGTGGCTACTAATTTTACCAATACTACCTTTCATGCTAGCGAGAGGCATCTAGATTTCCATCCTTAAAGTCTGGCCGACACTTTTTCACTAACTTTTTAGAATGTAATTCATTTGGACTTTGTGACAATTGAAGGTAATCCAAGGTATTTGCCTTGTCCACCCACTTTATCAATATTTAATCTTCTTGATAATGAAGTCTGTAATGTATGTGGTGTGTTACAGCTAAAAAATAATGATGACTTTGAGAGATTGATTTGTTGTCCACTTGGAGCTTAATATCAACTAAGAATATCACTAATTTTTATCATACTCCCGTATAGACCATTTGCAGAAGAAAATAGAGTCATCATCAAATAATAAATGAGTGATAGATGGATAATATGGAGTACTTCTCAAACCATGTAGTGAGTTGGAGTTTTCAGTTTCAATAAATAAAGTAGACAAGCCTTCAACACGAATAAAAAATAGAAAGGGAGAGAAGGGATTGACACAAATATTGCCTATGCAAGTGTATGTATCATCCCTAAGTAATATAGAGTAAGTAGAGTATCGTTCCCACAAAGAGTTTCAAATATCATGCTAAGTATTGAAATTAGCAATTCCAATTTTATTCAAACAACTGAAATGTGGGTAGATTATGAACTAATGATAAACTAAAGAAAATTAACACAAGATTAAACTGGAGATAAACCTAGAACTACAACTTCCCTCAACACTTCACTTGAATTATTATTATCTTGTCTTGCTTAGTTATGGCAAAGAATTATTAACCTAGGGTTCTTAATCAATTATAGGCATATTCTTATGTCTGATAAATATATCTCACTTAATCAATTCACTATATTCCTATATGAATTAAATTAAACAAGTCATTAAGATTGGACCTAATTTGGCTACATAAGGCATATAGGTATATTCCTATCCTATACACAAATTAAACTTCAAGATGTGTTAAATTCAAACAAGTGCTAATTCATTCAAGGCTTAACATAAATTCCTCTTCCCAAGTTCCTTTAGGTTTTCTAATACAATTTAAGAGATGGCTAGTTAATTAGAAGCATTAAGCATAAAATGAATTAGATAAATCATATACCAAACCTAAGCAATCCATAGATAAAATAATATCAAGCTACATGTTGAGTTCTAGTTGCAATTCTAGAAAGGAAACTACTTCATGCTACTTAGTGTAAACATGGTTTCAATAATAAAAAACATCAAAGGAATACAATAAAAGTAAAGAAGGAGTAGAAACAGAGAAAGCTATGAAGGTTGTTGATCTTCAAGCTCCTACAATCCTTGCCCCTCTTGCTTTCTTGCTTACTCCAGAAAAACATTGCTAACTTGTGTCTCTAATTGTACGTATAAGTCCTTAAGGTAGTCCCCATTTTATATGCTTAAAAACCCTTATTTTCACTTCGATTTAGACTAGGAATCGCGTGGCCGCCACCGTTGCAACTTCCTAACACCGCTACCTCAAAAATTGACAAAACTGGGTAACTTGGTAGTAGCTTTAGCACCGCGGCACCTATGTTTTGGCGCCTAGGTGCCCATCTCGGTTCATCCTGGCACTAACCTCCTGGGTAACCTCCCTTATCTTGCACGTTTTGAGCCTGAATTTGACTTCCAATGGGATTCTTTCTTATATTAGACCTTTAAATTATAAAGACTAAGTTAACACAAGTTAGAATTCCTATAAAGCACTTAAATCATATTCTAAAACAACTAGGAATCAACATCCTAATATAATACAGTCTTAACTAGGAATTCAACTAAAACTAAGCAAAAACTAACTAAAATTCTAGAACATAGTTAATTTAGTAAGAGTAAAAGAATGTAAAATAACTTTTTTCCAAGAGTTATTATGGATCATCTCGACGAAGCCCTCTTGATGGTTTAAAAAAACTAAGTGATTCACCAAAGTTTGAAACAGAGTAGGTAACAGTAGAGACTAGTAGCATAATTAATCTAACCTATCACGAATTAAAAATCAACTTAAAGAGCATGCCTTTGAGAAAAATCCACTCTAGTCTATCATAAGCCTTACTTATATCCACTTTGACTATCATATCATAATTGTAACCTTTGCTCCTATATTTAAGGGAGTGCAAAATTCATGAGCAACTAGAATATTATCTAAAATCAAATGACCCTATAAAAAGACATTTTGGTTGTGACTAATTAGAGTACCCATTATTGGCTTAAGCTTGTGAACAACCCTTGATATAATTTTGTAGAACATTGAGCAGAGGCTGATGAGCTGGATTTGTGTCATATCCCTTGGTGGAGTAACCTTTGGAATAAGGAAAATGACTGTATAATTAAAGTTTTGCAGCATTATACCAGTTTGGAAAAAAATCCTTTATAGCTGAACACATATCTTTTACAACAATGTCTCAGTAATATTGGAAAATTTTCTCTTTCATCCCATCATCACTCAGTGCCCTAGAGGGATTAATAGAAAAAGTAGCATCTCAAATTTCATGATCACTAATAGGTTTTCAGAGTCTACGATTGGTAGATGCAAATATCTTTTTTTGAACTTTAGTCAAAATTTCTTCCTTACAAAGAGCACCATAAGTTTGAAAGAGTTTGGTGAAGTAGGATATGGCAGTGTTAGTTATTCCTTCTTTGGTGGTTGAGTTATTATCAGATTCATTAAGAAGCTGGTTGATTGAGTTTTTCCACTTCCTCTGAATAGTTGAGGCGTGAAAGAAGGATGTATTGCGATCACCCAAACATAACCAATTATTTATAGACTTGGTTTTCTAGTATTCCTCTTCTTTACTCTACTTCTCTGTCAAGTCTCTTTCAAGCTCTATCACTATGTCTTGGTCAAATGGAGTGATTGAATTCTTTTGTGCCGCTATTTCATCTTGAATTTTCATGATGGACTATATAGCATTAGTGGTGCCCGTTTTACTCCAATTAACTAATCCATGCCTCACTTTTTTTAGCTTAGTGAAGACTTGGAAAAGTTTCATGCCAATGGGTTTAGCCCCCCATTGCTGGAGAATAATGTCTTTAGCTTCATTCAATTCACACCATCTAGCATCAAAATTAAATCTTCACTTCCCCTTTGCTATCATATTTGAATTGAGTAGAATGGGTCTATGATCAAACCAAGTTTATCAAGATGGTACAAAAGCTTAGTTATAAGAGGAGAGTTAATCTACTGAACCAAAGAAACTATCCAGCCTTTCTTGTATATTTCCATCGATTACTCCAAGTGAAAAGGTAACCTTGGAAGTTGAGGTCTATTAAACCACTTGAATTGATAAAGTCCATAAAGTTCTGTCTTTGAATGGGTCTTTGTGGGTTGCCTCCATGTTTTTCTGAATCATGGAGTATGACATTAAAATCATCAAATATAAGAAGTCTAGGACTTACATTTTGAATTCTTTGTAATAGGCAAGTAAGTAGCTCTTTTCGTTCATTGTTATGATAGCTTAGGTAAACACAAAATAAGTCCCAATCCATTTTTTAAGTGTCATCCATCACTTTACTGTGTATGAAAAATTTCTCTAAGTGATTCAGCTCCATATTTATGCCATTTTCCATGCCATGGCTAAACCACTTAATAATCATGATGCTGCTACAATATGATTGTTATGTAGTCTATATCGTAGAAGGGTCCTACTCATTCTACTTACATCTACTTTTGTTTCAACCAAGTAGACCAAGTCTGGGGGAGTGGTCCTTCAAATTTTCCTTTAGATGTTGAAAAGTGAAGGGAGTCCCCATACCCTGCACGTTCCAGTACATGATCTTCATAATCTTCATTAGGCTAGATAAGACTGGCCTGCCCCCTTTCTATGATCATTGGACTTGTGCATATTTTCTTTTGAATTTCCCCTTCAGTACTATTATTGGTTCTCTTCTTTAAGCATCTTGGTTGCTTATTGCTTGTATTACACACTCCTTTACATTATCAGGCTAATTGCTTTAGAGATAGTTTTACTATGGACATTGCTTGGCTTGTTTAACCTATTACAAAGGTAAAAAGAGAAGGGTTATTGGGTTCTTGAGAATTCTATGTGGGCATGATTGAAGCTATGTTGTTGGGTTCAGATAAGCATTTAATTTCTTCAATGGATTTTGCAATTTGTCTAGGAGGGATTATGGGCTAGATTTCGGTTGGTCCTTTGTGAGTTCCACATGAATCTCACTAGCTCTAATAGAGTGGATCACCTGATTTTTTCATTTTGTATCTCAATGATGTCATAGTCCCTAACTTCTTAGAGTCTAGTCTTTTGTGCATCTTTATCACCTGCACAATTATACACCGTCAAACTGTTAGTCCTTGCAATAATGTGAGAATCAAGTTTCAATTCTCGAGATAGACTCTCTCCCCTATCCATCAAATCATTCAAATTAGTGCTATATGTTGTCAATTTTAATCACATGCACTAGATTTTAACCACGTAATGTTAATAAGTAATAAAGTGAAAGAGTAGAGATCGTTCTCATGAAGAATTGCAACTAATATCTAAATAAGTACTCAAATTAACATAATTCTAATTTTATTCAAACAAATGAATTATGGTGATAAACATAATTTAAACTAAAACTAGCTAATGCAAAATTAAACTTAACAATTCAGTGCATAAAGACTTAGAATTACAATTTCTCTTAAACACTTACTTGACTTATTATAATCTTGTTATGCTTTGTTATGGTATTAAATTATTAACCTATGGTTTAATCAATTATAAGCATATTCCTATGTCTTATAAATATATATCTCACTTAACAATTCACTATATTTCTATGAGAATTAAGTTAAGCAAGATTCATTAAGATTATACCTAAATTGGCTACACAAAGTATATAGGTATATTCTTATCTTATAATACAAATCAAATTCAACATCATGTGTATAAATTCAATCAAGTGCTATTTTATTCAAGGCTAAACCTAAATTTCTTTTTCCAAGCTCTTTTATGTTACCTCATCAATCTCATTGGTAGCTAATCAATTAAAAGCATTAAATATAGAAAGAAATAAATAATCATATACCAAACCCTAAGTAATCAATAAACAATAAAAAAGTATCAAGCTACATGTTGAGTTCAATTGTAATCCTTTAAATTAGTTCATGCTATCTAGTATAGACATGAACTCAAATAATGTAAATATCAAAGAAATATAAGAAAAGTAAATAAAGAGTAAAATAATAGAAAATCGATAGGTTGTTAGTCTTCAATCTTCAATCCTCCCAAGCTCATCTTAATTTCTTACACTCTTGATGACTTCATTTTCTCTATAAAAACTTAGTTTAATTGTGTGTTTTTAAGTCCCAACTTAATCTCCATAAAGAGGCTTCAAAACCCTTAATTGGAGTCTAATTTGGACTAAGAATTGGGCCAGCATTGTAGTGCTGACTTCCTCGTGCTGAGGTCGGCCTAAAATTTGACATAACAAGAGACATTGTAGTAAGCAAAGCACTGCAGCGCTGACCTTCTTGGCATTGCAGCGCTGCCCTTGCTGGCTTATTCTTTAGGTAGTGCTTTTGGCATTACAGTGCTCGGTTTCTAGTAATGCGGCGCTCAACAGGTAGAAGTCTGAATTGCCTTGTAATTTGACTTAAAAAAGGTTGTCTTTATGATTTAAACCTTCAAAATAGAAACTAAATTAATATTGATTAGAACTCTTATTAAACACCTAATTCTTAGCCAAAATCAACTAGGATTCGACATCTTAATACGATATCAACTTTGACTAAAAATTAAACTAAAACTCAAGAACATAACTAAATTAAATGTTAAAAGGATTTAAAATAAGTCTATTTCCAAGTGTTATCACTACCCTTGACTTTTAAAAGTTTTTTCCCATCTTTGTGGTGACAACAATTTTATTCCTTGGACGCAGCATCTTTGCTCCAATGGACTGGTGACACCTGTCAAATGGGTTTGATTTCAAAAGAGTCCCTGTAGCTGTCAAGTTTTGGTTGCTGTTTTTCATTGAGCCTTATGAGAACTATTAAAAATTGATATTATTATTGATTATTTTGTTTTTTAAGGGTTAATTTTATAGTCATTGGTAGGACTGCATTGTTTAGAATCTATATATATTAAGACATTTATATGGTATTGGGACCAAATCTTGGTTTGAGGGTTCTTATGTTTTGTGTATATTTTTTGTTTTTCTTTGTTTTCTTTGTTACAATCATGGATATTGACACACCCATTAAGATACGTTTGTATCATATGGGTTACTTTGTTGAAGAGGAGTGCAAGTTAACATACAAAGATGCAAAAAGTTTATATTATTCGGACCTTACTCTATTATTTGTTTTACTTTGTCGCAAGAGATATGGTTAAGGAGGACCTAGGATACTTCAACTTCACTACTAGACTACTTTGAAGGCCTATTGATTTATTATAGCACTGGACTTAAGGTTTTTATTGGTGATAAAGATACAATAGATTTGATTAATTCAGCTTGTAATGATCTTGATAGGCTAGTTGCATTGTATGTAGAGCATTCTTTAGAAATCTCTAAAGTGACTAACATTTCACTACCAAGATCTGTACTAGCAGTAGACACCCAAACTGCAGATAAAGGTAAGCAGAATGTTGCCAGTGAAGAGGTGGATGTTGACATAGATATAAATATGAGAGATTGGGGCCAAAGTGATGTCAGTGTGACTTTACTTAAGGTTAGGAATGAAACAAAAGATGGAGAAGTTGGGGAAGAAACAAAAGATGTTCAAGAACTAGAAGATGGTGAAGAAATATATGCTAAAAGTGAAGATAGTCATTACAGTGATGAGAATGATAATAGTGTAAAAGATGGGTAGTGACTATTCTAATTATTATGTTGATCATAATGAGACAATTGAAGGTTTTTGGCTCTGATCTGAAAAAACAACACCTTCAACTTCTGCACCTAAGAGAACAACACGCAATCTTTATAAGATTGAAGACCATTATGAGAATGATGACCTATACACTCCTATGGGATTTGTTGATGATGGAGCTGATAAAGTGAGATTCAATAGTTATAGAAGTGAAGATATATGTAGGGATTTTATTTGGAAAATGGGCATAAAATTTATTTGCTTAATTCAAGGAAGCCAGAACTCAGTTCTCTTTACTGAATAAGAGAAGGACCAAATTTGTTAAAAATAATGTTGTGAGATGTATAGTTGAGTGTAGATTGAATTGTGGTTGGTGGGTGTTATATAGTAAATTTAGTGGTCAAAGGGTTTTTAGAGTGAAAACAATAGGGCACATCAAATAAATGTAACAGGTCCTTTGAAAATCACTTTGCTAAAACCAAAAAAAGTGGCTGATGTCCTCATAGATAAGGTGAAAGTAAACTACAAAATGAAGTTCGGTTCTGTTGTGGGTGCTTTTAGAGAAAAGAGTATTGTGGGAATATCCAGAACAATGGCCTATAGTGCTAGGAAACATGTAATCAACATCACTGAAGGAACACATAAAAAACAATATTCCAAGTTTTAGGCTTATTATAGAGAATTGATGAGGGTTAGTCCAAGAACCACATGCTAAAATCAAGTTTGGGAAGCATCAGTTTCATATAGGGCCTTTATTTCAAAGGTTGTATATATATATATTGATAATGTTATGTAGTTATTTTGTTAATTCTAATTAGTCATCACTTATTTAAGTGAGTTTACAGTGTAATGACTGTTTTATTATCAATTGAGATGAAAAGTGATGTTTTTTGAATTATGTTCAATTCATTTTATCAATTTTGTCAACTACAGAGGGATTAAGCAGACAAAGAGGGATGGTTAAACAATCAGCTTAATTTCATTTCATTAAAACTAAATTGTTACAATGATCAACTACAAAGGAAGAATTAACCCTTGTAGCGACTTATGCACATCATAATAACACTTGACCAGAAACCATAAACCTAAACACATTTACTGTCACAATTACAAGCTTAAGTTTAACAACCAACAAAGCAAGAACTAACATTGACAGCTACTATTAAGCCACATGAATTAAGAAGCAGGTACTGAATCCTAATGAAACACCAGTAAAGCAAACCACATAAGATAACATGCCTTCAATGTTTGCAAATAATATCATCGATCTAGAAAAAGCAATTGCAAGGGAAACCAACCTATAAACACAGAGAATCAACGACAACAAAACTAGATTTTCACAAGCCAAAAAAATTGAAGTTTGCCTTAATATGATATATACCCAAAAATTTGAACATGCCCAATACCTCCTATCAGCATTGTAGTCCCATGCTGTGTAGAGTTTTATAGGCTCACTACAATGACAAAATCGTGGGAACTCCCTAACATAACTATATCACTTGGATTAGAAACCATAGAAGAACCCATTTGATCAAATTGTTTCTTGATTAGTAGATTTTTGAAGCTCCAATGTTCTCAATTTATGCTTTGCGAAAAAAAAAGTCCAACAGATGATGGCCTGACTCTTCATCTAAGCTTCAAATTTAGAGAAATTCAAAAGATTTCAAAAACCCTAATTTTCCAAATCTGAGAAAAGAGAGAAAAATTTGAGGGTTAGAGATGGGAGGGAAGAGGGTTTGGGTCACATGACCACTAACCCCTCTGATAATCCACATTAGATGCCACATAGGTAGCATTGTTCCACATCATATTCTATTATGTAAAATTTTACAGGAGCTAATAGGAGGGACTTGATTGCGTGATTTGAAAATATATAGGAATGACATTTTGCAATTTTGAAATGAAGGGACTAAAATGACACTTTTGGTAATTATATGATGATATTAAAGAAATGACTTATTAACTCAATTAGAAATTTGTACAGTTGAATTTTATATCAAAACAAACAGCGTCTTGGTAACATTTATTTTCTTAAGAAAATGAAACAATGGGAAAAATTATTACAAATTAGAATGACAACAATTATTTAATTCAAATCTTATGCCCAAAAAAAATTAAACTCAATTAATAGAACTTAATTTTTTATTAGATTAGATGGGAAAATCAATATCCGGTGAACAAGAATACCGTCACAACTAGAACAAGTGCCAAATCACGGAACTAAATAACCGCAGTGCACGAGCCCTCAAAATCCTTCATATTATTTGCTTGCTAGGTTTTCCTTTTCTTATTTTTTTTTTTTGTATTAGAAAATAACAAGAAAAAAAACTGTTATGATAAAAAGGCCATCGATATATCAAAAATAAAATAGAAATATCTTCATATCATAAATTAATAACTAATTGAAGAAAACTTATAAATTGCATAAACAGGAATTGATGAAATTGAAAAAGAAAAACTCAATAGACCTAGGGAATACTTCTTCTACCAAAAAAACAATGTAAAACGGCTCAAAGCCTTAAGGATAAGTCTATGTCTTGTTCATCATCCGTTCCTTGAGTACCCTTACCATTCATATCCATCTGAATTTTCGGCGCAGAGTTGTTCGGGGTCATGAAGAACTGTGTTTGTGGTGGTGGCTGCTGCTGTATTGTGTTGTTAGGCACAATAAAGATCAGCCGCTGTGTCGGTTGTTGCCTAGGGTGACCAAAGTGTTTAAACGTGTCTTGGCTGTGACGAACACCAAGAGGCGCTCTGTTATTATAACCACCAGATCTACGAGATGATTGAATAGACAAACCAGCCGGGTTAAAACCCCGGCTCACTGGATTCAGCGTAGTATTCGTGGCAGACTTGAAGCCCGGGTTGATGATGGCTGGATTCATGTTAGGATTTGTGGTTGCGTTGAAGCCCGGATTGATAATGGCTGGATTCAGAGTAGGATTGAAGCCTGGATTGACGATGGCTGGATTGAAATAAGAGGACTGTTGTGCATGAAAGTTAAGGTGCACAACCAGTTCCCATTGGGTAGCAGTGCTGTGACCACAGATTTTGCAGAAAAACATAGTGTCTTTGATATGTAAAATTCAATGGACAATTGAACATGGTAGTAATGAAGACGAGGCTTGTATATATAGTAGAGGCAGAGTTTCGTGAAAGATCAATGTTAGGGTTTTCTTTGAATTCATTTTGGTAACTTTCCTAGAAATATTATTAGTTTCTTTTTAATTGCCTTGAGTCAAAAGTTTTACAGCTATTAACACAATACTTTCCATTTGCACGGGAATAATTTAGAGGGAAGATCTGCGGATATTCCGTAAGAAAATTGATCAAGAAAAAAGAAATATAAATATTGATGGACAATTGTTTTTATAGATTAATGGAAAGTGTACAAGAGCATACTATAAGTAATTGAAATTCTTAATCATCTTTTCAATGATAAGATTTGCTATTCTAGTTCAATTGTTCGGAATTGAAATTTTTAATCACTCTTCCGGAAACCAGGAAATGAATTCTTTTCTTTGACTCAATATTTTCACTTTAAATTTCTCCCTTTTTTGATAATTCTAGTAGAAAAAAAGTTAATTAAGCAATTAATTTTATAAAATAGTGACACAATTTTAATTAGTTATTTCACATATTGTAAATTTTACCTAACACTTTAAACGATTATTATATAATTTGAATTTAATTATAATTTTAAATAATTAATAATTTGATTATGATTGATAACAATACCAATTAATCAATTATACTCAAATAATTTTCGTAACTCTGCAAGAAATATTTATTATTTTCTTTTTAATTGCCTTGAGTCAAAAGTTTTATAGCTATTAACACAATGCTTTTCTTTTGCATGAGAAAATTTGAGAGGGATGATCTGCTGATATTCTGTAAGAAAATTGGTCGAGGAAAAGGAAATATAGATATTGATGGACACTTGTTTTTATAGATTAATGAAAAGTGGACGAGATCAAAACATTATAAGGAATTGAAATTCTTAATCATCTTTCCAGAATTGAAATTCTCAATCACTCTTGTTACAGTTCCGGAAATCATGAAATGAATTATTTTCTTTGGACTCAATATTTTTTCAATTTAATTTCTGCCTTTTTGGTAATTCTAATAGAAAAGGTTAATTAATCAATTAATTTTATTAAATAGTGACACAATTTTAATTAGTTATTTCACATATTATAAGTAATTCTTACCAAACACTTTAAATGATTCTTGTATAATTTAAATTTAATTATAATCTTTAAATAATTGATAATTTGATTATTAATTTTAATCAAATAATTTTAAATAAAAACAAACAGCCTCAAAGTAGAGACAATACTAATTAATTTGGACTTGATTTGAGACATTACAATTTCATCACATCATCATTATATTAAGACTTCATCAGTATTATTCAATTTTAAACTATAAACAAATCTATTAATTGTTAACTCAGTTAACAAATGCATCTTATTAAATTGTTACTCATCATGAATGGAATCATCCCATTAATATATGAGTTTAGTCTTATGAATCTTGCCCACAGAGTTCTGAGTCCTACCTTGTAACCAAGTTCAGTCATACTACTAGGAGATAATCCCCAACATTATGGAAAAATAATTATTCAAAATACTTATGGCTAGTTTGGTATGCAGAAATGATTTTTGCAGAATTGGAATGAAAATGGAATTTAGATGCAATGGAATGATAATTGTATTCTACTATTTGGTAAGATCAGTGAGAAATAATAATTTAATTCCATTCATTAATTTTCTATGTAGTTTTTAGACATGAAATAATATTAAAGTTATGTTAAAATAACAAAAATATCCCTCTATAGATAAAGTAATAAAAATTAAACATAATTTATAAAATATAAATATTTCTCAATTTTTAAATTAATTTTAAAAAAAAATTATATTATTTATTTATTATTATTATTATTATTACTTATATTTATTTTATTATTTCTTATTAATAATATTTTAGTTTAAAATTACTTAACTAATTTATTTATTTAACATTAATTATTTATTTATAATTATATAATTTACAATGATATAAAGAGTATTTTGTCATTTGACTAAAATGAATTGAATTATTATTATTTTTATATACAAATTTTTTTTTTATTTCATATGATTTTATATTTTTAAATGTGATATGAAGGGTATTTTTGTCATTTGATTAAACTAAATAATAAATATATTTTTATTTATGAATAATAATTTATTTTATGTGGTAGAATGATTTTTTTTATCATTTAACTTAACTAAACCAATTCCATAGAAGTAGGAATAAGCAATCCCACCCCTTTAGGTGGGTTTGAGGATTTCAACTTCTATGAAATAAAATAGCTGGAATGGAATGAGTATTCTGAGGCTAAAAACATACCAAACGAAAAAATGTTCATTCCATGGAATCATATATAGAATAGAATGGCCATTCCCGCATACTAAACTAGCCTTTAGAGAATTCAAATCCTTACCTAATATATTTCCCGTGTCATCTAAATGGCATGACAACATGAAAATATTACATAATATAAAGGAGTGTTATAAAATCATAAATACTAAAATACACGTTGATCATTATAGCTTTTTGTTTCCCCTTTTACCCTCTTAACAATATCAACTTAAAATTTTCTTAGAGAGAAATTCCCACAAAAAACTCCATGGGAAAATTTCCAAAATGAATTCCCTCTTCCCCAAATTTTACTTGTATTTCCCTACCCCTTTTTTTCATTATATAAACGCAAACAATTCCTTCAAATAATCCTTGTGGTATTTTGTGTTGAAGAAAGAAAAGAATTAGTTTTGAAGAGGTTTTTGGTCTGTTTGGTATGAATAGCATAATGACTTCAAGGGATACTCCTGAAATTCCTGCAAACATATCCATCAAATGTGTTGCAGTTGGAGACAAAGCTGTTGGAAGGACAAGTCTTCTCGTCTCCTACACTGGCCAGAGTCATTATGTGCGAAAATCTTAATTCTCCTTAATTGTTTCTTTCATATGTAAAACTCCTTTTCAAGTGGTTTATTTTCATAGATATTGATATTTTATGGGGTTTTATTTTATTTTACATGGGCAGGACTATGATCCCAATAGTTTTTATAGTAGGAGTGTTTTGGTTAAAGGACTAAATGTGAATATGGATATCTTCGATAATGATGGTATTTCGGATCTCTCTCTGTCCCTCATACATAAGAATCTCATTTTTTTTCAGGCCTGAGCCATTTGTTTTTTATGTTTTATAAAGTTCTGATCTTTTTAAATTTCTGCCATGTCCATTACGTTCTAATTACTGTCACTTTTTTCTGTAGTTATCAATGCATCTTCAAGTAGATTTGATTTGTTCATAGTTTGATCTCTATATGTGAGTAGTATACATATGTATTGTGAGACAAAGTCAAATAGATGAAAAGTGAAGTCCCAAACTGATCAAAGATGGAGACCACTGTCTCTCTGAAAATGATTCGAATCCGAAATTATGATAGAATGGCAATTTAATATGACAGGACCTGGTTAGCTATTTAGTCCAATTGGATCGAATCAAATTTGGATCATGTCACTATTAAATCCATCTTGCCTAAAGGTAGTACTAGTCTCTCTTATAGAGGAGATCCATATTCATGTGTGAACAATTGAAGGATTAAAGAAAATCCAGCACTAGTACTAATCCTAAGTAACAAACAGTATCTTTTTGAACTGGTTGAATAATATGTATTTTTTTTTTCATTTTATATTATCAAAGCCAAGAAATCTATGTTTTTAAGGTTTTGTATTTTCCAAGGAAAAAAGTTACACCCCAAAAAGTGTTTTGCTTTTGATGTTGTATTTGAAAAGCAGTAATTCAAAATGAATAACTTTCCCAGTTGAACATCATTCAACAGATATGACTGAAAAAAGTAGAAAGAGAAGTTTAAAAGAGATTCTCTTCTAATTTTTGGGGTTGAATTATGCAGTTGATCACAGGATGAGGCTTGTGTTTTAAAGAGGAACTGATGTCTTCTTTCTTACCCTTTCCCTCATAGATAGGCATAGCTTTGAGAACATAAGGAGGAAGGTAAGTTTTTTTCACTCCTTTGATCTATATAACTTTCTTGTTAACACTTCAATTGTTTGGCAAAAAGGGATACTCGTGACCCTTTAATTTCTCATGCTTTTTTTGCCACTCTTCCTTGTTATGTTGAAGTGGATGTCAAAGATTAAACAAAATGAACCATTAGTGCCCATTTTTCTTGTGGGTACCAAACAAGGTGATACATGCTTTCTTATCTCTCAATTTTTTCCTTCTTTATATAAGTGTTTCCACAAGTTATTTTGATGAAGATTCCTATCAATGACCTAGATACATGACTTGAGTATTGTAAGAAAATATAAATGATTAGATTCTTTCGATCCCTCTCTATAAACTTGAGCTTGTAAATGAGATGATAATTTATCATGGTTTCAGATTAGAATGTCCTAAATTTGAATGTTGTTTAACTCCAGTTAAAATTAAAAAATTTAGTTTTAGGCCGACCAATTAAGAACAAGTATCAAGCTTACACGTGAAAAGAGTGTAAGAATATACATGATTAGATACCTTCTCTTTCAACAACATTGAGGCTTGAGCATGTAGATGAGATAGTGATTTATCAAGCTTTTTGTAGGAATAACTAAAAGTAAATAATGGAAAAGTTATTTTTTATTTTTTATCTTGCATGAGCAAATTTTTTTGTTAAATTCTGTTCATTTTTGCTTAATTTGCTTATATATATATATATATACACTCAGCAGAAGAAAACACCCAGACAAAGAGCATTTTGTTTTAATGTATTTGCATGTATTCTGCTAGTTACTTATTATGTACTTGACTTAGACAACAAATACTTGTATACAGATCTGAGGAACAGTAAGCAGTACCTGCTAGACCACCCTGAGGCATGTGCCATCTCCAAAAAGGAGGTACGATTCCATTATTGTTAAACCAATTTCTCTACTATCCATTGCTATTGTTTTATCAAAAGACACAATTAATTGCTTTATAATTCTTCTAATTCAAGTGAAGATAACTTATGAAATTGATGTTCTTAATAGCTTATGCTGCCTTTTGCTTGTTGAATTTACAAAAAAGTAAATAGTATTTTCACATGTAGTTGAATAAAAAATTGAACAAAACCTAAACAAGTGAGAGCACCCTAAATCGAATCTGACAAGCAAAAGTGTAATATTTTTTATGCTGGAATAAACCACTAAGGAGGTCATTTTAGTTTTGTTTTTTCCTGCTAATAAATAGGGTAAGAAACTGAAGAAGGATATTAGAGCAGTTGCATATATAGAGTGCAGCTTAGAGACAAATAAGGTATATGTTTACATCAAAAATATGGCTTAGAGATAAGGTAACAAGATTTTATTGAGAACTGAAACAATTCTATTTGAAACTTATGCAGAATGTGAGTGCTATTTTTGATGCTGCTATCAATTTAGTTCTCCCTCGTGCAAAACATGCCAGACGTTGCAATATTATGTAATACCTTACTATCCCTTAGTGCTTATAACTAGTTCACTGTTGATGATAGCACTTCCTTCTATCTACTCAGATTTTCAGTTCTAACTTATTTATAATTTCTTGGTGGTGACTACAATTTGGAGGTGTTAATATAATATAATGATATCCATTGAGAGCGTGCCACGTGGCAGTTATCCCTCTACTTGGTAGCTTGAACAGTTCAGGTAGCTTGTGATGGTGCTCTCCTTCTCTATATATACATGTTATGTTCCTCAGAGAAGGGCCAAGAAAAGAAAAGAGAAAGTCAGGTGAAAAGTCTAACTTATTCCTCCTCAACTTATTTACCTTGCTATTTTTCTGACTTGATCATCAGAGGGTTTAGGGAGTTCACCCACTACCTGGCTCCCGTCCTCTATTTTGCAAGATACAAGGTTAATATGTCGCCTGGTTGCCAAAACACCGTGAAAACACGTTAACCATAAAGACCATTTCGAGACCGTCCTTTTCAGTTTCCAGTACGAATTAACTCAACATTAACATTGGAACCGTCTGTGGGAAGCTATTTGATTTAGCTTACCTACTCATGATCGACATGGAGAACTGAGAAGAAGAGCTTCAGGAACAACGTAGGTCGAGAATGGGAAAAGGTGTGGAAAATGTGTCGCTTCTTGCTCCCATTTCAAGTCTCGACATTCCAGTCACTCAGAAGCAGTTCGCTGAGGTTATGACCGCTTTAGGAGAAATCTCAGCTATGAGAGTTGAGAGTTTGCCCCCTAGGGCCTATCAGAGAATCTAATTTGAACATTTGGTTGAAAGCTTGGGGAGTGGTCGGATGGCCAAAGTTAGGGTGTAACCAAGGATTGAGGACCCCGTCGAACACACCAAAGCTTGTCATCCTTTTACCAAAAGTGTAACCGACTGCCCTATCCCTCAAGGGGTTAAAATCCCAGCTTTGAAGTAATACCATGGAACTTCCAATCCTGATGATTTCATATCGGGTTTGAATCTCTGATGTTATTACATGGCTTTCCCGACCAGGTAATTTGTAGGGTTTTTGGCTCTACTTTGAGAGGTAGCGCGGGATGGTGGTTTGCCCAACTCAAACAGGATTCCATTCATTCCTTTGGACAATTGGTTTCTCAATTCAAACGTCATTTTATCACCAATAGAAGGCATAAGAAGGACGTCACTACCTCCTGTCCCTTAGACAGGATGATGAGGAACCTTTTAAGGAGTTTATGGGACGTTTTAACTTCGCCGCTTTGGAAGTGGAGGATGTAATCTCTAAGTGGTGATAATTGCTTTGAGAGCCGGCCTGAGGAAATCTGAATTTAGGAACAGTTTGAATAGAAGAACGCCCAAGACTTTGAAAGAACTCATGAAATGGGAAGAAAAGTATATAAATGCAGAGGAAGCCGATAGGGATCTAGTAGCATCCACATACCAGTCTCTCAAAAGGCAGCACTCGCCCGACCATCGTAATAGTCGGGCCGGTCATCAAAGGAAGAAGAAAGGAATGAGGGAAAGGAGAGAGCAAACACCTCCTCGTCGAAACTATGAGATTATAGACAGCTAAATAATACCCGAACAACGATTCTTTTGGCTGTCCAATCAAAAGGTGTCCTGAAATTTCCCCTAACCCCAAAATCAGTAGCCAAATATGTTGACCACTCGAAGTTCTGTTTGTTCCATATAAGCCCAAGACATAATACGGAGGATTGTTGGACACTAAGAGATAAGATAGAGAAGTTGATTAGGAGAGGTTGTTTGACCGAGGAGGGCATGCCAAAATCTCAGTTCTCGAGGCGAGCATTCTTCTCGTCGTCTTGAGCAACCTAGATATACTAGAAAAAGTGTGGATGATACCAAAAGACCTTCAAGATCTCCCGAGGATGGGTGGACTGTAGTGGGAGTAATACATACAATCGTAGGTGGATTTTTGCTAGCAGATAGGATGTCGTCAGAAAGGAAGCGTATGCAAGGAGGCCACTGTCAGTAGAGTCGCGACCTAAGAAATCAAGAGAAGGGAGTCTCTCGAGAGCCATAACTTTTTCTGATGAGGATCTAATAGGGGTTGAGACTCCTCATGAAGATGCTTTGATAGTGTCCACAAAGATTGCCAATTATCAGGTGCAGAGGGTTTTGATTAACAATGGGAGCTTGGCTGACATCATGTACTCCAAATGCTTTGAGCAAATGGGGATCTCTAAGCAAACACTTAAGCAATTCGAGGGCTCGTTGGTAGGATTCAACGGAGAAACAGTGGAGGTGGAAAGCTCGGTCGAGCTACCGGTTACATTGAAGGACAAGGGTCTCGAGAAAACGGTGATGCTGCAATTCTGCGTTGTGAAATTACCTTCGGCTTATAATGTCATATTAGGTTGACCATTTTTGAACGCTGTAAGGGCCATACCTTCATCCTGGCATGTTTTTTTGAAATTCCTAACCTCCTGAGGAGTTGGCACTTTGTGCAGAAACCAGAGAGTAGCACGACAGTGCTATTTTGCCAATTTATGTGCAAAATTCATTGAGGTCCTACACACGGATGACATTAGAGACGCCAGGCCGGATAAACGGATGGATATACAGAGAAGAATGGATTCAGTGGACAAGTTCTAGCCAGTCAATCTATTTGAGGGTAATCTGGAAAAGACTGTTCTGGTAGGTACAAAATTGGAGCAAGAGGTGAGAGAAGCTTTAATAGTGGTCCTAAGAGAAAATGCATCAGCTTTTGCTTGGTCTGCGAAAGACATGCCGGGGATAGATCCTTCTGTCATATATCATAGATTAAGTGTCAAGGTGGACTCCAGACCAATTAGGCAGAAGAAGAGAAATTTTGCTTTGGATAAACAATAAGTTATTTAAGAAGAGGTATCTAAGTTGTTGGAAGCTGGTTTTATCAGGGAGGTATATTACCATGATTGGTTGGCTAACGTGGTCATGGTACAAAAGCATAATGGGAAGTGGAGGATGTGTGTGGACTTCACTGACCTGAATGAAACATGCCTAAAGGATAGTTTTCCCTTGCCCTGAATCGATAGGTTAGTTAATAGTTCATCTGGAAACAAGCTACTAAGTTTTATGGACGCCTATGCTGATTATAATCAGATCCAAGTTGGCAGAAGAGGACGAGGAAAAAAACTCTTTTTTCACAAAAACGGGAACCTACTGCATCAAGGTTATGCCATTCTGTTTGAAGAATGCCGATGTGACCTACCAGTGTTTGGTGAATAAAATATTTAAAGCACAGATGGGTCGCAACGTGGAAGTGTACGTGGATGACATGCTAATCAAAAGTCCTAGTTCGGAAGTGCATATCAAAGACTTACAAGAGACATTTTCGACAATAAATCATCATCAACTGAAGCTCAACCCTACGAAGTGTACATTCGAGGTCTCGACGAGCAAGTTCCTAGGTTTCATGATAACTGCAAAGGGAATAGAGGCTAATCCCTTTAAGATCACGGAGGTCCTCGGCATGCAAAGCCCCAAATCGACTAAGGAGGTCTAGAGACTAACAGGTAGGAGCACAGCCCTAGCACGATTCATGTCTAAATCTACAAATAGATGCTTCCCATTTTTTCAAACTTTGAAGAAAGCATTCTCGTGGACTGACGAATGTGAGATGGCCTTCCAATAGTTGAAAGAATACTTAGCCACAGTTGCCGTGTTAGGTAAATCGATAGAGGCCGAGGTACTGATTCTTTATCTAGGTGCATCGGCTGTGGCCATTAGTTCGGTGTTGCTTAAGGGGAATAGTCTTCAGCAGCAGCTTGTATATTACACTAGTCGAGTTCTCCAAGGGGCGGAAATCAGGTACCCACATATCAAGAAGATAGCTTTGGCTTTGGTAACTTCAACCCGGAAGCTGCGGCCCTACTTCCAGGCCCACAGTGTGGAGGTTAAGACCGACCAGCCCCTGAAGAAGACATTGCACAAGCCCAATATCTCGGGAAGAATGGTTCAGTGGTCCATCGAACTGGGTGAGTTTGACATATGGTACAACCCTAGAACAGCCATTAAAGCCCAAGTATTAGCAGACTTTATCGTGGAATGCACGTTTTCAAGTGAGTCGTCAGGAGACCTAAACACTACAAGTGCTGATTTTTCTGAACAAAGATGGTTATTGTGTGTGGATGGGTCTTCCGATAAGCATGGCAGTGGAGCAGGGGCAACTCTGAGGTTCCCGGATGGCCAAGTCATGGAGTGTGCTATTAAGCTTCCCTTCCCCGCCTCTAACAATGTAACTGAGTACGAGGCTCTAATTTTAGGTCTCCAATAGGCTAGAGTAACTGGAGCGGATGAATTGAAGGTTTTTTGTGATTCTCAATTAGTGGTCAAGCAAATAACGGCCGAATATATAGCTAGGGAGATCACCATGATCCAATACTTGAAAAAGGTAAAACAACTTATTAGCCGTTTGACGAAAGTAATAGTACAACACATACCAAGGAATTTGAATGCACGTGTGGACGAGCTCTCTAGGCTCCACGGATGTGATAAGGTGAATGCTTGAATTCATACCTTGAAGAGACCAAGCTACGAGGAGTCTGAGCTTTGGCTGTTGGAACACCGGGTCCGTCATGGATGACTTCCATAGTGGATTATAGTGGTCATCTTATATTCTGAAGTTGCAGTAAGATTAAACCGTGACAGTTTATTCATAGGAGCAACTGATTAGTTAACGAGTGTGTTGTCTCTTAATGTAACCTTGAGGAGAGTTAGTGTACACCAATCTGATTTGTTAGTTTCTTTATTGATATCAAGTGTTAAATTGTCTGTCTTTAGTGTTTGCTATGTAATGTTAAATCCTAGCTTAGGAAGGAGCTTGAATGGTTAAAGTTAGAAATTTTAGTATCTAATAAAAATTGGATCATCATGAAATTGGATGGTCTTTGAATTCAAGTGTATTGAACACAAGCCTGTGACAGAAACAAAGTAGATTTATTTGGTTTCCAATTGCAATTGGATATTGTTAAACATGGAATTAGATAAGAGAAGTGTAGAATCTAATTATATTTACAATGAAAATGTATAGATTAAACTCTATCTTAGCTTTGGGTAAATAGATTAAATTTAATTCAAACATGAGTAATTTAAAGAGTTATGGAAGTATGTGACTATAGTGGGTGGTATATATATATATGAACTTATACATAATTAAGTTGATATATTTAAATATCATTAATTAAATGGCTAATTAGAAAACATGAAAAATACATTAAGTAAATATTGAATTATTAATTGTAGTATATGTAAAGTTAAATTAATAAGTTGTACGTAGATATATAATTTCTGAAGTGCATAAATAAATACACAAGTGTATGTAGTGGAAGGAAACTCAATATATTTTAAGAAATCCTTTAAAAAGTTTAAAAGGAGTTAGTTGATGAATAACATGTTAAGCAATTGTATAAGGAAACTAGACGGACCGATAAACCACGTTTTTGAGCCTTGTGAGTGAATTGCATGCATTTTGGTTGCCAGATTAATTAAGTAAAATGATATGTGTGAAATTTTCATATTTGTTATTTGATATTGGTAGTGATTGATAAGGGCCAACAATAGAATTCTTTTTAAGAAATGATTTTATTTCTAAAATTGAAATCCAGGTGTACCTAGGATATTCTGATTTAAGATTCTGAACTATTCTGAGTATGATAAATGTTTTAAAAGTAGAGTGCTCAGCCCTGGTAGGATGGATTGTGTATGGAGACTAATTTATTGTACGGGTGCATAAATGCCTTGTGGGGGATGATACTGTTGTACAAGGCTGAGTTACTTGTTGGCTATTTGTTTGCTTTGTATGTATTCGATTGCTATGTTGAAATTCTGAATTTTGGATATTGAGTTGTATATGTACTGTGAAACATGTGAATCGTGCCTATATGATAATTACAATTATGTACATGTGCAACTAAATTTAAACAGGTGATTAGTTAATAATATATATGTTTTCATGTGTTGTGTGATGCTGGTACCCTCAAAGTACGTGATTTGCTCATTGAGTCTTTGTGACTCACTCTTTCCTTTGTTGTTATTTTTTCTAGTATCAAGAAGTCACAGATCATCTCGCTAGGATTTCCTCCTTTTGACGTTGATACTATAAGGTATACTCGAAATCCTATACTTGAAGTTGACAGGGCTACCTTTGCAGTCACTTAGGGTTTATGCATTGTTATATATATATTGAGTTAACTTTGTTAGTTTAATGTGTTGTTAGAAGCAGAGCTCCATGGTGTTCAGTGATAATGTGGACTATTGTTAGTTTGCAAACAAGGTTATCTAGACAGTATTACGAGGCATCTTTCACTTTACGAGGAACCTCTGCCAAATTTTCAGTAAATACTATATGTTTAATAATTAGTTCATGATTTTATTTCAGTAAAGCTTTTTAGTCTTAATCGTAATTTATTTAAGAGTTAGTGTTGCGTTGTAAATAATTACTCAGGGTTATGGGAGTTTGGTTATCCATTCTTCCGGCTAGTCATACCTTTATTTAAGGATGTGACACATATTTTTTAGTCTTCCTGTACATGATTGAATTGTTGTAATTTGTCTAAGGCTACATTTGAGTGCATGAAATTAAAATGGAAAAAGTAAGGATAAGTTTTATTTTTTCCTTAACATTCCAAATAACTAACTTTTAAGATGTTTTTCTAAGTAAGTTCTAAATTTAGGTGCAAACTTTTTATGGCAATTTTATCTATATTTTTATTGTTAATTTAAAAATATTAATTAAGTGAAACAATTTTAAAAAATACATATAGTATAAAATTAGAAAAATTCATTATATAATTATTGATGAAAAAATAAAAAATTTTCATTAAAAGTTATTTTCATAATTTTTTCTAAAAATATATTGAAAGAAAAAAAAATTATTTTCAAATTCAACTTGATTTACTATTTTTTTGTAAAAAAGATATTAAAATGGATGATGAAAATCTAATTAATTTTAAAAATTTTATTCTTACTAGTTATTAAATAATAAATTTTATTTTTCTAAATTAAATAATGTATTTTAAAAAAAATTAGTCCACTTAATTAATATTTTTAACGTAAAACCAAACATAAAAAATAAGGGTAAAAATGACATAAAAAGTTAATATAAAATTTAGGACTTATTTGATTTTCTTTTTTTAAAAGTAAGAGTTATTGGGAATGTAAAATTACTTTAGGATTCGTTGGAATATCAAGAGAAAAGTAAAATTTATTATTATTTTCTCCATTAGAATTACAGTTGAAATTGAAAATAGAATTAAAATTGGCTAGAATTATCATTTATGAGTTTGGATCATATAAGAAATTACAATAAAAATTATGCTTCAAACACTTGGTGTCATCTTTTAGAGGTTCCGATGGTGGCTATCGTCGTCTCTAGTAGGTCCTCATAGTTGTTTTTGTCATCTCCAGAGAGTTTCAATGATGGTTGTTGCCATTCCCGATGGGCTCTTCAGGTGGTTGCATCTTTGACAAGTCCCGACAATGGTTTTCGTAGTTGTCATTGTCTTCATCAACTCCCAATTGTTGTGGTTATCACTGTTTTCAGTAGAACTTAGCTAATGGTGGAGCTTGTTGTCATTTTTGAAGGGTTCAAACAAGTGGTTGTCATTAATTTTTGGTGGGTCCTTATAGTTGTGATGGTCATTGTATCCAACGAGTCGACGGTGGCCAATGATTGGTGGATGAGTTTGTCAATGGGTAAAGGCCGGAATAGGTTTTTGGTTTGGTGATCGCGATATTACAGTTGCGGTCCTAGGCCTTTGGGTTTTGGGGAGGGGGTGGGGCCCAAATTATAAATTTACTATAAACATAAAAAATAATTCCTCAAATAAATTTAATTAATTAAAAAAGTAACAGAACTAATTATTCAACAAATTTAAAATCAAGCATTTAAAAAAAAAAAAGAAAAAAAAAAAAACATGAATCGAGTATTTATAAAATAAAATATTTTTTATGTTTTACAAAATAATAGTCACACGAATTTAACTCAGGTTCCAAGTGTGGAAGAAATTTTGATGAAGACATTTAGGACGATTATTGTTAAAAAAAATAATAAATATATTAAATAAGGAAAAAAAGTACATAAAAATGAAAAAATAAATCAAAGAAAATAAAAAACTCCTTCAAAACTCAAAATATGTGGTTATTAAATATATATAAATTTATCAATAAATAATTTACTAAAAAAGTTATCTTAATTCTATTTCATATTTTTAGATGGACCCTCTTCCAAAGGGAGGAGAAAATTTTGAGTAATTAAACAGCTACATAATTAAATTCACAATTGCATGAGTTTATTTTTAGGATTAACTATCTTTATTTTATACCTTTTTATTTTCAATTTTTTCATACCACTAGGTTGTGTTTGACTGTGTGAATAGAATAAGGTAAGATAAAATGGCATATAACAATTAATAAAAATTATTATGTATGGAGAGAAATATTTATCTTATCACATGTTAGTCCATGATTAGATAACGTGTAAGATATGATTAAATTATCTTTATCAAGTATTAATTTGTGTTATATCAATTGTATCGAATATGATAAATTTTAAAATTATTTGGAAAAGTATTCCAAATAAAAGACCATAGATTCGTATAAGATTATTATTTTTATAATTTTTTCTTCATTAATTAAATTTATTTTATTTTTAATAATCTTTAAAAATTATTAATAATATACATTTCCCACAAAAAATCTCTTAAAAAGACACAAAACATCCAATAAAATAATATTTTCATAGAGAAATGTTTCAAAAAATATACATTGTAAGAGTTATTATTACAAAATCTATGTAAATCTTATATGAACCAAAATGAAAAATTATAGTTTCCATTAGGCAAAATTTGAATTACCTAAAGTTTAGTAGGGGCTTATAAGAAAATGTCAAATTTTGCTAAGATAAAAAAAAAAAAAAAAAAAAATCAAATATTTCAAAACTTTGTAAGGGAGATTGCCCCTACTATTCTCTTCATAGGTGCCCCTCTAAGCATAGCGTTATATTAAGTAGGTTGTTGTCAATAACTTCATGAGTAAAAATTATTGAAGAAAATATCATATAGAAATTTAATATATAGGGTCTACAAATAAAAATTAAAGTTGTGTGTTATAATTGTTTCCCAATTTCTTAAAATTTGATTAAGAATTTTTTTTTCAATTTTAAAATATATGTCAAAATAAAAAAATTGAATCAATTACATTTGTCACACCTTTCATAGAGGCATGACTGAGTGAGGATTGGATAACTAACCCTCCGTAATCTCGATTATATCACTACTAAAAACACATATTTTTCGAAATAATTATATTTAAGACCAGGAAAATCTTTACTTAATTAAATTTTAAACATAGAATTATTATTGAATACATAATATTTACTAAAAATTTGGGTAGAGGTTCCATGCAATGTAGAACATACCCAAAATATAAACAATACATATTCCTCTTTTTACACAACAACAATAACAACAGCAACAACGACAATATAACTAAGGAGCTCCACTCCATTTCTCATTATGATAACAATAAACTACACTATTACATAAGATATGACCAAACACCCCCCAGTTGTAGTGTAATTGCAAACTTTCACATTTTGACTTCAAGATTAAGATTTTAAAGAACTACCTAGCTGCCAAACACTCGACAAAATCCCTTACCGGTAATAGCTGTCCTTGAAATCCTGTTACTAATATATATACATATCTATAACAGAGGAGTGAGTGAATGAAAAAATGTACCTAAAGGGTACTAGCATCACTCAATACAAGTAATATAATATATATAGTCATTTAATATATCAGTATATTATATATCACAAAATCACTAAGGTTACACTTACACAGCTACGGAAACATAATACTTAATAAGCACAGTTCAATTAGTACACTGTATACTTCAATTAAAACAATCAAGGTAATCAAAGCAAGCAAAGGACCAATAAAGTAAATCAGCCCACATACCATCTCTCATTGGACAGTTTTGCGCCAGCACACCAAATAGAATCACAAACAGAATCACTGAATAAAAAAAATCAATGACTCTCCTTCTAAAAATCCAAATCCACCAATTAGGACAAAGCACTTAATTCTTTAAAAATACTTATCAAAAGCAAAAAATCTCATATCAAAATATTATATTAAACCAAATGCACCTAGATTTTATTTTTGAAAATAAAATCATTTTGAAAAAATTTACTTCGTTAGCCCTTATCAACCATATACAATTTCAAACATCAAACACAATTCATATAACTTAATCATAGTAATACTACTCTTATTCATCTCTATATAACTTATACATATATACATATAACAGATATATATACATATATATATATATATATCAAACAATTAAATACACTTTCTAAAGTTGTAATTATATTTTTCAAGTATTATTTAGTTTATCAATTTTATAGATTATAACCTTTTAATTACAAAAATCGAGACTTACTAAGTTTCCCTTAACAAAACAAGTTAGACATTTAAAGTTAAGAATAGTTTGAATTACTCAAGATCTAGTTCTCATTAGTGTATATGTATCTACGTACATACATGCACTAAAATTCAGCACAACCCTTCAGTTCCATATTATACATATTCCAACATTGAATTCAACTTAAACTAATCTATTTAGAATTCATTAATTTTAAGTCATGTAAATCTTAAATTAACAGACTTGAATCTTAAACTTCTTATCTCACTAACTTTAAGCAATAAGTACTATACATTTATTGTTAATAAACCTTTGATTCATAATTAACACTCTTCTAAGTCTCAATTCATGAATATGTGTTCATATATATATATATATTACAATGAAATCAACAAAATTTTAAGATGGATATTGCGTGCTTGGCATTGGTTACTGCTAGTATTAGGACTTGCTAAAAAATATTACTTGATATTTCTCAACATGCATATCCTTTTCTTGTTTTAGGAAAATCAATCTATGATATAAGCTAAATTTTAATTCATCTCAAAACTTCATGCCCATTTTCCACTTGTTGGTGGGGCATAATAGTGCTTTTATGGACCACATTTGTGCCTTGACAACTTCTCTTCTTCATGTTTATGCCTTTTGAGGCTTATCTTCATTGATATTGGTCACAGAATAGCAAATAGGTTTGAGTGGCAGCTTGCTGCAACTTATCTCTTGTTACCTGATTTGTTGTTTTTGAGCTTATATGAGCTGGATAACAATTTGTATCTCATTCATGCATATAAATGTTTATATTCATTATTTTATGACATAGATAACTTTTTTACAACCTACATAAGAGGGGCACTGATATCGATTTCTAAAAACTAAAATCATAATTTATGGTTAAGTGTTTTAGAGAAAACTCCGCAGAGGTTACTCTGCCGGTCCCAAGCCCAGATAAAGGAGGAGAGTTGCTATAGGTTGACGGCCAGAGTAAAACTAGTCAAACCTTATGATGATGAATCCTACCGAATATTCGTTGGGGCATAACCCTCTTAGCGACGCACTACATCGGATCCCGGGTGTAGTCAAGGAACAAAATTTCATGTCGATTCGCTCGAAATGGGCGAATCGATTCGGTTTTCACACACATGGAAACGAATCACATACACAGAAATGAAAATTTGTAGTGTCGGTGGAAACAGAGCCAATTCCACCGTTTCCAATCGAAACGGATCGACACAAAAGTAACAAAATTCCAAAATTGCAGGTCTGTAGGTACGAAAAGGGGAAGAAAAAAAAAAGCAAAAGCAAAAGTGGACAAATTTGAAAAAAAAAATGCAGTAGATAATTGACTCTATACTCATCTGTTTTTGAAGAAGATGATGGGAGGGCTTGCACTTCGCAGGAGTGAGAGAGACGATTCTCTTGCAGGAGCTGGAGTCGATCGGGTGTGAATTTTAGACGGTTGGAGACGAAGTTGAAGAAGAAAGAGTTGCAGACTTCCAGTTGCAGAGACGTCGTTGGAGAGAAGAAGCAGAGACCAGAGAGAGAAGAGGCATAGACCAAGGTGCAACGCTGCGTTTTTATGAGTATAGTTTTTTTTTTTTTTTTTTTTTGTAATTAGTATATTGGGCTTGGGCTTAAAATCTGTCAATCAATTTTTTTTTTACTTTTTTTTTCTTTTCCTTGTTTTGACAATAAATTCAAATATATATATATATATCAATATATAGCTTTTTATTTTACAATTAAGTTAATTGTTGAAATAGTGAAAAAATAATAATAAGTATTTGTTTATATATGTTTATTAACTTAGAATATTAGTAAATATGAATAAGTTAGAAAATAATTTTTGTGTCATTAACATGTAACATTAGTAAATATGAATTAATTAGATTTTTTTTTAAAATTTCAATTATTATCTAATTTTTTATTATATAATTTATTTAAACTTTCAATTATTACTATTTATTTATAGATAGCATAAACAATGAGGTTTTTATTTTAAAGTTAGTTTAATTTTTAAAATAGTGAAAAAAATAATAAATATAAAATATTTATATATAGTCATTAACTTAGAACATTAGTAGACATGAATTATTTATAAACTAATTTTTAATTCATTATCCTATAACATTAGTAAATATGACTTAATTAGAAAATACATTTTTTTAAATTATTTTTTATATCAATTTAATTTATTTAAATTTGCAACTATTGTAATTTATATAATTTCAATTATTATTTTTTTGATTTAATTTCAATTATTATCTAATTTTTTATTATATAATTTATTTAAACTTTCAATTATTATTATTTATTCATAGATAGCATAAACAACGAGGTTTTTATTTTAAAGTTAGTTTAATTTTTAAAATAGTGAAAAAATAATAAATATAAATTATTTATATATAATCATTAACTTAGAACATTAGTAGACATGAATTATTTATAAACTAATTTTTAAATTCATTATCCTATAAAATCAGTAAATATGACTTAATTAGAAAAAATATATATTTTTTAATTTTTTTTATATCAATTTAATTTATTTAAATTTGTAACTATTGTAATTTATATAATTTCAATTTTTTTTTCAATTATTATCTAATTTTTTATTATATAATTTATTTAAGCTTTCAATTATTACTATTTATTTATAGATAGCATAAACAATGAGGTTTTTATTTAATGTTAGTTTAATTTTTAAAATAATAAAAAAAAGCAATAAATATAAATTATTTATATATGGTCATTAACTTAGAACATTAGTAGACATGAATTATTTATAAATTAATTTTTAAATTTATTATCCTATAACATTAGTAAATATGACTTAATTAGAAAATACATTTTTTTAATTGTTTTTTTCTATCAATTTAATTTATTTAAATTTGCAACTATTGTAATTTACATAATTTTAATTTTTTTTATATAATTTCAATTTTTTTTATTTAATTTCAATTATTATTTATTATTTATTATATAATTCATTTAAAATAGTGAAAAAAAATAATAAATATAAATTATTTATATATGGTCATTAACTTAGAACATTATTAGACATGAATTATTTATAAAATAATTTTTAAATTCATTATCCTATAACATCAGTAAATATGACTTAATTAGAAAATACAATTTTTTAATTATTTTTTTGTATCAATTTAGTTTATATAAATTTGCAACTATTGTAATTTACATAATTTTAATTTTTTTTATTTAATTTCAATTATTATCTTTTTTCCTATCAATTTAATTTATTTAAATTTTTAGTGTAATTTAATTAGATTACATGTTTATATTTTTACAGTTAAAAATAAAAGATGGCTTCTTCTTCCTCAAAAGGTAAACAACCGGCTATTGAAGAGCCACGATCCAAAATGAAAAAGGCTGATGATATTGGATGGTTGTATTTTGAAAGAATAGGTGATAATTGTCAGCAAGTAATTTGCAATTTTTGTGAAAAGCAACTTAAGGGAGGAGGTATAGCTCGAGGCAAACAACATTTAGCTGGAGGTTATCCAAATGTGGCAAAGTGTGAGAAGTGTCCCGTGGAAATTTCTAAACAAGTGAGATTGCACTTGAGAGAAAAGAAACAAGAGAATGAAAAAATGAAAGAAATATGAGGTGAGATGAGAGAAAATTTAATGAGCGGGACAAGGAGAAGAGCAGGGATTAGAGAAGAAGATATTGATGACACAGATGATGAGATGAGCATACAGGAAAGACGAGATCTTCAATATGCAACGAATTTATCAATACATGATATATATATGGCAAAACAAGGATATAGGCAAGTTCCACATCCAAGGATGGAGCCTACACGAACTCGAAATTTAAGTTGTACTCATAGTGTGAAAGAAGGTTTTGGAAAATTTACTAGGAGAGAAAAAGGCCCAAGCAGAGAAGAGATAGATCCAAGCATATATAGGCAACAAGATGTTTACCAACAAAAGTTAAAAAACATGTGGAATCCAAAAAAGTGGGCAAAGTCAGCAAAGCATGCTATTGGAAAATTCTTTATTTATCAAAATATTGCTCCTAACAAAGCACAAGGGCCATTTTATCAGTGTATGATTGATGAAATTGCACGTGCAGGGGTTGGAGTTGAAGGGCCTACTCCTTATGAAATTGGTGGTTCTATTTTGGAGGATGAGATAGAGGAATTGAAGGAATATATTGATGAATTTAAAAAGAAATGGGAGGTTTATGGAGTGACTCTAATGTGTGATGGATGGACATCTATAACCCATTTGTCAATAACAAACTTTTTGATTTATTGTGATGGAAAGACAATTTTTCACAAATCAGTAAATACAACAGGAACTGACAAAGATGCTAATTATCTTTTCCAGTTGATGGATGAGGTTGTTCAAGAGATTGGTGAAAAATATGTAGTTCAAATTATCACAGATAATCAATCTTCATACAAAAGGGCTGCAGAGTTATTGATGGATAGAAGACCACATTTATATTGGACATCGTGTGCTACACATTCTCTTGATTTGGTATTACACGACTTTGTGAAATTCAAAAGTGTTTCACCTATTCTAGAGCAAGCAAAGAAGTGCACAAATTTCATTTACAATCATGGAAAAGTTCTTCATTTGATGAGGCAACATTGCACAGGTGAATTGATACGGCCAACTCAAACAAGATTTGCCACAAATTATATTGCTCTTGAAAGTCTTCTACAACATAAGAATGGCTTACAAAGAATGATGACTTCAGATGAATGGGCAATGAGTGCATCTAGTAAGGATCCAATTGGGAAGAAAGTTCGCCAGACTCTTATGGATTTTAAGTTCTGGGAAAGAGCTAAAAAAATTGTTAGCATACATGCTCCAATTGCAAAAGTACTGAGAATGGTTGATGGGGAGAAATTAGTAACTATCCCATATGTATATGCAGCAATGATAAAAGCAAAAGAACAAATACAATAAATTGCCCCAAATTCTTGTAAAAAGTATATTGATGTCATTGATGAACGTTGTCGGAAGCAGATAATATCTCGTATTCATATAGCAGGTAAGTAATTAATATATATTCTAGTTATGTATGATTTTGCTTATTTCTTGATATTCTAAACATATCTCTAACTTATGTTATATTTTCATTTTTTAAAAACAAAATAGCATATTACTTGAATCCTGCATACCAATATAATGAAAATATTGGGGATCAACCAGAGTTGATAAGTGCACTTAAAGATGTGGTTAATAGAATCGAACCAAGCAGTACAATAGCTTCTCATGCACTAGCAGAGGTAATACGAAATATTCAATAGTATTGAATTTTATCTATACTTGTTGCTATTAAGAATTAACAATTTATTTGTTAAAGGAAGAGAAAAACGGATCCAGGTAACTTGATCTTATTTAATAACTTTATTTCATTAATACATTTTTTAGTTAATGGTATAATAGTAATATATTTTTCACAGCTGAATGGTAGTTTTTGTATGGAACGGATGCTCCAAATTTGAAAAAGATTGATTAAAAGTATTGTCATAGACAAGTTCATCTAGTGGGTGTGAAAGAAATTGGAGTACATTTGCTCTTATTCACATAAAAGTACGTAACCGGCTTAACTATGAAAAACTAGAGAGGCTTGTTTATGCACAATACAACATGAGGTTGAAATTGAAGCATATTATGAAAGAGAAAAGTAGGGAAAATGTTGATTTCAAAGCAATAGATTTAACCACTGTGTTTGAAGATAATGAAGGTCTGAATGGTTAAATGATCCTGGAGATATATTATTGGATGAATTTGATGGTCATGGCCAACCAACTAGGCCAAATGCTTATTTAGCCACTTTTGCTAATCGTTGGTCAGACACACAAGATCAATCACAAGCACATGGTATGGGAACGCAAACAAGAAGAACCCAAATAGTTGATGATGAAGAGTTTGAAAATTTAATGAGAGGATCTCAACATCGTTCCAGGTATATATCTGTTGATACTGAAGAAGAAGAAAAAGATGATGATGATGATGATAAAAGTGGTAGTGATAATAGTGGTGATAGTGGAGATGGAGGTAATAATGAAGGAGATGGAGGACAATGCAACAGAGGTCAAAGTTTAGGTGCAGTATTCTTTACTGAAGAGCAACGATTTAATTATTGTACTCAAGATACTGATCATGGGTATCGACCATTACGTGAAAATGAAAAGCATTATGGTTGAAGGAAAAAAAGAAATAATGAAAGTCAAATGCAAGATGATGGAGATACAGTGATGGTAGATGCTGAAAGTTTGACTTCACACTTTTCCTCATTTCATTTGGGTGGAACTAACATGCATAGAGATGATTCTTCAACTTATAGTTCTAGCTATGGATATGGGTCTCAACCATCTAGATATGATGCTTCTAATTTCAATTATGGTTCATTATCCTCTAATTCTGGCTATGATGCATCTTCTGGATATGATACACAATCATCATCTTTTCACTTTGGTCATTTTACTACACAAACTCAGAATTTTGGATACAATATTGAAGATTTTCAGAAATATGTGAGGGAATATGAGATATATTTCTGTCATCACATGAGTTATGATCAGTATTGTAGCTATGTTGAACAATACTATCAATTTCCTCTTAGACAATTTCAATATTCTGGATATGCACCTGCTAGACACTCCACAGCTGGTTGGATGTGATTGTAATTTAATATTTTTCTTGAATTACTATGTTTGTGTTATGATTTTTAATTTGATATGTATTTATTAGTACTCTATGTACTAAATTATTCATGTTAGGTACTTCCAATTACTATAATATGTGTTTTATTATATGTTTCCATGTGTTTCCTAAAAAATTAGCGTTTCCATGCCGTTTCCATATTGTTTTCCGAATCGTTTCTGTTTCTGGGCTTGTCGAAACGAAACTTTGTTCCTTGGGTGTAGTGAGAAATGAGCAAGGGTTGGGTCGTCACATCCTTAGTGGCGCGCCACATCAGCGCCTGGGTGTGGTGCAAAATGAGGAAGGGTTCTCGTATCGAGGGCGAGTGCGGGTAAAGAAGCTAGTCCTAGGATAAGATTCGCATAGCTACTTGGAACATAGGGACTCTTATTGGTAAATTGAGAGAGCTTGTAGATACTATGAGTAGAAGGAGGATTAATATTGCTTGTTTGCAAGAAACTAAGTGGGTAGGAGAAAAGGCTAGAGAGATAGAGAATTCAAGATGTGGTATACTGGTAAGACTAGAAATAGGAATGGAGTGGCAATTATTATAGAAGGAAATTTGAAAGACGAGGTTGTTGAAATTGAGAGAAAAAGTGATAGAATAATTTTAGTGAAGTTGAGAATAGACGAGGAGGCATTTAATATCATTAGCGCCTATGCTCCCCAAATAGGATTGGAAGAATCTACTAAGAAGGCTTTTTGGGATGATTTAGAGGAGATAGTTCAAGGAGTACCATTAGGTGAGAAATTGTTTATTGGTGCTGATTTGAACGGTCATGTAGGAAGTACTAACGAGGGTTTTGAGAGCGTACATGAAGGATATAGTTATGGCGTTAGGAATGAGGGTGGAGAGTCTATTTTAGATTTTGCAGTTGCGTATGACTTGATTTTAGCTAACAAGTTTTTTAAGAAACTAGAGTTGCACTTAATCACCTTTAGTAGCAGGCCGAATAAGAGTCAAATAGATTTTGTTCTGACTAGAAAGGTTGATAGAGCAGTTTGTAAGGATTGTAAAGTTTTACCCGGCGAGTGTTTAGTGTCTCAGCATAAACTTATGGTTGTGGATGTTGGCGTTAAGTGGCGGAAGCAAAAGCATAGAAGTAATAAGTGTATTAAGACTAGATGGTGGAATTTGAATGGAGGGAAGATGGCTCTTTTTAAAGATAAAATGTTACAGGGTGATCCTTGGAGGGTGGAGGGTGAGCCTGACATGATTTGGGATGAGATGGCGAGTTATATCAGGAATACGACTAGAGAGGTGTTAGGAGAAAGTAGAGGACGTGGACCTCCGACTAAGGAGACATGGTGGTGGAACGAAGAAGTTCAACAAGTTATTAAAGTTAAACAAGAGTGTTATAAAAGATTACACAAGTCTAGAAATGAAGATAATTATAAATGTTTTAGACAAGCTAGAAAAGATGCTAAGAAAGTGGTTAGGGAAGCTAGAGGCAAGGCTTGCGAAGGACTTTACCAAAAGTTAGAGACAAAGGATGGAGAGAAAGATATTTATAGGATTGCCAAGCAAAGGGAAAGACGAACTAAAGACCTAATTCGTATTAAGTGCATTAAGGATGAGGTTGATAGAGTTTTAGTTAAGGAAGACGAGATTAATGAGAGATGACGAACTTATTTCGATACTTTATTTAATGAAGAGTCAAGGGGTGATTTTGGAGACCTTGATGACACCTTTGATGATACGAACCGTCGATTTGTTCGTTAGATTAGAGCTCAGGAGGTTAAAGAAGCTATGCATAAGATGAAAAATGGTAAGGCATTGGGCCCAGATGATATTCCAATAGAAGTTTGGAGATGCCTAAGAGATATTGGAGTAACTTGGCTTACAAATCTTTTTAACAAGATTTTAGTAACCAAGAAAATGCCAGATGAGTGGAGGAAAGAGTATGTTGATCCCTATTTATAAGAATAAATGAGATATTCAAAGTTGTTCGAATGTATAAAACTTATTAGCAATACAATGAAACTGTGGGAGAGAGTGATTGAGCGTAGGCTTAGGAATGAGACTTTAATTTCTGAGAATCAATTTGGCTTTATGCCAAGAAGATCTACAATGGAGGCTATTTTTTTACTTAGGAGATTAATGGAGAAATATAGAGAAAAGAAAAAGGATCTTCACATGGTCTTTATTGATTTAGAAAAAGCGTATGATAAAGTGTCATGACAAGTCTTGTGGTGGGTACTCGAGAAGAAAAAGGTCCCAACTAAATATGTAGAAGTTATTAAAGATATGTATGAGGGAGTAATGACTAGGGTGCGGACCGTAGATGGTATGACTGGATAGTTCCCGATCACGATAGGTGGTCACCAAGGTTCATCCTTAAGTCCTTACCTATTTGCTTTAGTCATGGATGAACTTACCTATAATATTCAAGATAGGGCTCCATGGTGCATGTTGTTTGCCGATGATATAGTATTGGTAGACGAAACTAGGGAAGGTTTAAATTCTAAACTAGGAATGTGGAGGAACGCGTTAGAATCTAAAGGCCTTAGATTAAGTAGGACAAAAACTGAATATATGGAGTGCAATTTCAATGAACTAGAGGAGGCCCGAATGATATAATTTTAGACGGTCAGACAATCTCTACAAAGGATGTGTTTAAATATTTAGGGTCATTTATACAAAAAGATGGTGCAATTGAGCATGATGTAAACCATAGGATTAAGGCAGGGTGGGTGAAGTGGCAGAAATCCCGAATAGATTGAAAGGGAAATTTTATAAGTCGGCAGTGAGACCAGCTATGCTGTATGGTACCGAATGTTGGGCAGTTAAGAAGCAACATTCGTATAAGATAGGAGTAGCCAAAATGAGAATGTTAAGATGGATGATAGGACATACAAGAAAGGATAGAATAAGGAATGAGGAGATTCGTAAGAAGGTGGAAGTAGCACCTATTGTTAATGACACACTTGAGAGCAAGAGAAAGTGACGAATAAGATTTATAAACCGGTGAGTGGTTAATTGCTACCCTTTGGTTGTTGGATTAGTGTGTTTGAATGTTTGATGTATTTATGTATATATATGTTATACAGTGGTGAATAAGAATCATATTGGTATGATTGACTGTTTGAATTATGTTGATGTTTAAAATTATTTCTGGTTGATAAGAGCTAACAAAGTGTTTTTCCTTTCGAAATGATTAGTTCACTCTTAAAATAAAATTCTAATGCACCTAGGATGTTTTGAGATATTATAATTCTGATAAGTGTTTTAAAAAAATATTTGAGTTCTCAGCCCCGATAGGTAGATTTAGAGAAGGAGATTCAGTGATTCTGTTTATAATTATATTTAGTGTGTGGGTGCAAAACTGCCCAATCGGAGTAGATGAGGCTGAGTTACTCGGTCAGCCCTTTGTATGCTTTGTATGATTTGTGTGCTTTGATTATTTTGTTTGAATTATACAGAGTACTATTTGAAATGTGCTTATTAATTTTATGTTTCCGTAATCATGTACATATTAACTTAGTGGTTTTGGAATTTATGATATGTTAATATTAAGTGACTACATACGCATGTTAAGTGATGCTAGTACCCTTTGTGTAAGATTTTCCACTCACCCTATCTTGTAGATTTTCTTTTAGTAACAGGAGTTCAATGTATGTTGTCGCTGAGCTCGTGACCTATTGATAGAGTATGGCAAGGTATTTTCCAGGATCTCAGACTTAAAGTTAAGGATGAAAGTTTGTAGTCACACTAAATCTGTGGGGTGTCTGGTTTTATGTTGTATAATAGTCTAGTCATTTATAATTGTGATGAGAAATGGAGCGAAGATCCTTACTATCTTTGTTGTTGTAGATGTAATTGTATAAAAAGAGGAATATATATATTGTCTATATTTATAGGCATGTTTCACTTTATGGAGAATCTTTGCCGAAATTTTTAATAAATTATTAAATGTTTCAAAAACAAACTTTTATAGTTAAGTTATGCTTTATAAAATTTCCTTTTATTCTTTACTTAGTCAAGAGTCATATTTGGTTCTTGGTTTTGAAGTCAGGATTACAGGAGGTTTGGTTACCTATTTCTCTGGTCAGTCATACTTCCATGTGAGGGGTGTGACATCTAGTAATTGTTTGAGGGTTAAGTTTAGGCAATTAAGGTGGAAGAGTTAGAACTTAAAAGTGATGAAATCAATGATAGCAAAAGCGTAAGGAAAGCTTGGATTAAGTAGAATGTTGTTGCAAATATGTGTAATTCAAGTTTTAATTACTTTGATTAACTAAATCAATTTTAAGGTTGATCTTTAAATATAAGTAAAATGAGAATATGTGTAATTCAACATTGACAATTTTAATTGCTATGTCTTAGTTAGTCACTAAGTAGGAGTCCTCATGATGCAAATAGTCTTGAAAGGCAACAAGGGGTAAAGGAAGTAACAAAGTTTGGTTATGGTTTATAGGATACCTAAGTCCTATCTCAAGGAGATTTGTTAGGTGGTGTTATATTTTTGTATTAAATCTTTGATGATTTGTGAGGTAGTTAGGCAATAGGGGAACTTTAATCAAAAAGTGAATGAGAGCTTGAAAATTAATAATAGGAGTATTAGTTAAATAGTTAGGAGGAATTCTCTCCTTAATTGGGCTTGTAAATAATTCAGAAGGATTTAAGAAAAGATAATTTAGATAAAAAGACTTAAAGAAAATAAATTACTAGAAGAGTAGAAAGAATCCGGATTAGGCTTGATTTGATCTATCAACCTTTTATTTAATTCATTTAGCTAGTGATTAATTTGTTTAGTTCATAGAGATTTGCAAGGAATTAATTAAGGAAAAGAAAGGGTTAAGAAGTCTTTATGTTTTGGGTTAGTAGGGAAATTGATTAGAAATAATTATATTAAAGGAAAACAATAGGAAAGAAAATTGGATTGGTGTTTTGGTTAAAAGAAGCTAATTTCCATGTTGCTTTGAATTGTTTGAATGAACCATTGATACAAGAAAATATGAAATGCTTAAGAAGTATAATTGATGTATTCATATGTGAATTAAAGAAATCATATTGTTAAACAAGAAATTATAATAGAAAACATAAGTTTAATTTAATTATAATGACCTTACATGAATTAAAAATTTGAAAATTAAGAATAAAGAAGGTGGAAGAGAACTTGATGTTCTTGAATTCAACTACAAAATTAGGAGGTCTTGGAAATTGGAATATGTCTATTGATATTAGGTGTGTATAGATCATGTTTTGATAAAAGTTTTAGATTGAATTCAATAATTAGAATTTGAACAATATAGTGGTTAATATAATTTTATTGATTGTATTAGGATAGGTATATATATATCCGCACATACACATCATGGAAGTAATTTATGCACTCATGATGTTTGCTAAAATGTTTACAAGGAACCAGTTATAACTTTATAAGTTTAATTCTGGGTGGTTAGTTGTTATTTGAATTTGAATAAAAGTTCATAAACAAGAGCAATAAATGGTTGGTTAATGTGGTGTGTTGAGGATTTGATGAAAGTGGGTAGTGAGTATGAACAAAGGATGTTTAGTAAGTATGAACGAAGGATGTTTAGTTATGGGGTGAAGTGTTGTAAATAGGAGTTAGTTGGGTTTTGAAGGGAAGCAAGGCATATTTTACAAGCTAAAGAAATCGGGTAGTTTGAGTGTTCTATGGACTAAATTAAATTAGAAGTTTTGAAGAAAAAGTGTAGCTTAGGGTCTTGAGATTATATATAGAAAGTTTCGTAACTTGATTCGAAGTATATTTATTGTTAAAACTATTAGACTCTAGCTAGGTTCGTGTAAGATCTTAGGTGAGTTTTAAGTCGATCCAAATGACTTTCACAAGGATTGTGGTTTGAATTAGGTTAGGATATGTGAATGAGAATTTTTCCTAACATCTTGATAAACTAGATTGGAAAGTTTCATAATTTAATTCCTAAGTATGAGAATTTTACAAGCATTAAAATTCAGTTCGGACAACTAGGAATTTGTATGTGCCTTGTTTGTGTACGTGTGAGGATTTGAATGGGTTCATGACTAATTTTAGGAGAAGTTCCTAAGTAAGAAAAATAGTTAACTTCTTAAAGATAATTTTTTAAATTGGTTTTGTTAAATTTGGTTAAGTATATAAGTGAAAATCAATATATCTCTAAGGTAGTGTGACAATGCCTAAAATGGGTAAACTTTAAAAAAATACTTAAAACTTAGTAACTCTAGATTTTTGTAATTAAAAGGTTATAACCTATAAAATTGTCAAACTATATAATACTAATTGTAGTTCTGAAACTTGTGGTATAGCCAAAAAATGCACATTAGCGAAAGGGAGTGATGAATAGAATTAATAAACATAAGTGTATAAATATTACCTTTTGGTTGCTAGATTAATGTGTGCATTTGTTATGTATATTTGAATAGATATGTTTATATGAAAGTATAAACATGTAGTGTTTTAAATGAGTTATTGGATTTCTATTTGATTTTTGAATTGTTTGTGGTTGGTAAGGGCCAATACAAGTGTTTTTCTTTTGAAATGAATTTTACTTCAGAAATAGAATTCGGGTGCACTTAGGATATTTTAAGACATTCTGATTTTGAAAAGTATTTTAAAAATATTCGAATATGATGCAAGTTAGTATTTATAAATAAAATAATTAATTCTAGTAATGGTGTAAAAGGGCAATGGAGCATTTTGGAGACTATTGGGACCAAGGGTATTTTTATAATTTCATATTTTAGTTCAGGTCTTAGAACTTTTGGATAGAAGTTGGGATCATTTGGATGGTAGGTATAATTGTGTAATGTTTGTAGGGGTTTAATTCCTTTTGGCAAAAGAAATATGTGGCTTTGGAAAGTAGTAGGTAGAAAGCACTTTAACTTTTGTGGCCTAGAACTAATCCAGAAAATATCATGCTTAAAGAGGCCAATAGGAGTTCATTTAGGGTTAATTTTGATATCTTGATTTCTAAAGAGCTACTGCTCCTTTCCTAGCTGGGTTTCTAAGCATTAGAGGTTAGGGTTTTGAGGAGTTAACCTAGTGGTGCCATCCAATCCCTTTGCTACTTTGTTATGCACCAGAGGACCCATTTTCACCACCAAATCTGCTGCTGTTTCAAGTATCTTGTTGTAGCTAAGGTATTCTCTATGATCTATTAGTAGTTTCCATTGTTAGAGCCTTAGAGACAATGATGGCTATTGATTTATGTTAGATCTCTCTGTTTAGACTACCAAATGTTGTAATATCATTTAGTAGTTGTTGGTTGTGTGATTACTAAGTTGTTATAACTACTGGAAATGTTATTATGTATTGTCTCTAATATGGTATTGATACCAGATTGCATCAATTGGTATCAAAGCAAGTTCGCTCTTAGGGTTGTGTATTCTACCTTTATTTTCTACTTTTATATTGTGTGAGCATGGCTGCAAGGGCTAATAGAGATAGAGGCCATGGCCAAAAGGGTTGAAATTATGCTCCTGTTCAAATGTTTGAAAGGCTGCAAGATCAGATTTAGAGCCTCACTCAATTGGTTAATCAAGGACTTGGCAACCATCAAGGTGGGAATAACCAAAGGCCTGAAAATCCGAGAGAACCAAATGTTGACATTAATTCAAAGTAGGAAATGAGTAGTTTAACTGATGAAGATAGATCAGATTTTGAATAATAGACAACAACATTGAAAGGATTGTATTGTTCGTGCTTTGTAGAACATGAATGAGTATGGTGTGCAAGTTCACATCGCAGAAATTGATGATGAAATGAAGGCTATGGAGATTCTAGACTTGTTGGACAACATTAAGAGTTATTTTGATTAGAAAAAGGTGCCAAAAGATAGAAAGGTTAAACTAGTAGAAGCAAAGTTAGGGGTTCAGCATCTACATGGTAGAAAGATTATCAAAATGACAGAGAGAATAAGGAAAAAGTCAAAATCAGAAGATGGAACAAGATGAAAGAGAAACTGAAAGCTTAATTCTTGCCTCGAGATTATGAATAGACCCTATATCAAAGGGTTCAAAACCTAAGGCAACATGAGAAGATTGCGAAAGAGTACACTCAAGATTTTAATCCACTGACATTAAGGAATAAGCTAGCTAAATCTTAAACTCAAAAGGTTAGTCGGTATGTGAATGGGTTTCGATTGGCCATTCAAGACCAAGTCAACTTGTAGCGTCCTTATAAGTCAGTGATGCATACTAGTTATCACTAAAAGTTGAAGTTCAACTTACCAAGAGTTCTTCTAATACAATAGATCATAGCAGCGGTCCTCTAGGAAATAGAGCAGGTAATAGTGTACAAGAAGGCAGAACAGCTAATCCTACATGCTCTAGTAAACAAGCCAATACTTCTAATGCAAGGGCTGATCAAGCATGAAGCAATGCTCAAACACAAGGAGTATTTAGATGCTATAGGTGTTCAGAGATTTTACAAAATCTAATGAGTGTCCAAAGAGGCAGACTGAAGTTCAAGTTCATTTTGCAAAAGAATAAGAGGGAGAACCAGAAGACTCTTTCCTAAATGAAAGTGGTAAAGATCGTGCTGAAAATGGTGATGTTAAGGAAGGAATCGAAGGTGATACAGTTAGTGAAGTGCTTGTTGTTAGGAGATCCTTGATTTCTTTACCAACTAAAACAAAAAGGAAAGAATATTGGCTTCACAAAAACATCTTTCAAACTCGTTGTACAACTGGAGGAAAGCTTTGTAATCTAATCATTGATGGTGGGAGTAGTAAAAATCTAGTAGCTCAAGGTATGGTAGAATAGTTGAAGCTAAAAACTGTGAAACATCCAGAGCCTTATCGTATCTTTTAGTTTAATAAAGGAAGTGAGGTGATTATGTCTTCAAAATACTTTGTCAATTTTTCCATTGGCTCATCTTTTAGAGGGTCGGTGTGGTGTGATGTTGTTCTAATGGATGTTGGCCACACTCTACTAAGCCGACCTTGGACATTTGATAGGAAGGCTCTCCATGATAGTGAAAATAATACTTATATCCTCTATATTAATAAGAAGAAGTTTATGTTGAAACCAATGAGGGATGATGCTTTTACTAAGGAGGCAGGAGTGTCAAATAGTCTCTTAAATTTGGTTAATTTTGTAAAGTTAGGCAAGAGAAAGAAGATTGTGCATGCTCTAGTCAGAAAGGAAGAAATTAGACCTGTAATTATGTCAAAAAGTGCAAAAAGGGTCATAGATGAATTTAAAGACGTTATGCCTGAAAAATTGCCTCATGGCTTACCTTCAATGAGAGATATACAATACCAAATAGACCTAATACCTGGATCTGCCTTGCCCAATCTTCCTCACTACCAGATGAGCCTAAAGGAGCATGATGAGTTTCAAAGGTAGGTTCTTGAGTTGCTAAACAAAGGCTTCACTCGGGAGAGTTTAAGTTCCTGTGCAGTACCTACTTTATTAATGCCAAAGAAAAATGGAAGTTAGAGGATGTGTGTGGACAGTCAAGCTATAAATAAGATAACTATTAAGTACGAGTTCCTGGTACCAAGATTAGATGACATCCTTGATATGCTATCAAGATGTCAAGTCTTTTCGAAGATTGATTTAAAGAGTAGCTATAATCAAATCCTCATTAGAGAAGGGGATGAGTGGAAAATGGCATTCAAGACAAAAGAAGGTTTATATAAGTGGTTGGTTAAGCCATTTGGTCTTTCAAATATGCCTAGTACCTTCATGAGGTTTATGAATCAAGTGCTTAAGCCACTAATTAGGAAGTTTGTTGTTGTTTATTTTGACGACATCCAAATTTTTAGCAAAGATCAATAAACTTATGTTAGACATTTGAGGGTTATTCTAAAACTTTTACAACAAAATCAATTGTGTGCAAACCCAAAGAAGTGTGCTTTTATGGCTAACAAACTAGAGTTCTTGGGGTTTATTATCTCCGCAAAGGGCTTGGAAGTTGAATCTGTAAAGGTTCAAGTCATCACTAGCTGGCCTACTCCAAGAACTTTAGCTAAGACTAGGAGTTTTCATGGTCTGGTCATTTTTTATAGAAGATTCATCAAGAATTTCAACACGATAATGGCACCAATTACAGAATGTTTAAAGAGTGGAAGCTACAATTGGAAAACTAAAGCTGAAGAGAGTTTTCAAGAGATTAAAAGGATGATAACTAGTGCCCCTATCTTGCCATTACCTAATTTCAATAAAATATTTGAGGCTGATTTTGATGCATCAATATTGGGCATGGGGGTTGTTTTAAGCCAAGATGGGCGGTTAATTGCATATTTTAGTGAAAAGCTTAACAGGGCAAGGCAAAACTACACAGCCTATGATCTTGAATTCTATACCATAATCCAAGCCTTAAAATTCTAGAGCCATTACCTAATCCAGCGTGAGTTTATCTTACATTTTGATTATGAAGCCTTGTGTTTTCTTAATTCTCAAAGGAAGCTGAGTAGAAGGCATGCAAAATGGGTGGCTTTTTTGCAAGAATTTACAATTATGATGCGTTACAAGGTTGGTTCACGGAACAAAGTGGTTGAGTAAAAGAATGTATTTATTAAAGATAGTGTCGCCTACTGTTGTGAGGTTAGAAGTAATCAAGGACCAATACAAGGAAGATCCTTATTTTGGGGTGATTCTTGAAAATTTGTAGGCCAAAGATAGGAAAACACTTGTTGAGTTTATTGTTAATAATGGCTACTTGTTCAAAGGTAATAAGTTGTGCATACCTAATGGCTCTCTAAGGGGGCTTTAATGGCTACCTAATGTGCATACAAAACTTGTTGAGTTTATTTATAATGGCTACTTGTTAATGAGTTGCATGAGGGAGGCTTAAGAGGACATTTTAGTAGAGATAAAACATTGAAGTTAGTGGCAAAAAGATACTATTATTCTACTATAAGAAGAAATGTCTACAAGCGCATTGCTAGATGTTGAACTTGCCAAGTTTCCAAGGGCCAGCAACAAAGCATTGGGTTTTACACTCTTTTACCAGTCCTTGTAGCTCTATGGATTGCCATTTGCATGGACTTTGTGTTAGGTTTGCCGTAGACAGTAAGGGGAGTTGACTCTATATTTGTTGTAGTTAATAGATTCTCTAAAATGGCACATTTTATTCTATGTAAAAAGGCTTTAGATGCAACCTACATGGTAAATTTGTTTTTCCGAGAGGTGGTTAGACTTCATGGGTTACCCAAGACTATCACTTCTGATCGAGACACGAAGTTTCTTTGAGAGGATATTGTGGAAGTTATTGACCACCAAGCTGCAATACAGCAGTGCATGTCACCATCCAACAAATGACTAAACAGAAATGGTAAATAGGAGTTTAGGGAATTTGCCGAGTTACCTTGGAAAGGATAATGTTAGGCAGTAGGATTTAGCTTTAGCACAAGTTGAATTTGCCTACAACAGCTCCATGGACAGGTCAATAAGGCAGAGCCCTCTTAAAATTGTTTATGGTAGAATTCCAAACCATATAGTTGATCTTGTGAGAGTTACTAATTAGCCATGTGTTAGTGATGATGCTATGCCTATACAAAAATTCTAAAAAAGATTCAAGAGGAGGTTGGACGAAGGTTATTGAAAATGAATAAGAAATATAAGCTTATGATCGTCGTATGAGGTTTACAGAATTCTAAGTGGGAGACTATGTCATGGTGTTTCTTCAAAAAGAAAAGTTCCCTGTTGGCACTTATCACAAGAAAATGAGTAAAAAGATAGGATATGTAGAATTTTGTGCAAGTTTGGAGAAAATGCTTATGAGGTGGAGCTATCCAAAGGCTTAAATATATCTCCCATATTTAACATTGCTGATCTTTACACTTATTAGTAGGAACTCAGCCTAGTGATGCAACATATAAGAGGTTTGATATTATACACAACAATGAAAAGGAAAAGATTGAAACTATGTTATAGGTGTGGGAAGTGAAAACTAGGAACAATACATACTATCATTTCCTTCCAAAGTGGTATGGAAAACCTGAACATGAGAATACATGGATAGATGAATAGCAATTCATCAAGATTGGTGCTGACATGTGCCAGGTAGCAAAGGTAGCAACTCGCATGGAGACGAGTTCTTTTTAATAGGGGGAGAATGATGCAAGTCAGTATTTATAAATAAAATATTTAATTCTATTAGTAATGTAAAAGTGTAATGGAGCATTTTACAGATTGTTGGGACCAAGGGTATTTCTATAATTTCATATTTCAATTTAGCTCTTAGAACTTTTAGACAGAAGTTGGGTTCATTTGGATGGTAGGGGTACTCGTGTAATGTTGGCTAGCTTATAGGGGTTTAATTCCTTTTGGCAGAAGAAATATGTGGCTTTGGAAGGTAGTAGGTAAAAAGCACTTTGACTTTTGTGGCCTACAACTTATCCATAAAATATCATGCTTAAAGAGGCCAATAGAAGTTTATTTGGGGTCAGTTTTGATATCCTGATTTCTATAGAGTACTGCTCCTTTCCTAGTTGGGTTTCTAAGCATTGGAGGTTAGGGTTTTGAGGAGTCAACCCAGTGGTGCCATCCAATCCCTTTGCTGCTGTGTTCTGCAAAAGAAGACCCATTTTCACCACCAAATAAGTTGCTGTTTCAAGCATCTTATTTCAACTAAGGTATTCTCTACGATCTATCAATAGTTTCCATTGTTAGAGCCTTAGAGATAATGATGGCTACTGCTTTGTCTTAGATCTTTATGTTTAGACTACCAAATGTTGTAATATCAGTTAGTAGCTGCTGGTTGTGTGATTACTAAGTTGTTATAACTACTAGAAGTGTTATTATGTATTGTCTTTAATCTAGTACTGGTACCAGATTGCATTAGAGTAACTCAGCTTCGGTGAGTGGATTTAGAAGAAGTATGGAGATTCAGTAATTCTGTTTGGTATCCGGGCACAAAAACTGCCCGGTAGGAGATATTGGTGTGCGAGGTTGAGTTACTTAGTTGGCCCTTTGTATACTTTGCGTGATTTGAATATTTAACTTCTTTTTTGTGCAATGTATTCCATGAAAGTTATTTGATTAAATTTTTCATATTCATAGTTACTTACTTGTGAAATCAATTACTGTAGAATTTATATTATTATGAAATTATTTAATCTATATATATTATTTATCCTATATATTAAATACATGTGTTGAGTGAGATTGTACCCTTTGAATATGGTTTTCCACTCACTGAGTCTGTGAGACTACAACTCTTCTGTTGATATTTTTTTAGTAATAGGTTTTTGGTTTACATCATTAGCGAGCTCATGACTTGTAGATAGCATACGACAAGGTATTTTTTAGGATATCATGCTTGAAGTCAAAAGATAAAAGGGTGCAGTCATAATAGGGTTATGAGTCGTCATTTTATGTCTTATGTGGTAGTCTAATTGGTATTGCTTATAATACTGCTAGAGCAGAGCTCCCTTATGTATAATGTAGTCATTGTAGTTTAGTTGTATGTAAATAAGATTATGTATTTGTATTTTTAGGCATGTTACATATTGTAAGGAATCTCTGCCAAAATTTTTAGTAAATGTTATGTGTTCAATAACAAATCTATGTTTTTAATTTAATTCAGTAAAGTTTTTATTGGTTTTAATTATAATTGTTCGAGAGAGTGTTCAGTTGTGGTAAAGTCAGGGTTACGAAAGTTGGGTTATCCAATCATCTAGCCAGTCATGCCTCAATGAGGGGTGCGACATGACCCTGAACGATTATTCATCCATGTCACACCCCACACGGAGGCATGATTGGCCAGACGATTAGGTAACCAACCCTTCGTAACCGTGACTTCAAAAGAAAGAATCAAATACGACTCTTGACGAAATTGAAAAGTAAGAGTAGAATTTAGAAAATTCAAGTTAAATACAAACATTTAATTACTGAAATACATAACAGTTTACTAAAAAATTTCAACAGAGATTCCTTGTAAACTTGAACATGCCCAAAATAAAAACATGTAATTTCCAAGTTACATTCAACTGATTTACACAACATCAATATACACAAGGAGCTTTGTTTCACTTTAAACTACAACAACAAATGAACTGTATTACAACACAATATAAAATCAGACACACATGCCCTATAGTGATTGTAAATTTTCATCATTTGGCTTCAAGTATGAGATTTCGAAGGATTACCTTGCTGCACGTTATGGGTAAGTCACGAGCTTGGAGATGATGTATATACCAAAATCCTGTTACTAAAAAAAATAATAGAAGAGTGGTGAATTTCACGGACTCAGTATTAAAAAAAGTACCCAAAGGGCACTAACATCACTCAACATATAGATATAATCTATAGGTCAGTTAATATTAGCATAAGATCAATTTCAAAACAATGAAGTGTTACATGTACGCAATTAGGGAAAATATAAAACTAAACAAGTATAGTTCAAGTAATACACTATACAATCAAATCAAATCAATCAAAACATCAAAGCACATAAAGGGCCAATAGACTAACTCAGCCCTGTACAATAAATATCTCCTACCACCAGGTAATTTAGAGCCCACACAACAAATTAATTCTCCATACACAATCCACCCCACAAGGGCTGAGTACTCAATTATTTAAAAACACTTATCAGAATCAGAATATCTCAAAATATCTTAGGTGCACCTATATTCTATTTCAAAAGTAAAAATCATTTCGGAAAGAAAAAAATACTTTCATTGGCCCTTGTCAATCACAAACAATTTCAAATACCAAACATAATTGAAATAACTCAATGAAACACTACACATGCTTATGCTTCCATATAAACATATCTATTCAAATATACATAAAAAATAAACATATTAATCTAGCAACCCAAAAGGTAGCATTTAACCACTCACCATTTACCAATCTTATTCGTCACTGTGTTCACGCACGTCGTTGGCTCAACCAAAAGTTTTGGAGCTATAATTAAATTTTTTCAGTATTACTTAGTTTAAGAATTTTATAAGTTATAACATTTTGATTATGAAAATCTATAAATACTAATTTTTATGGATATATTTAAACTTTACTCTTTTTGGTCATTTTCACAACCCCTTGGATATTTTTTTTCTTTTAACTTACATACTTAACCAATTTCAATAAAACCAACCATTATTTTTAGGAAGTTAGCTTTCATTCTTATTTAGAAAGTTCTCCTAAAATTAGTTTTGAGCCCACTCAAATCCCCACACGTACATAAACAAGGCACATGCAAATTCTTAGTTGCTAGAACCAGATTCTAGTGCTTATAAAATTCTCATACTTTAGAATTAAATTTTGAAACATTCCGATATAGTTTATCAAGATGTTATGAATATTTCATCTTCAGCACTCCACTGCTAAATCATCTTTTAAGATCCTATAACATTAGTTACATCAAAATAGGTTTAGTCAGAATACAAAAATCACAACAATGACGTTCAATACCTCCAAAATATACATAACATGGAATTAAAACTTAAAAAGCTCAATATTTGTCCTTAAATATGTTGAAAACAATTCTTATTCAAAGTTCCTAAGCTAATTCAAACAACAACCCCCAACGAAACCTTCCGGACTGACTGAAGCTCACCTAAAATCCTGCACGAATGTAGTTACAGTCCAATAGATCTACCGGTAAATATACTTCAATCAAGTTATGAAACTTTCTGGATATCATCCCAAGACAATAAGATACATTTTATCTTTAGAACTCCAAAATTAATTCAGTCCTGGAAAACCCGAAATACAAGATTCTTTAACCCATACACTACATCCCCTTCACTTACCACTCAACCCATATTTCCTTCACTCTACCCATATTAATCACCCTTTTTTCATACTCATTACTCACTTTAATTAACTCCTTAAATCACAAAATTAAACAAACATTCATCACTCTTATTCATGAGCTTTTATTTTTTTACTCATAAAGTTATAATTAGTCTTTTGTAAACATTTCATCAAACATCTTAAGTGCATAAATTACTTCCATTGATGTGTGTGTGTAAATATATATATACCTATCCTAATTTAATCAACATAGCACATAAGTTCAACATTACTAATAATTCACACATTAGTATTAAAATTAACTTAATCATTTAGAAGCTACTACTTACCTAGATCATAAAGATTTAATAATAACCCACACCAAACCTCCATTGTTCAACCTTAATCCATCACTTTTCTTGTTTCTTGTTCAAGATTATTAATTCAATTTCACTTAATCCCTTAACCACAACATTCATTCACAAGAATACTATCAATTTGAAGTAATTAAACTAACAAAACATTGAAACTAAGAATCCGCCTCACCCTTTACCAAGTCCCAAAAACTGCCATTCCTTCCATGCTTGGTGCCTCCTTCCCACACAAGGCTTATGGCTGGACTAGCAAGGCTAATGTTGGCTTCCTTTTACTACCACAGTTGGTTGGAGCATCTGCCAAGGAAAGACAGCTACCTTGCTACACAAAACCATTTAACACTCTAACCACTAGATAGGTGGAATAGAGAAGAATGGCATCTTGATTGCTACCAAAATAAAGGATGTTAGGGTCTGATTTCTTTGGCTGAAGAGAGGTTGCTGCCATCACAAAAAGCTACCAACATTTGCCAAGAAGAAGAACTCAGCTTATTGAAAGCACAAAGCTCACAGACAGTGGAGGAATTTAAGACATGAGGAAGGTAGCTGCCAACCTCGTGGCTGCAAAGAGATATCAGACGGTCAAAGCACAAAGGAGCAAAGAACAAGACTTTACCATGGTGAATAAAGAAAATAACAATAAAAAGAGAGGCAATGAAACAAGCTAGAAGGAGAATCGGCCAAAAGAGAAAATAGAAGGAAGGGAGATAGAAGGATCCTGACGCAAGGAAAGTCTGCCAAGGATAAAAAAATTGTGTAATTAAAACATATGGTGCATTTAAATCCTTAGTTTTGTACTCATGTATAAGTATATATACTTGTTCAACTTATTTTTTTTGTGTATAGTTTGGTTTACTTCATTACAACAAGTCACGTATAAGCATTTTAAAACATCCATTGAAATAGGTTACAACGGTTAGTTGAAATCTATAATTTATATTAGTTATAACCATACATATGTACATTTATATACTCGAATTCACAGTATTTATTGATTTAATTCCTTTTTATGCTCATGTTATTTATCACTACTTCTACGTTTGACTTAACATTATTACACTAAACATTCCTAACATTACAATATCAAGTTATAACATGTTCAATTGTATTACTTTTTATTTAATTTGTTTACGTACTTATAATTTTATAAGTCGAATTTACGCATTATGTGTAAAACTTGATTTTTACAATATTGAGTTATAAGGGTTATGACAAACCTTACCAATATCAATTCAAAAATTACAAACTGTACCTAAATTTAAGCTTCTTGCTTTTATCCATTGCTTTTCTTTTCTCTCCTCCATATTTCCCTAGCCATTCGATTGGTCCTTTCTTTCTCTCTTTTGTTCCCTAGATGCAACACTAATTCCACCTCCGTATTTCTAGTCCGAATGGACTAGCCTTCTGTCCTCCCTTAATCTTTGGCACAATTCCTTAACGAAACAATCATGAGTTTATTAAATATTCTTTTAGTTTATTTATAGACAAAATTACACTTATAGTTCCTATAAATTATCAAAGTGCCAGTATAGTTCCTTCATTTCAAAATTGTAAAATGCCATCCCTATATTTTTCCAAATCACATAATCAAAACGCTCTCATTAGCTCCCGTTAAATTTTACATAACAAAAATTGATGTGAACATGAGAGTTGTCGATATTAATCATGCAAGCGTACTTATCATCCTCAATGCACTAATATTTAGGTAAGTAATAAAATTAACACAATCCTAATTTTATTCAAACAATTAAATTAAAGTTGAAAAACCTAATTTAAACATAACCTCACTAATGATACCTTAAACTAGAGAATTCAATGGATAAAGGCCTGGAATTATAATTTTCATTGGCACTTCACTTGAAATAGTATTATCTTGTCTTGCTCATTAAAAGCATGTGCTCAAATATTTAGGCTCGAGCTCGGCTTGTTAAGGCTCATGGGCTCTATCAACTTTAAACCCGTTAGTATCAAAACAATGGTTTAAATCTAATTTAAATGCTCTTACAAAAAACTCAACCATCAATATAATGCAAACCAATCTTAACAAGTATTATAAAAAGCAATAAAGGATTAAAAATTAAAACAAAAAATATCAAATTACATCCAATAACCTCAAAATTTTCAAATTCAACAAAGTCTAATAGTCTGCCACTGCCATAATTAAAATCTTCATATCCTTGCACAAATCCATTAAATTTTTTTTTGCAGCTCTAGCTCTTGCATCTCCTATAAGTTGAAAAATAGTTATTAAAATATTTTTACTGTTATAATCCTCATAAACCGATAACGTACAAATCAAGTTTTAAACATAATATGAAAATTTATGTTATAGAGTAAACAAATTAATTAAATAACAGTATAGTTAAACATGTTTAATTTAATATCTTGGTGTAATCTTAGTATATGTTTTTAAAAAATTTATGTACTTGTTGTCATAAAGTAAATAACACTGTAACCAAGTAAATTCAAGTAAGTGAATAATTAATGTATAGGTACAAATATATCAAGATGTAATCTCCATCACAAGCAATTTAAACAAGTAAATAATAAAAGTAACACATGTGTATAGATACATATATAAATCTAAGAATAAATCTACACGACAAATTTTATAACCATTGATTTTGACCATATAATCTCTTTTTTCTTTTTTTATTTATTTCCTCCATTTTTATTTCCTTGACTAACTTTATTTTCTTGTTTTCACGATCATTCTAGATTTTTTCTTCTTGTTTTTTTCTTGCTTTGGCCGTGAGTTTTGTGGGGGAGGGTGGAAGAAGCTTTATTACTCCTTTTTTTTTTTTTTTTTTTTTTTTTTCAATTGGCCATATCCTCCCTTCATAGTAGCCAAAGTCCTCCTCTTTTTCTTGTCATTATCTTCAGCTCCTTAAGCCTTGCACGCCTAGCTTTTGTTTTGCTTGTTAACTGAGAAAAGAGCTTCAGATCCTTGACCATGAGAGCCCTGATTTGTAGAAGTTAAGAGCTGAAATTTAGCTTTGTTGGTGGTGAATAGTGGCATTTGTTGTCTTATTGAGGCAGCAAGTTACTGCCCTTTATATCTCTAGCCATGAAGCTTGCTTGATCTTGTTGGCCGGTTCCTTTCTTATAGTAGCTTCAAATGGTCATTGTTAGCTTATTTTCCTTCAACTGTTAAGGATTTTTTTGGAGCTGTAGAGTTGGAGCTGGCTGCTTTTTTGATGGTAGCAACACCACCTATTGTCAGTCAGCGTTTTTCCCCTGCATCTTGCTTAAATAATGTGGCAACCAAGCTTGATGGCTAGTTCTCTTACAATACTAGCCAAATCATCCTTTTCCTCTTAGTCGTAGAAGCACCTATGTAGTGTGGAATCTATCTTGGAAAGGTTGGCAACAAAGGGGTAAGAATTCTTAACAATTGTTCAAATTAGTTTAAGGATTAGTTGTGTATTGGATTAAAGATTATGAACAAAGGGTATAAAAAAAAATGATGTTTATGTATTTATGGGTAGTGGAAACTTAGAAATTTGAATATGTTCAATGTATTTGGGTATATATATTTAAAATGAATTGCAACTTGGTTACTCGGTAAGGGGTAAGGGTTGATTTCTCAGTTTCAATGTTTTGTTAGTCTAATTGCTTCAATTTGATAGTATTCTTGTGGGTTAATGGTGTAGTTAAGAGGTTATATGAAAGTGAATTAAGAATTTTGAACAAAGAACATGAGAAGTAAGGGGTTAAAGAGTATATAAATACATGGAAAGTGGTTGTGTTTGTGTGGGAAGTGGGTAACACTAGTATGTAATGAACTTTAGGAAATTAATTGATTTCAAAACAATACTTGGAACGTAAATAAGATGGAAATTATAATTCTTGGTTTAGTATAGCTATGTACACACACATAGCAATAGAAGAAAATTATGTATTCAAGATGTTAGTTGTGAGTAGAGTGCTAGAAGATGATGCTAAAGGGGTTCTTGAAGGGGTGCAAGGCCAAATTTCATGGGTTAGAAAAATCTAGTAGTTCAGATGCATTTGAGGATGAATTAAATAAGGAGTTTAATAGAGAAAGTTTATTTTAGGTTCTTGAAAGGTTGTCTGCAAAATTTTGTAACCTAGTTCCAATTATATTTTTTGTTAGAGCTTCTGGACTAAGGCTAGGTTTATGTAGGATTTTTAGTGAGCTTCAGTTAGTCTAGGAGAATTTGTCAGAGTTTGTAGTTGGAATTAACTTAGGATCTTTGAATAAAAGTTGTTTCTAACGTACTAAAAAGTAAATATAGAGTAGTTCAGGTCTTAATTCTATGTTATGTATATTTTTGGAGTTATTAGAAGTCATAGCTGTGATTTTCAGGTCCTAACAATACCAATTTTGGAAAAATTGATGTTGAGGGTTCTAAAAGTTTGAATTAGGAATAGAGTTCTAAATATGAAACGTTCTTAACATCTTAAAAAACTATAATGGAAAATTTTGTAATTTATTTCTCAAGTATGAGAATTCTAGAAGAATCAGAATTACAAGTTAGCAACCAGAAATTTGGGCAGTGCCTTGTTTTTATTCATGTAAAGAATTAAATAAGTTCAAGGCTGATTTTAAGAGAATTTTCTAAATAAGAAAGGTAGTTAATGTCCAGAAGATAATGTTTAAACTTAGATTTATTAAATTTGATAAAGTATGTAAGTGAAAATAAACATATATCTAAGGGGGTTGTGAAAATGCCTAAAAGGAGTGAATTTTAAATAATTAACTATACTAATGTACACATCCAAATAATAAATATGATACCTATCTAAAAGGTATACTTGTCTATTAACAAATCCAACAAATGGAGTTGGATTTCCTTTTTCCTATAAAAAGTTATGTTCAATTAACTAAAGTAAGGTCAGAGCTACCAAAATCCTGCATTTTGTAGAATTTGATGCAATTTCAAAGAATAAACTGTATTAATATATAAATCTAAAAATTACAAATGATATATCATTATGAAGCTACATGTGTCTAGTATTTAATAAAATTTTCAAAACAGGTTTTGAAATTTCGTAGAGGAAGATATGACTATTAGAGTGAACACTGGTCCAAACCCCAAGTTTGGACAGTTTCGACATTTCTAACTCACTAGCGTTTTCTATCTTTTCTAATAGTTTCATTCTATCCTATGTATTGTCAAGAAATCTAAAATGTCTTTTCATTATCAACCTTACCATACAATTCATACTACCTAACATGTAATGGCTTAATAGAAAACTTTCATAAAGAAACCTATATAAGTTGATATATAAGCTTAGAAATTAAAAGTTATAACAATAATGTTTATGAACTAAGTATTATTTGGAAATATGAATTTCAGTTCTAGATCCTAATATGCACCTGATAAGACCTGTGAACACAAGTGTAAGTGATGAACAAGATTTGTAAACCTATGAGTAGTTAATTGTAACCCTTTGGTCACTAGATTAGTGTATTTGATTTTTTGATATATGTATGTATATATATGTTATATAGAGGTGAATAAGAATTGTATTGCAATGATTGAGTTATGCAAATTTTGTTTGATATTTTAAATTATTTGTGGTTGATAAGGGCCAACAAAGTGAATTATTTCCTAAAATGACTTATTTCCGAAAATGAAATCCAGGTGCGCCTAGGACATTTTAAGATTTTTTGATTCTAATAAGTGTTTTTAAAAAAAATTGAGTGCTTAGCCTCAGTGAGTGGATTTGAAGAAGGGATTTCAGTGATTCTGATTACAGTGATTTTGTTTCTGATTCTGTTTGGTGTGTGGGCACAAAACTGCCCAGTGGGAGGTGGTATGTGAGGCTGAGTTACTCAATTTGGCCTTTGCTTGCTTTATATGTTTTGATTGCTTTGTTTAAGATTATGAATTTCAGATATTTGAATTAAGTTATATATGTCATAAAATATGTGAATCATGACCTTATGAGAATTACACATATGTGCTTATACTATTGAATTAAAACATGAAAATTATTACTTGATATTAAAAGAAAATATATGTGCTTTGAATGATGCTAGTACCTTTTAGGTATGAATTTCTACTCACGGAGTCCATAGGACTCATTCCTATCTTGTGATTTTTTTTAGTAACAGGGATTCAGTATATGGCATCGCCAAGCTCATGACTTGCCGACAAAGTGTAGGAAGCTATTTTCCAGGATCTTAAACTTAAAGTCAAGGATGAACGTTTGTAGTCACACTAGAACTGTAGGGTGTCAAATTTTATATAATGTAATAATCTAATTATTTGTCTTGTTTATGATGTAGACGGAGCAAAGCTTCTTGTGGTATTTCTGTTGCTATTGTGTGAAATCAGGACATATATGTTTGTATTTTGAGGCATGTTCCATATTGCATGGAACCTCTGCCAAAATTTTTAGTAAATTGTTAATTGTTTTAGTAAACAAACTTTTATAGTGAACTTCTGTTTTATAAAAGTTACTTTTATTCTTTAGTTGGGTCAAAGGTCATGTTTGTTACTTTGTTTTAAAGTCAGGGATAATGAAGTTTGGTTATCCAATCCTCCGGCCAGTCATGCCTCCGTGAGAGGTATGACAATTACAAGTCTAAAATTAATTAATAAAGTACTTTTATTCTTTTTTATTTTTTATTTTTAAGATGGTATAATATTAATAATAATAAACTATTTGTGACAACCCGTAACTTCACATGTGTCTAAATCATGAGTTCAGGTCTTGTGGTGGACCACAACCCTACTAGAATAATTTTAGTAAGCTCCAAAAAAAAATTATTATTTTAGTTAATGTTAAGTTAATGAAATTTTTATTTTTATGTTTACTACCGACGGTGTTTACTATTGAAACAATAATTATTTTCATGTATACAAGTTTTTAATTATTTAAGGACTTAATGAAAGATATTTACTTATTATTGATATTTCTTACTAAATATGAAAGTGGAAGGATCTTTTTATAATTTTAACAAAAACTTGAGATATTTTGTATTGAGATCTAATATGAGCTTTACACTTGTCCACTTTGGTAAGTTTTACTTCACCTTTCTCCATTTTTCTACACTCTACCGCGGCCACACATTCTTAACTTTGCCCTCCTTCTTTCCTTTTTGTCTATACCCACAAACCTTACCTCCTCTAATTTTCATTTCCTTGGTTCTTCCTCTTGGAAGACTATAAATCCACATACTCACTTGGCCATGCCACACAACAGGAATATGTAGGTACATTCATCCCTTAAACATTTTCTTTACCCAATTATTTTATTATTCTTTTCCTTTTGCCTCAAATTTCTATACCATCCTTTTATTTGTCTTATGTTACCAACAAAACTTCAAACTAACCTCTTGCCGATTTGATTTTGGTAAGTCAATTGAATAGATATATACGTTTAAATTTTGAGTAAGTAATAAAGTCTTAGGTTATATTAAGTCATTCATGAATTTAAACTCCTAATAGATCCACACATAAAACTTGGATAAAATGTCAACTTCTTTAATTTTCATGTTGTGCATTGTTAAAGGATTGTCTAAGTTAGTTAAATGATTTAATTATTAGGATATAAATGTGTTGTAAAAGATTTTCTTAATATATAAATATTAAAATATGTGGTGGACCTTTATTACTTCTACAGGTATATACATATACTCTTTATAAGTGTTTACTAGCTTATTTTATATATACATTTACTTCACTTATCCATAAAATTTACATGAGATAAGGTCAAGATCCCAGTTAAACAAATATTAAACTAATTATGTATATGTAAATATATATATATATATATATATATATATATACATATATAGGTATAATGTTTATCCTGATTAAAAGTTACACCAAAAATTATTCTAAGTTCATACTTCAATACCGGGTTATAACAATCTCTCCCCTTAAAAGAAATTCTTCTCGAATTTCAATAACCAAGAATACAGAAAAATTGTTTACCTAAATTGATATGTAAATATTGTTGTTTTACTACAACTTCAATTTCCCTTAAAAACGATGTCAGTCACTTAGAAATACTAAACTTAATACTTTTACCATGACACTCCACCGCACTTCTTCTGCGCCACCCAGATAATTAAACACCTAAACCCTAATCTATACTTAGAATCATATCATTATATTCCAATTTAATTCAACATTTAAAAAAATACTATAACTCTCAGACTTAACTTTTCATTCTGTATTAAAACACACTCAAGTTTACTATGGAAAGTTTTGTAAAATGTTGTATTCAGAAGGACGTAAATTAAGGCTACTGTTGTTGAACTAAGATTTCAACTAAGTCACCCGTAATCTTCTACAACTTAAATTTCTTGTCATAAATACTTAGGAACTAATAGACTCCTAGTTGAAACCATTATCCCGTTGTTTCACACAACCCACAACCCAATCACTACTTCTCATCATGTCTAAAACATACACAAACGAATCCCTTGCATATTTATTGTATAAAGCCGAGAATAGTACGTTAGAGAATCACAACTTGAAGTTTCAAGATGAATTAGAATGTGCCACTATATCCACATAAGCCACAGGTAACGTACGTAAACAAAGCAACAACGTCCTGTATTTGCAGTCACAGACCTCTAAACCTAAGCTCTGATACTAACTTGTCACACCCCTCACGGAGGCATAACTTGCCTGAGGATTGGGCAACCAACACTCCATAACCTTGACTCCAAAACAAAGAAACAAATATGAATTTTGGCTAAACCAATGTAGAAAAATAAATTTTATAGTACAGAGATTAACTGTAAGTTTTTTTATTGAAACATATAATAATTTACTAAAAATTGTAGCAAAGGATCCCGTAATATGGAACATGCCAAAAATACAAATATATAAATTCCTAGTTACATTCAACCAGCTAACAACAAAAACAATATAATCAAGGAGCTTTGATCCATTAATACTATAAATAGTAACAAATTGACTTTTATATAAACAAATCATGACAACCCAACACTAATTGTGACTGTAAATTTTCATCTTGACTTCAATTATGAGATTCCAAAAGAAATATCTTGTCGTATGCTATCGACAAGTCACAAACTCTTCTATGCTATCTACCGAAATCTTGTTGCTAAAAAATATCAACAAAAGAATGGTAAGTCTTACGGACTCAGTGAGTGGAAAAATGTACCCAAACAATACTATCATTACTTAACACATGTATAAAATATATAGTCAACTAATATCAACATATCTTAAAATTCAAAATCATTAAGACTACACATACATAATTACAGAAAACATAAAACTTAATAAACATTGTTCAAGTAGTACTTTGTACAATCCAATCAAAATGATCAAAGCAATCAAAGCACACAAAGGGCTAATAGAGTAACTCAATCATGCATAACAGATATCTCCCCCCCATTAGGCATTTTGCTCTTTCACAACAAATTAATTCTTCATACACAATCAATCTCACTAAGGCTGAGCACTCAATCTTTTTAAAATACTTATCAAAATCAAAATATCTTATAATATTCTATGTGCACCTGGATTTTGTTTTAGAAGTAAAAACCAATTCCAAAAAAAAAAAAAAAAACACTACTATTAGCCCTTATCAACCACAAATAATATCACACATCAATATAATTCACTTAAATTAATCATATCAATATAATTCTTATTTCCTACTAAATAACATATGTATACATAAATACATCAAAACAATCAAACACACTAATCTAGCAACTAGAGGGTAGCAGTTAACCACTCACCGTATACCGATATTGCTTATCATTTCATCTTGTGTTCATGAGTGTCATTGTCTCAACTCTAAGTTCCGGATCTGCAATCAAATTTTCTAGTATTACTTATTTGTCCATTTTATAAGTTCTAATCTTTTAATCAAAAAAATTTATAGATACTAAGCTTTATGCATGTATTTAGAGTTAATCTCTCTTAGATATTTTCATAACCCCATTGTAAATATGTTTCATTTTAAATTATGTACTTAACCAATTTCAACAAAACTAAGTTCAAACATATCTTTTGGAAGTTAGCTATCTTTATTTCTTATTTTGAAACTTCTTCTAGAATAAACTTTGAACCCACTAAAATCCCTACATGTACACCAACAAGGCAAATACAAATTTCTAGTTGCTTGGACCAGATTCTAGTACTTATAAAATTCTCATACTTGAGAATTAAATTGTGAAACTTTCCAATATAATTTATGAAATGTTTGGAGCATTGTATTTGCATCACCCCACTCTTAATTCATCCATTTAGGACCCCCTAACATCAGTTACATCAAAACAAGTTCAATCAAGTCCTGAAAATCCCAACAATAACTTCTTACACCTCCAAAATACTTATAACATGAAAATAAAACATACCAAGCTCCATATTTGTCTTTAGTACATTTGAAACAATTCTTATTCTAAAGTCCTAAGCTAATTCAAACTACAACTCTTGACAAAGTCTCCCAGACTGACTAAAGCTCAAATAAAATCCTGCACGAACCTAGTTGCAGACCAATAGCTCTAACAGAAAATATACTTTGAATCAAGTTACAAAACTTCGCATATATCATCCTAAGACAATAAGATATATTTCTCTTTAGAGCTCATAAATTAATTCAGTCCCAAAAATACTTAAAATACAATATTTTTCTAATTTACAAAATCTGACCTTACTTCCCTTCAATAACCACTTAACTTTCATTTTCAACACTTTATCCACAATTAACCACCTATTGCTTATACTCACTACTTACTTTCATTAAATCATTAAATCACAACAATAACAACAAGGTGAAACTATTACATATTGGCATTATAAGGGAGTAAAAATTATACTAGTAGGGTCTCATTTTTTAAAAGACTTATAGCATAAACCACCCAACTTGGAGATGTTATGAATTGTGCACCCACAATTTCATTGTCAAGACTACATCAACATATTTTTTTTATGATGAAGGAGACATTGACTTACAGCTGTCACAAAAAGGAAAATGACACTACCAAGTACCGAGCAATACCATAGATGAACAAGCCACTACTAATATGACTTTAATAGTATGAAGATGTACTCTGCTAAGTTGAAAGGTCTACAACTACTAGAACCTTAAGAAAAAGACAAAAATACATGAAATATTGTACATAAAAGATCTTATGGCATTTATGTCATAAAGGAAATGGTCACACTAAAATTCATAGACCCGTAACAAAACAATAATGATAAGTTCCTATTAAGGGTAATATTTTAAAAAGCATGTTATTTCTAAGTGAAGAAAGATTATAGATAGGAGTGCAATTAGACAAAGCATTGATGTCAAAAGGTTAGCAGTAAACACAATCGTTTTACCACTATATTGGTGATGTGGTAGTGGGGCATGTTTGAAAAGCTAGTCTTTAACTTTACCTTTAAGCTCAACATCATGTAATTATGATCCCATTCAATCATATGCCCACTCGCTTCCTTAATTTGTCCCTCATATTCTTATATCCTTACACCCATTCCTTAACACTTTAAATATGCTGACAAATACATATTTCATGGTCTGTATGGGCAAGCAACACCTTCCAGGGCACATTTGGCCATGCCTCTTTGTTTCTTTCTCACGATCAACCTTCTGGTAATTGGAAACTACACTCACAATTCTTTTAATTATTAACATCTTCAATATTTATAAACAATACTAAGAAGAATCTATTAAGACTCAGATGCTAAATCTTTCAAAAATCCCTAAATTTAATACAAAAAGAAACTAAGTGTATACTCAACCACCTCATGGCTACACCACCAAAAGGAACTGCCAATCTAGTAGCTTGTGGGGCATTGAAAAATGCTACTATAGCTGGAAAAAGAGGCTGCAACATCAAGAGGGAAGGTAGCTACTGTAAGGGTACTGCTCTCATACTCAATTAGCCTACACACCCAGCTGATAACACTCTGCTCTTATACTGAATTAGCCTACACATGGGAATCCTTCACCTAACAAGACATAAGAAAATTCTAGAGACAGCCCCAAAACAAGGCAATCACTCTCACAAGATTCAAACCAAGCAAAGACAAGGATAAAACAAAAGAAAAATAAAGAAGTTTGTTGCGGGAAAGATCACATGGACTAGCTCAAAGAAGAAATGTCATGGTAGATTAAGGACAGAGAAGGAAGTAGAAAAATCTAGAGCCTGACAAGCAACTAAAATCGACCAAAAATGAAGAATAAAAGGAAGGATAAAGAAAATAAAAAGAAAAGACAGGTGATAAGGTTAAAGTTAAGGAACAAAATGTGTGGTACAAGATTTTCTTAATATATAAATATTAAAATGTGTGGTGGACCTTTATTATTGCTAAAAGTATATACATATACTCTTTATAAGTGTTTACTAGCCTATTTCATTTATACATTTACATCACTAATTCATTAAATTTACATGAGATAAGGTCAAGATCCCAATTAAACAAATTTCATTTATATATATATATACACGTTTATTCAAGTTACACAAAAAATTATTATAATTTCATACTTCAATACTAGGTTATGACAATCTTCCCACCTTAAAAGAAATCTATCCCGAATTTTAATAACCAAGGATATGGGTAAATTGTTTACCTAAATTGGATGTAAATATTATTTTTTTACTACAACTTTGGTTTCCCTTAAAAACAAAATCAGTCTCTTAGAAATACTAAACTTAATACTTTTCTCACGACACTTCTGCTATGCCACCCAGATAATTAAACACCTAAACCCCAATCCATACTTAGAATCATATCATATTCCAATTTAATTCAACATTTAAAAAAATTCTATAACTCTTGAACTTAACTTTTCATTCTGCATTAAAACATACTCAAGTGTACTATGGAAACTATTGTAAAATGTTGTATATCCATCTCAGAAAGACATATATTGAGGCTACTATTGCTGAACTAAGATTTTAATTAAGTCACCCATAATCTTCTACAACCTAAATTTCTTGTCATAAATACTTAAGGACTAATAGACTTCTAGTTGAAACTACTGTTCTACTGTTTCACATGACCCACAACCCAACCATTATGTCTCATCATGTCTAAACACACAAATGAATCCTTTGCACATTTATCGTATAAAGCCAAGAATAATACGTTAGAGAATCACAACTTGAAGTTTTAGGATGAATTAGAACATGTTACTAGATCCACATTCACCCTGGGTAATATACATAAACAAAGCAACAATGTCCTACATTTGCAGTTACAAACCTTTAAACCTAAGCTCTGATACCAATTTGTCACACCCCTCATGTAGGCATGACTTGGTAGAGGATTCTTGATTAAACTAATGCATAAAAATAAATTTTATAATACGAAGGTTAAAGTTTGTTTACTAAAACATATAATAATTTAATAAAAATTGTAGCAAAGGTTCTCCGTAATATGGAGCATGCCCTAAAATACAAATATATAAACTCCTAGTTACATTCAACTAAGTAACAACAAAAACAATATAATCAAGGATCTTCGCTCTGTTAATGTTATAAATAGTAACAAATTGACTTTTATACAAACAAATCATGGCAACCCAACACTTTAATTGTGACTGCAAATTTTCATCCTTCACTTTCAAGTATGAGATTCTGAAAAAAAATACCTTGTTGTATGTTATCGACAAGTTACAAACTCTTTTATGCTATCTACTAAAATCTTGTTAAAAAATTATCAACAGAAGAGTAGTGAGTCCTACAAATTAAGTATGGAAAAACGTACGCACAGGGTACTAGTATCACTCAACATACGTATAAAATATATAGTCAAATAATATTAACATATCATAAATTTCAAAACCACTAAGGTTACACATACACAATTACCGAAAACATAAAACTTAATAAACATTGTTCAAGTAGTACTCTGTGCAATCCAATCAACACAATTAAAGTAATCAAAGCAACACAAAGGGCCAATAGAGTAACTTAACCCCGCATAACATATATCTCCCTCCAGCAGGCATTTCACGCATATACAACAAATTAATTCTCCATATACAATCTATCCTACGGGGCTAAGCACTCAATCTTGTTAAAATACTTATCAAAACCAGAATATCTCAAAATATCCTAGGTGTACCCGGATTTTATTTTGAAAATAAAAATCATTTTTTTAAAAAAGAAAAAAGCATTTTTATTGGCCCTATCAACCACAAACAAGATCACACATCAACATAATTCACTTAAATCAATCATAGCAATATAATTATTATTTCCTACTATATAACATATGTATATATAAATGCATCAAAACAATCAAACACACTAATCTAATAACTAAAGGGTAGCAGTTAGTCACTCATTGTATATTGATATTGCTTGTCATTTCATCTCGCATTCACCGTGTCATTATCTCAACCCCAAGTTTTGGAGCTGCAATCAAATTTTATAGTATTACATAGTTTGTCCATTTTGTAAGTGATAATCTTTTAATCATAAAAAATTATAGATATTAAGTTTTATGCATATATTTATAGTTAATCTCTCTTAGACATTTTCATAGCCGTCTTGAAAATATGTTTGATTTACATACTTAACCAATTTCAACAAAACCAAGTTCAAACATTATCTTTATGAAGTTAGTTATCTTTCTTATTCAGAAACTTATCCTAGAATGAACCTTGAACCTACTCAAATCCCCACACGTATATAAATAGGGTACATACGAATTTATGGTTACTTGAACTAGATTCTAATGCTTATAAAATTCTCATACTTGGGAATTAAATTATGAAACTTTCCAGTCTAATTTATCAAGAAGTTAAGAATATTTTATTTTAGCACCCCACTCCTAATTCATCCTTTAAGAGGAAATGGTCACACTAAAATTCATGGACCCATAACAAAACAATAATGATGAGTTCTTATTAAGGGTAATATTTTTAAAATGGCATGTTATTTTGTTTGTAAAGAAATATTATATATTGGAGTGCAATTAGATAAAGCATTAATCTTAAAAGGTTAACAATAAACACAATCATATTACCACTATATTAGTGAGTGAGTGTGGTAGTGTGGCATGTTTGAAAAGCTAGTCTTTAACTTTTCCTTTAAGCTCAACATCATGTAATTATGACCCCATTCAATCATATGCCCACTTGCTTCCTTAATTTGTCCTTCATATTCTTATATCCTCACATCCATTCTTTAACACTTTAAATATGATAACAAATACACATTTCAAGGTCTGTATGGGCAAGTAACACTTCCTAAAATTAGACTAAGACTCATTCTTTGGCTTTGCGAGGGTTTTGGCCTTGGTGGTGTACCTCAGCTGTTTTCAGGCTCCATGGAGGCTCCTCAACCGTCTTCCACGGCGACTATCTTCCATGATATCCTTCAAACACTTCCCCCTATGAAAGCTCAAGATCTCTTAGGGCTGCTATCTTCTTTTTTACTACCTAAATATGTGTCTAAGGACTCCTCAAATCCTTCTTCCTTGGTCACCTCAACAATCAACAGCCACCTTTGAGTTTACTTTATGTGCTTCAATCATAATCTGATACACAACTGAACCCTCCACCTCATGATCCAACCATGCCTACTCTCTCAATCAAACATCAATCAACTTTGACTTCCACCTTACCTAGCTCGGCTCCATCTCCTTTTCATGTAAAATCCTTTGCAGCCGTGGTTGATGCTTCAAACATATCTCGTCATACAGAGGTACTCTTGTTATGTTCTTTGCCCCTCAAGAAATTGAAATCCTAGAAGCACCTTATCATTATACCTTAGTAGGCAACTTTCCACATGAAAGACCTTCAATGGCAGAAGTTTGAAACGCTTTTATTGTAATTGGTCTCTCTGTGTCAGTTTCTATTAGCCTATTAGATTCAAAACACACTTTGATAAAGACTTTTAATGAGAAGGACTATCAAAGACTTTGGTGCAGATTAAGTCAATGGTTTATACAAAGGTATCCTATGAGGGTTTTTAGGTGAACTCCAAAACTCTGTCCAGATCAAGAAGTGTGGATCAATTTACCCAATTTACCTGTAAACTTTTATTCCAAACAAAGTCTGCTCATTATTGCTTCTTTGGTGGGTAAACCATTGAAACTTTATGGCGCCTCGATTTCAAGAACAAGGCCGAGTATGGCAAGAGTATGTGTTAAGCTTAATCTCTTGAAACAGTTTGCTAAAAAAGTTTGGATAAGATGTGGTGAAGGAAAGAACTTTTACCAAGAAATTGGTTATGAAAACGTCCCTAAATATTGTACTCAAGGCTCTTGGCTTGAACATGGAGTAGAGGAATGTAAGGTTTCTTTAAATAATCAAGAAATTATAAAGAATCCCCAAGATCAAATCAAGACAGCCAAGAATTAGGAATTTGTACAAGCTAAGAAGTTGCAAGAACCAAAAGAGACTGAAAAGATAGTTTTGGGGAAAGAAAAGTCTCATTTATCTAAGGAAGGCTGGATTCAAAAAGGAAAATTGAAGGTAGTTATGCAAGAAGATGACAACTAGCCAATTACAACAAACAATCCAAAGAGACTCTCAATCAACAAGTTTCTTAACTACCTTCAATTTGACATAGCGCTAAAGTGTTTGATGTAAATCTTGTGGATGGTATGAGTAATAATTTGATAGCTTTGGTTTCTAAACTACAACAAAAAGATATGGACTACATGGAGCATCTAACCAAGATTAAACTTGATCACAAAGAAATTGGTCAAAGAGAAAGATGTCATAAAAAGAAATAAGAACAAATAGCCTTTGATATTTGTATCCAAGACTCTTTGGAAGAGGAATAGAACTCATTTAAGACTTACAAGAAAGCAATCCAGATAATCAAGAAGTTGATCTAGAATCTTAAGAAAATGGTGGTGTACTAAGCAAGGGCCTTCATGATCATGAACTCTTCAAGTTAAATTATGAGAAGGTGGATAATCCTTTTATGGCACTAAGGATTTTGATTTAAACTCGTGGGAAGATTTTGATAGGGTGGTTCATACTCTGAATCTTTCCCCTAAGAATGGACAAAGGAGTTCACTAAAGCAAACTTCTCAGCCATTGAGTTTTATTGGGGATGGCCAATCTATTAGTGCTTTAAGGGAAAGACTTGAGCACATGAAGGCAGCCATGAACAATCTATCTTCTAAGGTTTGTAATAACTTTCGTTCTTCTACTTCCAAATGATTAATCTTATTTATTGGAATGTTAGAGGAAAAAAGAATGTTAAAACAAGATGAAGGCTTCATAAATTGAAAAGATTACATAAATGCATCATAGTGGTTATTTTGGAACCTAAATGCCCTTTAGCAGATTTAGACGCTCTTGCAACTTTATATGGCTTTTCAAATTCTTTATCCAATTTAGATAATAATTTATGGATGTTTTGGGATGACTCAATTATTTATTCAGAGATTTTAAATTCAGGACAGTAAATGTCTTGGCAAGTTAAGCACCCGAGAATGGACACTCCTATGTTTCTTTTGTATATACAAAATGTACTAGGGTGGAAAGAATAGTTCCGTGGAATGATTTGATGTATGTAGTAACCTGTTTGGATCAAATGGCTAGTTAGTAGGAGGAGACTTCAATTATGTTCTCTCTTAAGAAGAGATAGATAAGCCTAGAGCTAGGTTTAATTCTAATGTTGCCTTTGATTTTATAAGCGTTTTAACTACTTGTGATTTACATGAAGTGGTAAGTTCAGGGTCTTGATTTACATGGACTAATAAGCAAGAGGGTTTGGCTAGAATCTTGAAGAGGTTTAGATCATTTTTTTGGTAAATTCATGTTGGACAAATGTGAATTTCCATGTTTCACAGCTTAATAGGAAGTATTTTGACCATAATCCATTGAAAGTGGAAGTGCATGGACAAGGCATTTTACTTAAAGCCTCATTTCACTTCCTTAATGTATGGAGTCGCCATTATTAGTTTTTTATAGTTCATCACTCTTAGGCGGAGCCATTACTTGGTAATTGAATGTATATTTTGGGTGCCAGATTAAATTGTTTGAAAAAAAAAATTATGGGGGTGGAATAAAGTAGTCTTTAAACGTGTTTCGGATAGAGTTAAAGGTGCTGAAGAGTTCGTATCTTATACTGAACAAGCCGTTGATAGGGACAAAGCATCTTGGGATGATCTAAGTAGAGCTGAAGCTTTATTGGACGAGGAGCTCATCATTGAGGAAGAGTATTGGCAATAAAATTCCTCTATTAAATGGTTAAAGGAAGGTGAGATATGTACTAAATTTTTTCACTCCTCAATCAAAGCTAAGAGGAGTAGATTAGCAATCTTCCAAATCAATGATGCTTCTGTAAATTGGCTTAATCAAAAGACTAATATTGAAAGGGCAGCAATTGAACATTTTATGAATCTTTTCACAAGTGAAGGTAATACCTCTTAATTGCATTCCAACATTGGTAATTGAGAATTTAATAGCAAATTGAGTACTTTTCCTTTGGAGGATGAAATTAAAAAAGCTATGAGGCAATTAGATAAAAATAGTGTGATCCTAAGGTAATTTGGATTTTGTGAGTATTGGATAGATCTAATTTGGTGAATAGTATCTAGTCCATGGTATTCAATTTTAGTGAATGGAAGCTCAGTAGGTTTTTTCAAGCCTTCAAGAGGCCTTCGACAAGGAGATATCCTTTATCTCCTCTTTTGTTTCATCTAGCATCTAAAGTAGTAAGTCGAGGGCTCAATCAAATTATGGAATCAGGTAAAGTTGATTATTTTTTCCATCGCACTGGCTCTCCTAAAATATAACATCTTTCTTTTGCTAATGATACTATCATATTTTGTAATGGTAAAAAATGTTCTTGCGAGGGCTTAATTACTTTCTTGGAAGAGTATGAGGCTAATTCTGGTCAGTTGATGAATAAACAAAAGAGCTATTTTCCAACAAGTGCTGAAGCCTCTCCTCAATGTCTAAGAATCATCAAGAATGTCACGGGGTTCATTCATAAAAACTTTTCAGTGATTTATCTTGGCTATCTTTTTTTTATGGGTCATAAGACAGTGGGATTATTTAGTAACATGAAAGAAAAGATTCAATTAGGGATCTCCTCTTGGTTTTCCAAGTTTCTATCACAAGGTGGAAGGTTAGTCTTAATAAAACATGTTCTTAATTCAATGGCATTATACCTTTTGAGTTCTTTGGATTCTTCTAAATCTGTTTTGATTAAAATGGAGAGTGCATTAGCAAATTTATTTTGGGAAGCAAAGGATGGTCATAGAAAATTCTATTAATGTTCTTGGAAAAACATTTGTCAGCCTATTCAAGAAGAGGGACTTGGTGTTAGATTACTCTTTGACATGGCTCGGGCTTTCTCAATGAAGCTTTGGTTCAATTTATGGAAAAGTCAATCACTTTAGGCACGCTTCATCTTGGCTAAATATTGCAGTAAGGTGCATCCAATGTGCTCTAATCCATCAAATGTTTCTTCTATGTGGAGGAAGGTTAGTTGGTTATAGAGCTGTTGTTGAACCCTATTTATTCTGGAATGTGAGAAAGGGGTAGATTTGTTTTTGGTATGACATATGGTGTGAGCTAAGGCCAGTATCATTACTTGTCAATGAGATACCTAATCATCTTGTTCACTTACAACTATGTGATTATTTCCATCTCTCGAAGGATAATAAACAATTAATACCGAAGATTGTGCATCAAAAAGCACTTGAGTTGCAGATTGGTTATGATGATGAGTTGGTGTGGATTGAAGACAAGGGAAGTTCATTCTCAATTTCATCCACTTGCAGTATTATTAGGCAAACAAACAATGTGCATCCTTCTTTATCTTTTTCATGGCATCTATTACTTCCAATTAAGTTATCAATCTTTTGTTAGAAATTATGGTATGATTTTCTAGCTTTGGACTGCAATGTGATGAGATTTAGCATTTCATTAGCTTCTTGTTGTCGATGTTGTGCTAATCCTGTGATAGAAACAAGTCAACACTTATTTATATCCTCATAAATTGCCATAAATATTTAGAAGTTCTTCTTTCACTGCTTTAATATGTCATTCGACATCACATCAATGCATGAGATGTTTAGGTTATAGTGGCAAGTTGGTACTAACTCTTTTGCAGGATATATGAGATCCATTCCTTACTTGATTGTATGGGAGATTTGGAAAGCCCGCAATGCGAAGGTTTATGAAAATATTCCAATGAGCTTGACAAAAATCATAAGAAAGGTATGAAAACCATTAGCCTAATTCTTACCGCTTTGAAAGGTAAAGTTAAACTTCACTTTAAAGATTCATACAAGCTTAGATTCTTGCCATTCTGGATTCTAAGTAGCACATTTTTAAAGAAAGTTGCAATTTTAAGATGGCAGCCTACTCCTCCTTTGTTTGTTAAACTGAATTGTAATGGTTTCTCTTGGGGTAATCCCGGGGAGGCAGCAACAGGGAGTATAATTACAAATTTTTTAAGTGATATGTTAGTTACATTTGGTACTTATTTGGGAATACAAACCAATATGGTTGCTGAATTTGAAGCTTTGCTTAAAGGCTTGAAAATATGTGTTTCATGAGGATTAGTTAACATCATTGTTAATACAAACTCATTAGCTCTTGTACATCATATCACTAAGAAAATTAATCCTTTATGGTAGCTTCATGTGAAATTTCATGAGTTAATGAAGTTGATTGATTCATACAATGCTTCAATCTCCTATTGCTATAGAGAAACGAATGTTGTTGCAGATAGAATAGAAAATGAAGCTTGTGATAAAAAGGTAAACTTGAATTAGTCCTCATCCAGTAGCTTCTCAGCACATCTTCGTGGGCTTTCCTTTTGGCAAAGACTAGATTCCTTACATTAAAGTAATTGCAAATTCATAGCTTTAAGTGTTTCTGTAATGGGATAGTATCTCAAATTTATGGTCTTGAAATCTTAGTTTATTAGCTTAGTTATTTTAATAGGATAGTATCCCAAGTTTAGTTTTCTTGAATTCTTGTAAGTTTGGCTTAGACTATAATTTGGCCATTGTTTTTCCTTGAAAATTAATAAAATCTAAAGGACTAGCCCAGGTCCTAGTAAATTAGGAAAATCTGTTAAGACCCAGATGCCAAATCTTTGAAAATCCCTAAATTAAATACAAAAGAAACTAAGCATATACTCAACCGCCTCACGGCTACTCCACCAAAAAGAATTGCCAATCCAGTAGCTTACAGGACATTGAAAAGTGTTGCTATGGCTGGAAAAAGAGGTTGCAACACCAAAGAAGAAAGGCAGCTACTAAAAGGGTGGTTGATTAAGACTATTGCTCTCACACTCAATCAGCCTGCACATCCAGCTTATAATACTCTCCAAGAAAGAAAGTAGACAAGACCAAGAAAGAAGTAGGAGCTTATGGCTAATAGGAGGGGCTTACACAACCAAAATATATGGCTATAAGGAAGAGCTCACAAGGTCTAAAACAAAGGATACGCCTGCCAACCACACAAGAAATCCTTGGCTGAAAATGATCATTCAATTATGTGAACACAAGATTTAGGCTACAACCTAAAGGAAAAACAAATCGAGCAAAAACTTGGGAATCCTTTAGCTAACAAGACACAAGAAAATTCAAGAGACATCCCCAAAACATGGCAGCCACTCTCACAAGATTCAAACCAAATAAAGACAAGGATAAAGCAAAAGAAAAATAAAGAAGTTTGTTGCAAGAAAGACCTAATGGACCAGTTGCAAGAAGAAAGGTCACGACAGATCAAGGAAGGAGAAGGAAGTAGAAAAATACAGAACATAAGAAGCACCTAGAATCGGCCTAAAATGAAGAATAAAAGGAAGGATAAAGAAAATAAAAAGAAAAGATAGGTGATAAGGCCAAAGTCAAGGAATAAAATGTGTGTTACAAGATTTTCTTAATATATAAATATTAAAATGTGTGGTGAACCTTTATTATTGCTACAAGTATATACATATACTCTTTACAAGTGTTTACTAGCTTACTTCATTTGTACATTTACTTCACTTATCTATAAAATTTACATGATATAAGATCATGATCCCAATCAAACAAATATTAAATTAATTATGTATACCCATATATATATATATATATAGGTTTAATGTTTATCCCGATTAAAAGTTACACCAAAATTTATTCTAAGTTCATACTTCAATATCAGGTTATAACAATATTGTGAGACCCCAATTACCCAATGTGTACATTCAAGAAAAAAAAAATAATAATAAAAAAAAATAAATAAATAATAATAATAATTTCGTATGTGAGATATACCTACACAATATACATACATACAGGTAGGTAGGAATTGTTTTTATTTTAATAAAATGAGTAATTATATATGTGTATATTCATTATCCTTGAGATATATGAATAAGTTATATATATATATATTTAATCAATGGGAATATGGGGAAAAACTAAATAATGACCACATAGTATGGTGAAAGGGTGATATTTTATATATATATATACGAAATCGTGACAACTTTGGAGGATTGACTTTCCCCTTCTCCATCCTTCTTTCACCTACTCTGCAGGTTGATGTTATTGTTTGCTGCCAGTCTCCAGAGACTTCCAACAGAGTCACCTAAATTCAGAAACTCATCCCCCTTTGGTCATTCTCAAACCTGAATTTTCACAAAACATTTTCTTTCCTCACGCTAGCTAAAGACCACCGACGAGTTGGCCATATTTCCTCCTCTGCTTTGGCCGTGCATCTCCCTTGTTTTGGCTATATTCCTCTTCTATTTTGGGCGGTGTACCTCCCTTGTGTTGGCTGTGTTTTGACTGGGATTTGTTAAGACTGATAGGTAGTACACTTTTGGTTGTACTCGGGTGTGGGGGGGGGGGGGGGGGGGGGGGGGGGGGGGGGGGGACTTGGCAAGGAGAAGAAATTCAGGCAGCGTTGCTGCCATCAAGTTGCACGTACTGCTGGAAGTCAGAGTCCACAGGCGCTGCTCCTTGAATGGCGACTGGAAGCGGCTCTACAGAAGCTAGGCAGGTCGGAATGGTTGCAACGTGCTGGCGGAGTGGGCACACCTCACGGACACTGGAAATACTTGCAATAGCCGTGGGTTTTGGCAAGTGTTGGAAAGGTTGTGGACGGCAGTAACGGTAAGAGTAGGAATTGTGTATAAACTGGTTGGATAAAAGGTGTGAAAAAGATGAAGAAGTAATGTAGTGGAATGGTAGAAGATGTGGTACTGGATATAATAAAATTAGGGCAGCAAGGAATTCTTGATTTCAGGCATTCAATAATCATTAGTGTACTTAATTGATATGTGGTTATGGTAGGAAATTTCATGGTATTAAAGAAAATTATGTAAATAATTGAATGAATGAGTTGGCAAGGAAGTTAGTAAATAAATTTCAAGCAAACTAGGAGTGTAAATGTTAAAGATATATGTACAAGAATTCTACTAGCTATACATTGGAATGAAGGAATATAAAGGTTAGATGATTATTGCAACTAAGAAAATTTAATATTTTGAATGGAATACAATAATTAATATCATTCCAATATAGTTGATTATTTCCAAATAAGATAGTAAATTTATAATTCAGATTTTCCGAATAATTTCAAATATCAAATAAGAAATCGTCAGATTAATTTAGAAACGATTATTAATAATTTATTGATTTATGACTTACAGCTCCAGAGCATGTCGAGGATATTCCGGCACCGTCACATATCAGGCGAATTGACGAGTCTCATTCGTGAACTTGTGAGTGAATCATGTGCTTTATGGATATTAGATTTTGTGTGCCATTACGTGTATACTAGAATTATATGAGTTATAATAAAATCTAAGCAAATAAGTGATTTCAGCAATTTGATTGAATGATATGTGATTGACATTTATTGTTTTTGATAAGGGCCAACTCGTGAATATTTTCTGGAAAATCAGTTTCATTTCTGACAATGATTTTAAAAACTATTAGAGTACTCAGCCCCGGTGGGATGGATTTGTGTACGGAGATTAATTTGGTGTGCGGGCGCGTAAATGCCCGGCAGAGGGTGATATTGGTGTGCGGGGCTAGGTTACTCGTTGGCCCTTTGTTTGTTCGGTTGATTGTGTAGTTGTTGATTGATTTATATAAGTTGGTTGCTATTTTGGGATTGTAAGTCAAGTGAATTATGATTATATGATTATGGTAACCATGTATGTATATTAATAAATGTGACTATGAGTTGTAACTTATAATTTTGTGTTGTATGATGCTGGTACCCATAGGGTACATGAATTGCTCACTGAGTCACGGTGACTCACCCTTTCCTTTGTTGTTTTTTTTTAGTTTGCAGGAGATAGCTGTTGATCGCTATATAGGCCCACATGTCCAACTTTGCAGCGGTAAGGTATATTCGTAAATCGCACTCATGGAGCATAAAGGGCAATACTTGCAGTCACATAGGATGTCATGCATGGTTGTAATATATTTACATATAGTGATTTTTATGGTGCATTGTGTGTTGTCGGGGAGGAGCCCCTTTGTATATTTTGATGTTGTGTTTTGCTATCGACTTAAATCCAGGTTATTGGTTTTTTTTTTTCATTATGGGCATGTTCTATCGTATGGGGAAACTCTGCCCAAAATTTTATAAATTATTGTGTTTATCTATTTGCATATTCAAGGTTACAGGGGTATGAATATCCATCCCTCTAGCCAGTCATACCTTCATTTGAGGGTGTGACAAATATATATTTGAATGACTTATAATTTATACTTGTATCAAAAATAAAAATATATAATTTAAAATTTTGGGCTAAATTTTTGTTTTTATTCATTTATTTGTACTTCTTAGCCTTCATTTATTATAATTAAAAAGTTCAAATAATTAGTTCCATTTTCTTTTCTATTGGCTCACTTTTTTTTTTTGGGCTTTTATTTCCTATGTAAAAGAAAAATATTGAGTTAGACATTTGATTTTATTAATGTAACTGTTTTATAGTTATAAATTTTTTTCTTTATAATCTAGTTAAGATTGTGTTTCCATAAATTATTAGTTTTAATATTTCGAATATATGTAAAATTGGGATTTCCAAAACAATATAACTTAAATATTATTTTTCTTAATAATTTCACTTTGGTGCTTATGTGCTTTATATGATTTTATAAAATTACTTAGCTATGCTAAATCCTATACTAGTTCTCGCTTCGGTGATCTTTCTTTGAATTTCTTGAGTTGATTCGTAATCCATTTTTTTTGGATACTCCTTTTATAGATTGAATCCTTACGATATTTGAATTGGCCCTATCATTTGATTGTGTCTTAGATAGAGATTGGCTGGAGGATTAGGTGGTAACCAAATCTCCGTAACCCTGACTTCAAACAAAGAATCAAATAGGACTCTTGACGAAACCAAAGATTAAAGGCTAGTTTGGTATGTAAGAATGATTTTTTGTGGAATTGGAATTGGAAAGGAAATGGAATGCAGGTGGAATGGAATGATCATTCCATTCTATTGTTTGGTAGCTTTGATGGGGAATAATCATTTTATTCCATTTATTTATTTTCCATACAATTTTTTGACATGAAATAATATAAAAATTATGCTAAAATGATAAAATATCTCTCAGTTGATAAAGTAATAAAAATGTAACATGATTTATGAAATATATATTTCTTAATTTTTTTAATTAAAAAATTATATTATTTATTATTTATTATATTATTATATTAATTAAAGTTTTAATTATATTTATTTAATTATTTCTTATTTCTATTATTTATTAATATTAATATTTTAGTTTAAAATTACTTAACTAATTTATTTATCTAACATTATTCATTTATTTATAATTAATTTTTTTATTATGATATAAAGAGTATTTTTGTCATTTAACTAAAATAAATTAATTTATTATTATTATTTATTATTTTTGGATTTTATATTATTTAATATGATATGAAGGGTATTTTTGTCATTTTTCTAAATTAAATAATAAATATATTTTATTTATTTATGAATATTATTATTATTTTAAGTGATATAAATTTATTTATTTTTGGTCATTTAACTAAACTAAATCGATTCTATAGAAGTAAGAATGAGCAATCCCACTCCTTAAATGGGTTTCAGGATTCCTACATCAATGGAGTAAAATGGCCAAAATGAAATGAGTATTCTGAGTTTAAAAACACGGCAAACAAAAGAATGCTCGTTCCATGAAATCATGCATGGAATGGAATGATCATTCCTGTGTACCAAACTAATCCTAAAAGTAGAATTCCAAAAACACAAGACAAGTACAAAATATTTATTTACAAAAATTGCATAACAGTTAACTAAAATTTTTTGCAGAGATTCTTTATAATTTGAAACATGCCTAAAAATACAAACATATAATTCCTGGTTGCATTCAACCAGGTAACAATAGTTATAATATAACAAGGAGCTCCCCTCTACTAATAACATAAACAATATTCATTAACTAATACACATAAAATCCATCACGACATTTAAAACCCTAATGTGACAACAAACTTTCATCATGTGGCTTCAAGTAATAGATTCCGAAAAATACCTTTTCTTATATTATCCACAATTCATGAACTCCTTTATGATATATACCGAAATCTTGTTACTAACAAAAACAACAAGAGAAAAGGGGAAAATCTTGCGGACTTAGTGAGTGGAAAATGTACCCAAACGGTACTTGATGTGGATTTTTCCTACGCAAGCGCAAGTATTGTCCTCGAGTAATATAAATTAAGTAGAGTATCGTTCCCACAAGGAGTTTTTAAATCTTATGCTAAGTATTAAAATTAGCAATTCCAATTTTATTCTAATAACTAAAATTTGGTAGATTATAAACTAATGATAAAGTAAAAGCAAATTAATACAAGATTAAACTGGAGATAAACCTAAAATTACAACTTCCCTCAATACTTCATTTGAATTATTATTATCTTGTCTTGCTTAGTTATGGTAAATAATTATTAACCTAGTGTTCTTAATCAATTATAAGCATATTCCTATGTCTTATAATAATATCTCACTTAACCAATTCATTGTATTCCTATGTGAATTAAATTAAACAAGTCATTAAAATTATACCTAAATTAGCTACATAAGACATATAGGTATATTCCTTATCCCGTACACAAATCAAATCCAATTACATGTGTTGAATTCGATTAAGTGCTAATTTATTTAAGGCTTAACCTAAATTTCCCATCTTAAGTTCCTTTAGGTTTCCTAATTCAATCTAAGAGATAGCTAGTCAATTAGAAGCATTAGGCATAAAACAAATTAGATAAATCATATACCAAAACCTAAGCAATCCATAGATAATATAATATCAAGCTACATATTGAGCTCTAGATGGATTTCTAGAAAGGAAATTACTCCATGCTACTTAATGTAAACATGGTTTCAACAATAATAAACATCAAAGGAAAATAATAAAAGTAAGGAAGGAGTAAAAATAAAGAAAACTATGAAGATTGTGGATCTTTAAGCTTCTATAATCCGTGCCACTCTTGCTTCCTTGCACCCTTGTCAAGCTCTAATACTCTAGAAAAACTGTTGCTAACTTGTGTTTCTAATTGCGTATATAAGTACTCAAGGTAGTCTCTCTTTTATAAGCTTAAAAACTCACAATTTCACTTCAATTCAGACTAGGAATCACACTGGCACTGTAGCCTAAGTTTCCTGAAGCTATGGCCTTAAAAATTCGACGAAATTGGCAACTTGGCAATAGCTTGGGCATCGAGGCTGCAATTTTCTAGCACCACAGAGCCCACCTAGGAATTCCTAGCACTAGGGCTGCAACTTTCTAGCATTAGGGCACCGGTCTCCTAGGCAGCACACATTGTTTTATGATTTTTGAGTGTTTTGAGCCCAAATTTGACATCTAATGGAGCTCTTTCCTGTATTAGACCTTTAGAACAAAAAGACTAAGTTAAAACAAGTTAGAACTCTTATAAAACACCTAAATCTAATCCTGAAACAACTAGGAATCAACATCCTAATATAATACAAACTCAACTAGGAATTCAACTAAAACTAAGCTAAAACAAACTAAAACTCTAGAATATAGCTGAATTAATATGAGTAAAAGAATGTAAAATAACTCTTTTTTTCAAGAGTTATCACACCCCCAAACTTAAATTTTTGCTAGTCCTTGAGCAAAATGAAACTAAAAACACAAATAAAGACTAATAACTCAAAGAAGCATCACACAAACATAATGAAATCTCAATATGCTCTTAAAAGTTTAGCATGAACTTGACTAAATGTCAACCATAAGTATCAGAACCCCAGACTTCCTTTTTCTTTTTTTAACTTCACCCTTTCAGTTTTTTTTTTTTTTTCTCATCATATAATTCCATAATCTTTCTAAAAAGATCAACATGCTTAAAAGTGAAGGCTACAAAAGGAAATTAAAAAGGGCTAAGGAAAAATTAATATGGTTTAACAAGAATATGTCAAATTAAGCTCAAAAGGGTATACTAGGGATAACATATGTATCAAGGTTGGCATGAAAAGCTCAAATAGTCCAAAGATGACCTAAATCATTTCCCTAACTTAGCTTTGTCTAGGATTTTGCCTCAAGAGAGAATTAAACACATTTATAAGGTTCCTAACTAAATATGAACTTCCTAAACATAAATGGTCTCTAAATAATCAAAACAATCCCAAGAAAAAGATTAAGTGCATAAAAGTGTTGGAAATCATATCCTACAATGCTACTAACTCATAAATTTAACATGAATGTCAAGAGCATGTGAAAACTAACATATTATCATAGGATGAGAGATTTCATCATAAAAGAATAATAACATCTTGGCTAACTAAAACAACATAAGAAAACTACAAGTATCAAACATTAAAACAACTAAAAACCCCCCAAACTTAAGATGAACACTGTCTATAATGTAAAAAATATTCAAAATGAATAAGGATAGAAATACTCCCTAGCATTTTAGCAAGGTATAACGAAAATAATTCCTTAACCAATTTGCATTAGAAGCGTCCAAGCTTGAAAGGAAGTTGAAAGAGGTCAAAACGGGAAAAATAGGCTTGCTAAGGTATTAGGGGCCATTGGGGCGCTAGCTTTTGGGCGCCGTGTCACCCTAGCCACAGGTTGAAAGTCCTTATTGCGCTAAGCACCAGCTTTCTAGCACTAGGGTGCCCAACTGTACTGTTGTTGGCCCCCTTTCACCATTTTAATTATAATTTTGATGCTTGACTCTTGTACCGAAAACAAAAACATGAAAACTTAATTAAAAACATTATAACAAATAAAAAAATAAGTTGTAAAAATAAAGAGTTTTGTATGCTTAGCCCTTATCCTCCCGAAGCCATAGAGGCTTTAGGAAGATTTTTTTCTTCAAAGTTCATAAATCTTTTCCTGTTGCTCTTGTATTTTTTTTTTGTGAGTTTGCATTGGCCTTGGCATGATCTACATTAGGAATCTCCTTTATGGACTTTAGCTTCCCTATTATTTGATCCCACTACGTGACAATTTTCTCTCTTATTAAGCTTGTAGCCTTCAAGGGTGGTGGAATAACAATTGAGTGGTGTTTTAAAAGAAAGGATATGTCAAAAGGATTAAGAAATTCTTAAACTCCTTCATTAGTTTGTCCATGCACAACTTCAATTGCATAGCACTCATCAGCTTTAGAAGGAAACGACATAGCCTTGAAAATGTTAAACTTTACTTCTTGGTCTTAAACTCTCACAATAAGTTCTTCTTTTTTAACATCAATGAGAGTTCTACTAGTGGCTAAGAATGGTCTCCCTAAAACAGTGGGGATTTCATTGTCTTCCTCCATGTCAAGAATTAGGAAGTTAGCTGGTAGTATTAACTTACCCACTTTAACTAGGACATCTTCAATGATTCATCTTGGATAAGTTTGTGACTAATCTGCTAGTTGCAAGGTCACTTTAGTTGGCTTCATCTTCCCTTTTTTAAGTCCAAGCTTTTGAAATATCAAGAATGGCATCAAGTTGATACTTGCTTAAAAATCACATAAAGCTTTACCACTAAAGGACTTGCTAATGGAAATTAGTATGTTAAAACTACTTAGATCTTTGAGCTTTGATGGTAGTTTCTTTTGGAGGATAGCACTACACTCTTTGGTTAAAGCAACTATTTCATGCTCCTCTATTTTGCACTTCTTGGCAGCTATCTCCTCCCATAATTCAAATGTTTCATCAATGGTCTTTCCCATTAAAGCTCCACCAGTTGTCACATATATTATCCTTGTTTGGCTCAACAAACCATTGTAGAAGGTTTGGACTTGCAGCCACTTTGGTAAGGCATGGTGGGGCATCTTCTAAGCAACTCCTTGAATCTTTCCCACTCTTCATAAAGAGATTCTGACTTAAGTTGGCTATTTTGGCCAGTGAAAAGAATTTGGATAAAAACTTTTAGGCCAATTTTTTCCACATTGTAATAGAGTAATGGGGGAATACAAACAGCCAACTCTTTACCTTATCTCGAAGTGAGAAAGGAAAGAAGTGCAATATTAATGCATCATCAAAACTCCATTGATCTTGAAAGTGTAACAAAGCTCCAAGAAGCTTATAAGGCGGGAGTTTGGATCATCATTTGGAAATCCATGAAATTGCACCATCTGCTTAATCATTTGGATTTGGCCGGGCTTGATTTTAAAATCATTAGCTTGGATTGCTAGCCTTAGTATGGTTGAGTGAAGTTCTTACACTAGAGGGATTGCAAAGTCTTATAAGAACTTGGGTTCTTAATCATTAGCCATTGCTAGAATTTGGCTTAATGCTTGATGCTTATTGCTTCTCTTTTCGAAGTTTTTGATATGTCATATCCATCTTGAGATTAAATGGAACAAGCTCTAAGCTATAAGTTCTTCGCATGCATGATCAAGAGTACTTGAAACAAGAAAAAAAATATTGAATTAAAACTAGTTATAGGTGGTATTAATATTAACAAATATAAGAATCACTCCCCAGCAGCGGCGCCAAGAAACTTGATGTGAATTTTACCTACGCAAGCACAAATATCGTCCTTAATTTTTGAATTAAAACTAGAACTAGGTGGTATTAATATTAACAAATATAAGAATAACTCATTGGCGCGCCAAAAACTTGATGTTGATTTTAGCTACACAAGCGCAAGTATTGTCATCAAGTAATATCAAGTAAGTAGAGTATCATTCCCATGAGGAATTTTCAAATCCTATGCTAAGTATTAAAATTAGCAATTTCAATTTTATTCAAACAACTGAAATTTGGGTAGATTATGAACTAATGATAAAGTAAAAGCAAATTAACACAAGATTAAACTAGAGATAAACCTAAAACTACAACTTCCCTTAATACTTCACTTGAATTATTATTATCTTGTCTTGCTTAGTTATGAAAAAGAATTATTAACCTAGGGTTCTTAATCAATTATAACATATTCCTATGTCTTATAATAATATTTCACTTAGCCAATTCACTATATTCCTATGTGAATTAAGTTAAACAAGTCATTAAGATTATACCTAAATTGGCTACACAAGGCATATAGGTATATTCCTATCCTATACACAAATCAAACCCAACAACATGTATTGAATTCAAGTAAGTGCTAATTAATTTAAGACTTAACTTAAATTCCTCTTCCCAAGTTCCCATAGGTTTCCTACTTCAATCTAAGAGATGGCCAATCAATTAGAAGCATCAAGCATAAAACGAATTAGGTAAATCATATACCAAAACCTAAGCAATCCATGGATAACATAATATCAAGCTATATGTTGAGTTCTAGTTGTAATTCTAGAAAGGAAACTATTCCATGCTACTTAGTGTAAATTTGGTTTCAACAACAATAAGCATCAAAGGAAAACAATAAAACTAAGGAATGAGTAGAAATAGAGAAAACTATGAAGGTTGTCGAATAGGAATTGCGCCGGCTCCGCAACCTTAAAAATAGACAAAACTGGGTAACTTGGCAGTAGCTTGGGCTCCCGGCCTCAGCTTTCTGGTGCCATTGTGCCCACCTGGGAATTCCTAGCACTGGGGCTGCAACTTTCTGGTGCTGGGGTGCCGGTCTCCTAGGCAACACACACTGTTTTGCAATTTTTTTACGTTTTAAGACTGAATTTGACTTCCAATAAGGTTCCTTTTTGTATTAGACCTTCAAAACAAATAGACTAAGTTAAAACAAGTTAAAACTCCTATAAAACACCAAAATCTAATCCTAAAACAACTAGGAATCAATATCCTAATATAATATGAACTCAACTAAAACTAAGCAAAAACGAACTAAAACTCTAGAACATAGCTAAATTAATATGAGTAAAAGAATGTAAAGTAATTCTTTTTTCTAGAGTTATCAATATTAGCATCATTCAACACAAGTATAAAACATATATAGTCAGTCAATATATCATAAATTCATAACTTTTGAGGTTACATGTACAGGATTACATAAACATAAGCTTAACAAGCATAGTTCAAATAGCACTATGTATAATTCAATCAAAACAATTCAAAGCATACAAGTCAAACAAATGGCCAACCAAGTAACTCAGCCTCGCACAACAAATATCTCCCTCCACTAGGCATTTACGTGCCTGCACAACAAGTTATTCTCCATACACAATCCATTCTACCGGGGCTAAGCACTCAAATTTTTTTAAAACACTTATTAGAATCATAATATCTCTTATCAGAATGTCTTACAACATTCTAGGTGCACTTGGATTTCAATTTCAGAAGTAAAAATCATTTTAGAGAAAAATTCATTTTGCTAGCCTTTATCAATCACAACCAATTTCACACATCAAACATCATTCAAATAACTCAAATTAAGCATTATACATACTTATACTCTATAATAAACACATTTATTCAAGTATACGTAATAAATACACATATTAATCTAGCATCCTTTTAGGTAACACTTAACCAGTCACCATATACTAATATTGATCGTTACTCCCTCTTGCATTCACTTGCATCATTGGCTCATTCATAGTTTCGGAGCTTCAATTATATTTCCCAAATATTATTTAGTTGTTCCATGTTATAAGTTATAACCTTTTAATTACAACAATCTATAATTACTAAGTTTCAAGTATTTATTTAAAGTTTTCTCCTTTTAGGCATTTTCATAACTCCCTTGAATATCAGTTTGTTTTCAACTTAGTTTCAATCTATAATCAGTCTTAAATTCACTCAATTCTTCACATAAACAAAAATAGAGCACTCATACAATTCCTAGTTACCAACCTTTGATTCCGATGCTTATAGAATTCTTATACTTAGGAATTAAATTTAAAAACTTTCCAGTCTAGTTTTTAATTATGTTAGAAACATGTCATCTCTAGCACTTTACTCTTAATTTATCCTTTAAGACCTCTTAATCTTAACTACTTCAAAACAGGTACAGGCAAGACTCAAAAATCACAACTATGACTTCCTATACTTTCAAAATACACACGACAAGGAATTAAGACCAGCACCAACACATATTTATCCTTTAATATGTTAGGAACAAATTTTATTTAGAGGTACTAAACTAATTCAAACCACAAATGCCGACGAAGTCTCCTAGACTGTCTAAAGCTCACTAAAAATCCTGCATAAACCTAGCTGTAGTCCAATAGCTCTAAAAATAGGAATGCTTGGAACCAAGTTACGAAATTTTCTAGACATCATTTCAAGACTCTAAGTTACATTTTCTCCTTAGAATTCTTAATTTAATTCAGTCTTTAAGACATCCAAAATACATTATTTCTCTAACCCAAGAAATCTGGCCCTGCAACCCTTCAAAAACCTCTTAACTCTCATTTTCAAATACTTTACCCACAACTAACACTCCTTTGTTTGTACCCCTTACTCACTTTCATTAACTCCTTAACCATTAACATTAACCAACCATTGCCTACTCTTGTTTATGAACTTTTATTCAAATTCCAACAACAATCAACCACCAAGACTTAAATATACCAAGTTTTACTCAAAAAAGTTATAAATAGTTTTCTTGTAGGCATTTTATCAAAAATCTTGAATGCATGATTTTCTTCCATTTATGTGTGTATATGTACATATATACCTATCCCAATGATTCAACATAAATCCTCAAATTTTAATTAACTACTTATTTACCATTCATAATTTTCTTATTTAAATAACTATATATAACCATTTTAGGTATTCATTGTTCTTAAACCTTTGCTTAAAGTTTACAACTCACATAATTCTTTTATATTCAATTTCTAATAGCACAAGTCTAAAACTTAATTTAAAAGAATTCCAACTCCCACACTCCCTCAAGGTTTACGACGTAGAGGAGTTTCACCCTTCATCCTCTTCCTTGTCGTGCTTCATTTCTATGTCAATTATTACTTGTCACCTTATGTCCTAACTTTCTTCCACATGCCCCCTTAATTATTACAACATTTCCACCCTTTTTCCTCCTTCTTACAACTAAGCCCCTTCATTAATTGCAAGTTGACATACTTATTCTCTTTCATACACCTAAGTCCCTTCATTTATTTCAAATTGCCACAGTTATTCTCTTCCTTACACATAGACCCCTTCATTTATTACAAATTGTCACATTTAATCTTCTTCTTACACCTAATTCATCACATTTCCTTTTCTAGCAAGTAACCTATATTTTATTATTTTCTCTTCTTCTTCCAATGCCACCATGTAACATTTTTCCATCCTTGTTCCAACACCTACACTTGTCCATATTTTCTATTCATGCACATGCATTTTTCCTTTATACGTATACACTACTCCTATACTAATACATATCTTATATGTATTTTTCTAAGCACATGCACTATTCCTTTACGTAACTAAATTTTAATCTATTTAACTCATAAGATAATTGTTTATCCTCTAATTAATTTAGGTATTAATTTTGGGGATGTTACAGAGACAACATTTCTTCTTGTAGCAACTTGCTATTATGCGTGTTTTGCGAGTTTGAGCCCAAATTCTCCTCCAATTTGACTTCCAGTGGGAGTCACATAAACTAAATTATGTAAGTTAGAACTCATATAAAACACCTAAATCAACTAGGATTTAACATCCTGTTACAATAAGGACTCAAGTAGGAATTAAACTAAAAACTAAGCAAAATTCAACTAAAATTCTAGAACATAGCCAATAATATTAATCAAAAAGATATGTAATAAGTTTATTTCCAAGACTTACCACATCTCCAAACTTAAGGTTTTGCCAAATCTCGAGTAAAACAAAAACATAAACAAAAACGAAAACTACAAGCAAGGAATGAATCACACTAATTAATTGATTTCCAAACTATCCTCAAATATATATATTTTTTAAAATCAATGACTTAAGGACAATCAAAGGAAATCATGCAAATCTATAATTCAATTCAAGCACTAGTATAGACTAACACGAAATCAATGATCATTAGGACTTTATAAGCTTGTAATGTAAGACTAGGGTAATAGTATGATAAAGGGAATTATAAGGCTCAAAATCACCCTAAGCATATTATTTATTCTAGGACCTTTGATAGAACTCCCTTCTCATTTCAAGTAATACACCTATACTTGGCTTCTATTTTTCTTTAGTCTCTAACATGTATAATTTTTTTTTTTCGCGAAATTTGAAGGAATTTTGATCATAGTTCAAAAGAATTCTCATACCCCCATACTTAAAATTAACATTATTCTCAATGTTACAAGAAAGAGCACAAGGTATAAAACTCTCCTTAATATTGTAAGCACAAATTCTCTTTTTAACAACCGCATGCCATATTCCCAAACTTATTTCATTTTATTATATAGAATGGGGTGAACATAGAGAAATATATATATATATACACACACACACTTTTTTTTTTTCTTCGTAACTCCACCCTTCCTCTCTTTATCTAGCATAACTCAATATACAACCATGAATAATCAACATGCTTAAGAGTAAGGGTTCAAAACTAAAATTATAATAATAAAAGCATTAGGAAAAAATTGTGGGTAAATAAGAAAAGGCAAAATCAGGCTCAATGGGGTAAATTAGGGATAACAAATATCAAAGTTCGCTTGAAAAGCTCAAACGGTATGAAGATGACTTAAATTATGTCATTAACTCAATTTTTGTTTAGGATTTCGCTCAAGGGAGAATCAAACAAATTTTAAGGTTCTTAATCAAAATTAAACTTGCTAAATAGAAACGGTCTCTAAACAAGCATATCAAGTCTAAGAAAAAGATCAAGTGCATAAATGGTGGAAATCACATCTTAACAATGTTGCTAACACAAGAATTTAACATAAACTCAAATTGGCCCATAATTTCTCAAAAATCAAGATCACAATTACCTCATTGGATATGGAAAATCATTGGAAAAGTATAAAATATCTCAAGCAAAAGATTAAAAATAGCAAGTACACCAATAAAACCCTTCCCTAAAATTACGATGAACTCTAAACTAATTGAAAAAATTATAAAAGAAATAAGGTTAAGAAAAAACTCTCTTGTCAATGTTAACAAGGTGGAAAGCTCACTAATCCTCTTCCTTGTGGCCTTTAGTAATGCCAAGTTGGTAGGAGGTAAAAATTAATCATAAACCTATATAAAAAAAAATAAACAACACTTAATGAGAAAACTAAAACATAAATTAAATAGAAAAAGGAAAGATATAGAAACTTAGGTTGCCTCCCAAGAATCACTCAATTTATAGTTGTTGGCTTGACTATTGGAAAAGTGCTCCTAATCAAATGGCTTTTGCCCAAAGTGTCATATAGCACTATATATGTATCCTAATCGTGATGCCCTTAAGTTTGGTAATATATCGAAGTAGTTTGGCATGTGCGCTTAACATCACCTGGCTTTGAAGAACATGCATGATATTTGTGGAGGAACGATGCTAAGGTGGTGGAGGAGTTGGCCATGTAGGATCTTCATAAATATAAAATTCACTGGCTAATTAAAACTCAAGAGGTTGTGTTTTTTTTTTTTTTTTCTATAATTATATCCTGAATTGCTTCCTTATATTAAGAGTCTTCTTCTATACTAATTGAGGCTTTAAATTTGATCATCTTGGATCTCGTCATAGAATTCTTCTTCTATGACTAAATTACGCTTAATTGGTTAGGCACCATGGATTTCCTTATGTAATTCATCTTCTATGAAGTGAATACATGGTGGAAAGGAAATTTGTACCCATTCTTGATACATCTCTAAAGCTCCTTACAAGTGTAGGCTCACCCTTACTTGGTGTAGGTTTATTTTGATATAGGCTTACTAATGGGTATGAAGGGATAGGCTAATGTCTCTAACAACTCATAAGTATTGTCCTCTTTTAGCATCATGAAAACTCCACCTGCTAGCATATCAACCACTTTCCTTATCTTTTCACGCAAACCATTGTAATATTTATGGAGTTGAAGCCATTTTGGTAGGTTGTGATTTAGACACATGCTAAGCATGTAATGACACATCTCCCAAGCCTTTTGGAATTATTCCAAGTCAAATTGAGGGAAACATGTGAGGTTGAATTGAGTGAACATCTTCAGAGTACCTCATAAAACAAACAGTAAAATAAAATTAAAATGATAAAAGAAATAAAATAAAATAACATGTTTGAATTAAAATTAAGATTTCTTGGTATTAATATGAACTAAAATTAGTAAAACAATTCCTCGGAAGCGGCGCCAAAAACTTGTAGTCGATATTAATCAGGCAAGCGCACGTATCATCTTTAAGTAATAATGTGTAAGTAGATATCTTTTCCTCAAGAAATTGCAACTTATATTTAGATAAGTACTAAAATTAACACAATACCAATTTTATTAAAACAACCAAATTAAAGTTGAAAAACCTAATTTAGACTAAATCTAAATAATGATAAATTAAACCAAAGAATTCAATGGATAAAGGCGTAGAATTACAATTTTTCTCAACACTTCACTTGAAATATTATTATCTTGTCTTGCTTAGTTATGGTATCTAATTATTAACCTAGGGTTCTAATTTAACTATAAGCAAATTCTTATATCTTATAATAATATCTCGCTTAACTAATTCACTATATTCCTTTGAGAATTAAATTAAGCAAGACTCATTAAGATTAGACCTAAATTGGCTATACAAGGCATATGGCTATATGCCTATCCTATATAAGTATTAAATTTAAACAATCACGTAGATGAATTCAAACAAGTGCTATTTCAATCAAGGCTAAACCTAAATTCCCTTTTTCCAAGTTTGTTTAGGCTACCACATCAATCTAATTAGTAGCTAATCAACTACAAAAAGTGTTCTCCATCGATAATAAAATGATGTTGTGAGATGTAGAGCTAGGGTGTAGAGTGAATTATGCATGGTTGGTGGTGTGTTATACAGTAAAGTTGATGGTCAAAGGGTTTTTAGAGTGAAAATAGTAGGGCCATCACATAAATATAACCAGTCCTTTGAAAATCAATTTACTAAAGCCAAAAAAGTGGTTGATGCCATCATGGATAAGGTGAAAGTAAACTACAAAATGAAGTTAGGTTCTGTTGTTGGTTCTTTTAGAGAAAAGTTTAATGTGGGAATATCGAGGACAATAGCCTATAGAGCTAGGAAACATGCAATAAGCATCATTGAAGGAACGCATAAAGAACACTATTCCAAGTTTTAGGCCTATTATGCAGAATTGAGAAGGGTCTAGGAACCACATGCCAAATCAAGCTTTAGAGGATTCAAGTTCATATAGGGCCTTCATTTCAAAGGTTGTATATATGTTTTGATAATGTTATGTAGTTATTTAGTTAATTTTAATTAGTTATCACTTATTTAAGTGAGTTTACAATGGAATGACTATTTTATTATCAATAGAAATGAATAGTGATATTTTTTGAATTATTTTCAATTCATTTATCAAGTTTGTCAAGTAGAGAGGAATTAAGCAAACAAAGAAGCATCGTTAAACAACTAGCTTAATTTCATTTCATTAAACCTAAATTGTTCAAGGATCAATTATAAAATAAGAACTAACCCAAGTAGCTACTTATGCACATTATAACAACACATGATCATAACACCACAAACCTAAACACACTTACTGTCTCAATGACAAACCTAAGTTTAACAACCAGCAAAGCAAGAACTAACATTGTTAGCTACTATTAAGCCTCATGAACTAAGAAGCAAACATTGAATCTAGATAAAAACACATGTAAAGCAAGCCACATAAGATAACATGCCTTCAACGTCTACAAATTTTATCATTGATCAATCCGACAATGTAATTGCAAGGGAAGCTAACCAGTAAACACAAAGAATCAAAGAGAACAAAACCATATTTTCACAAGGCAAAAAAACCTAAGTTTGCCTTAATATATTTTTTTACACATGAATTTGAACATGTCCAATACCTCCTACTAGCTTTGTGATCCTATACAGTGTAGAGTTTTGCAAACTCACCATAATGACAAAATCATAGGAACTCCCTAACATCACTACTACTCAGATTAGAAACTCAAGAAGAACAACCCATTAGATGAATTGTTTCTTGATTAGAATATTTTTGAAGCTCCAAATGTTCTCGATTTATGCTTTGCAGAAAAAACCTCCAATAGATGATGGCCTAATTCTTCATCTAAGATTCAAATTCAAAAAAAATTAAAAGCTTTCAAAAACCCTAATTTTCCAAATCTGAGAAAAGAGGGAAAATTTTGAGGGTTAGGGTGAGAGAGAAGATGGATTGGGTCACGCACACATGAGCACTAATCCCTCTGATTTTACTTCTGTTAATCCACATCAGATGCCACGTTGACAGCATCATGTTCGCATCAAATTCTGTTATGTAAAATTTAACGATAGGGACTTGATTGTGTGATTTAGAAAAATATAGGAATGACATTTTGCAATTTTGAAATGAGGGGACTATAAGTGTGATGTAACCTTTTTTTTTGATGATATTAAAGAATTGACTTATTAATTAAATTAGAAATTTGCACACTTTGAATTTTATATCAAAACAAACAATTAACGTCTTGGTAACATTTATTTTCTTAGGAAAATGGAAACAATGGAAAAAATTGTTACAAATTGGAATGACAACAATTAAATAATTCAATTCTTGTGCCCCAAAAAAAAAATAAACTAAACTAGTAGAACTTTATTTTTTATCAGATTATATAGGAAAATGAATATCTGCTGAAGAGGAATATACTGTCACAACTGGAACAAAGCAATGTTTTGAAACTCGGATTGGCTCGGTTAGTCGAACAGGTTAGACCGTGACCAGGGTGTTATCTCGGGCCGGATTAGGCTATTAACCCAAAATAGTAGTTGACCCGGACAAACCTAGATTGACCGGGACGATCCGGGCATATTTTTAAGACCCAACCCAGATTTAAAAATATATAAAAGGAAAAAACTAAAAAAAAAAATATTAAATAAAAGAAGCTATTAATATAATTTTTGTATTTTCCTTTTAGTTTTCACATATACTTTCCTTATTAATTGTTTTTTATGTCTTATTTGACATTAAATTATTATAAATATAATATATATTTCTATTAGAAAGAAATTTTTTTTTTTTTTAGTATGGGTTGACCCAGTGACAAGGGCACTTGTCCGGGTCAACCTCTAGATCGGGTTTCAAAACATTGGAACAAAGTGCCAAATCACAAAACTAAATTGCTGCTGTGAGTCCTCAAAATCCTTCATATTATTTGTTTGCTAGGTTTTCCTTTTTATTAATTTTTTCTGAAGGATTTTTTTTTTTTGTGCATTAGAAAATTACGAGAAAAAAAAAAAAAAAACTGTAATGATCAAAAGGCCATCCATATATATATATAAAAAAAAAAATAGAAATTTCATCATATCATAAATTAATAACTAATTGAAAAAAACTTATAAATTGCATAAACAGGAATTGATGGAATTGATAAAGAAAAACTCAATAGACATAGGGAATATTTCTTCTACCAAAAAAACAATGTAAAACGGCTCAAAGCCTTAAGGTTAAGTCTATGTCTTGCTCATCATCAGTTCCTTGAGTATCCTTATCATTCATATCCATCCGAATTTGCGGCATAGAGTTGTTTGGGGTCATGACGAACTGTGTTTACGGTGGTGGCTACTGCAGTGTGGTGTTGTTAGGCACAATGGAGATCAGCCGCTGTGTCGGTTGTTGCCTTTGGTGACCTACGTGTTTAAACCTGTCTTGGCTGTGACGAACACCAGATCTACGAGATGATTGAATAGACAAACCAGCCGGGTTAAAACCCCGGCTCACTGGATTCATCGTAGTATTCGTGGCTGAGTTGAAGCCTGGATTGATGATGGCTGGATTCAGCGTAGGATTGAAGCCCGGATTGATGATGGCTGGATTGACATAAGAAATTTCTTGTGCATGAAAGTTAAGGTGCACAACCAGTTCCCATTGGGTAGGAGTGGTGTGACCACAGATTTTGCAGAAAAACATAAGTGTTTTTGATCCGTAAAATTCAATGGACAATGGAACATGGCTAGTAATGAAGACGGGGCTTGAATATATAGTAGAGGCGGAGTTTCGTGAAAGATCAATCTTAGGGTTTTCTTTGAATTCATTTTGGTAACTTAGCCAGAAATATTATTATTTTCTTTTCAATTGCCTTGAGTCAAAAGTTTTACAGCTATTAACATGATACTTTCCATTTGCATGAGAAAAATTGAGGGAAGACTTGCGGATATTCCTTGAGAAAATTGATCGAGGAAAAGGAAATATAAATATTGATGGACAACTGTTTTTATAGATTAATGAAAAGTGGACAAGAGAATACAAGGAATTGAAATTCTTAATCATCTTTCCAATGAGAAGATTTGCTATTCTAAGTTCAATTATTCAGAATTAAAATTTGTAATCACTCTACCGGAAATCAGGAAATGAATTCTTTCTTTGACTAAATATTTTTTCAATTTAAATTTCTGCCCTTTTAGGTAATTCTAATAGAAAAAAATTAATTAATTAATTTTATTAAATAGTAACACTATTTAATTAATTATTTCACAGATTATAAATAATTCTTACCAAACACTTAAACAATTCTTACATAATTTAAATTTAATTATAATCATTAAATAATTGATAATTTAGTTATTAATTAAAATCAAATAATTTTAAATAAAAACAAACACCCTCAAAGTAGAGAACAATATCAATTAATTTGGACTCGATTTGAGACATTATACTTTCATCACATCATCATTATATTAAAACTTCATCAGTATTATTCAATTTTAAACTATAAACAAATCAATTAATTGTTAACTCAATTAACAAATGTATCTTATTAAATTGCCAGTCATCATGAATCGAATCCCATTCTATGAGTTTAAATCAGCCATAATACAAGGAGATAATTCCCAACATTATGGAAAATTAAATGTTTAAAACTATATTTTAGAGAATTCGAATCCTTACCTAATATAATTCCCGTGTCATCTTAAATGACATGAGAACAATATATTACATAATATGAAGAAGTGTTATAAAATTATAAATACTAAAATACACATTCATCATTTATAGCTTTTTGTTTTCCCTTTTACCCTCCTTAACAATAGCAAATTAAAATTTTCTCACAGATATTTTCCCGCAAAAAATAATACAGGAAAATTTCCATGTCATCTAAATGGCAAGAGAACATGAAAATATTGCATAATATAAATGAGTGTTATAAAATCATAAATACTAAAATACTAGTTGATCATTTATTGCTTTTTATTTCCCCTTTTACCCACTTTAACAATACCAAATTAAAATTTTCTCAAAGATTTTCCCTCAAAAAACTCCATGGGAAAATTTCCAAAATGAATTCCCTCTTCCCCAAGTTTTGCTTGTATTTCCCTACCCTTTTTTTTTTTTTCACTATATAAACCCAAACAATTCCTTCAAATAATCCTTGTGGTATTTTGTGTTGAAGAAAGAAAAGAATTAGTTTTGAAGAGGTTTCGGGTCTGTTTGGTATGAATAGCATAATGGCTTCAAGGGATACTTCTGAAATTCCTGAAATTCCTGCAAATATATCCATCAAATGTGTTGCAGTTGGAGACAAAGCTGTTGGGAGGACAAGCCTTCTCGTCTCCTACACTGGCCAGAGTCCTTATGTACGAAAATCTTAATTCTCCTTAATTGTTTCTTTCATATGTACAACTCCTTTTCAAGTGGTTTATTTTTATAGATATTGATATTTTCTGGGTTCTTATTTTTTTTATTTTACATGGGCAGGGCTATGATCCCAATCGTTTTTTCAGTAGGAGTGTTTTGGTTAATGGACTAAATGTGAATATGGATATCTTCGATAATGATGGTATTTCTGATTTTTCTCTCAGTCATTTTTTTAATGTTCTATAAAGTTCTAATCTTTTTAAATTCTGCAATGTCACTTTTTTCTATAGTTAAGTTATCAATGCACATCAAGTAGATTTGATCTGTTCATAGTTTGATCTCTGATGTGAGTATTATATATATATATATTGTGAGACTGAGTCAAATAGACGAAAAGTGAAGTCCCAAACTGATCAAAGATAGAGATCAGTGTCTCTCTTGAGAAAGATTCGAGTCCAAAGTTAAGATAGAATGGCAATTTAATCTGACGGGTCAAGTCGGTTAGATATTCAATCCAATTGGATCAAATCAGGTTTAGATCAGGTCACTATTGAATTCACCTTGTCTAAATGTAGTACTAGTCTCTCTTATGGAGGAGATCCATATTCATGAGTGAACAATTGAAGGATTAAAAGAAAATCCAGCACTAGTAACAAACAATATCTTTTTGAACTAGTTGAATAATATGTATTCTTTTTTCATTTTTTTATTATCAAAGCCAAGAAATCTATGTTTTTAAGGTTCTAATGTTTCCAAGGAAAAAATGTTACATCCAATAAAGTGTTTTGCTTTTGATGTTGTATTTGAAAAGCAGAATTCAAAATGAATAACTTTCCCAGATGAACATCATTCAACAGATATTACTGAAAAAAGTATAAAAAGTTTAAAAGAGATTCTTTTCTTATTTTTGGGTTGAATTATGCAGTTGATCACAGGATGAGGCCTCTGTTTTATAGAGGAACTGATGTCTTCCTTCTTACCTTTTCCCTCATAGATAGGCATAGCTTTGAGAACATAAGGAGAAAGGTAAGTTTCTTTTCACTTCTTTGATCTATATAACTTTCTTGTTAACACTTCGATTGTATGGCAAAAAGGGATACTCAAGACCCTTTAATTTCTCATGCTTTTTTTTGCCACTCTTCCTTGTTATGTTGAAGTGGATGCCAGAGATTAAACGAATTGAACCATTAGTGCCCATTGTTCTTGTGGGTACCAAACAAGGTGATACTTGTTTTCTTATCTCTCAATATGTTCCTTCTTTATACAAGTGTTTCCACAAGTTATTTTGATGGAGGTTCTTATCAATGACCTAGATATTTGAGTATTATAAGAAAATATAAATGATTAGTTATTTTTGATCCCTCTCTATAAACTTGCGCTTGTAAATGAGATGATAATTTGTCATGGTTTCAGATTAGAATATCCTAAATTTGAAGTAACCCTACTTTTGTCATTTGAACTCCAGTTAAAATTAAAAAATTCAGTTTTAGGTCGACCAATTAAGAACAAGTATCAAGGTTACACGGGAAAAGAGTGTAAGAATATCTATGATTGGATACCCTCTCTTTCAACAACATGAGGCTTGAGCATCTAGATGAGATAGTGATTTATCAAGTTTTTTGTAGGAATAGCTAAAAGAAAATAATGGAAAAGTTATTTCTTTTTTTTCTTTTTTCTTTTTTTAATCTTGCATGAGCATTTTTTCCATTAACTTCTGTATATTTTTCCAAAAATTTGCTTATATATATACACACTCAGCAGAAGAAAACACCCAGACGAAGAGCATTTTGTTTTTATGTATTTGCATGTTTTCTGGTAGTTACTTATTATGTACTTGACATAGACAAATACTTGTATACAGATCTGAGGAACAGTAAGCAGTACCTGCTAGACCACCCTGAGGCATGTACCATCTCCAAAAAGGAGGTACGATTCCATTATTGTTAAACCAATTTCTCTGCTATCCACTGCTATTGTTTTATCGAAAGACACAATTAATTGCTTTACAATTCTTCTAATTCAAGTGAAGATAACTTATGAAAACTGATGTTTTTAATAGCTTATGCTGCCTTTTCCTTGTTGAACTTACGAAAAACACGCAACAGTTCTCGGTAAATAGTATTTTCACATTTAGTTGAATCAAAATTTGAACAAAACCTAAACAAGTGAGAGCAGAGCACCCTGAATCTGACAAGCAAAAATGTAATATTTTTTAAGCTGGACTAAACCACCAAGGAGGTCATATTAGTTTTGTTTTTCCCTCCTAATAACCAGGGTAAGAAACTGAAGAAGGAGATTGGAGCAGTTGCATATATAGAGTGCAGCTCAGAGACAAATAAGGTAAGTGTTTACATCTAAAATATGGCTTAGAGATAAGGTAACAGGATTTTATTGAGAAGTGAAACCATTCTATTTGAAACTTAAGCAGAATGTGAGTGCTGTTTTTGATGCTGCTATCAACTTGGTTCTCCCTCCTGCAAAACTTGCCAGCCGTTGCAATATTATGTGATACCTAACTATCCCTTAGTGCTTATAACTATTTCACTGTTGATGATAGCACTTCCTTCTGTCAACTCAGATTTTCCTTTCTTACCTTATTTATAATTTCTTTGGTGGTGACTGCTATTGGAGGATTTCTTTTTCCCCTCACTTGTATGGGAAAACATAAAAATCTTTTGTTTTTCTTATCTTTAGAAGATAAATGGAAGTGTTGGTTTACCATTGCACTATAAATAACATGCTTTATATATATATATATATATATATATTAAGAGAAATTACTTGTTCATAGAATTAGATGATCTCTTCTTGGTATATATGCTCTCTAGCATGTTGACTACAATCATGGATGGACAAATAATATTTAAACTCAGCTAATGTTACAAGTCTATACTGGTAACTTATATATATATATATATATATATATATATATTGACAATAAGTCTATACTTGTAACTATTTGTTCATAACATATCATGAAAATTGTATTAATATGTGTACCAGCTGTCTTTTCATCTAGTTTTTATCTTTATATGATAGTCCTCTTATAACCAACGTCTAGGATGTTAGAACAAAATTTCCACTTTGCTATACGAAATAATGTGATCTAACCTACTCTTAGGCTCTTAAATATGCTTAGGAGAAAGAGGAATAGATATAGTCTACTCTAGGTAAAGAGGAGAGGGTGTTTGTATACTCGGAAGGGAGATTCTATTAACTAAGTTTTTACACTTATTTTATTTTTTCTTCTCGAATCTAGAATCTTGTCTTTTTCTAACTAGTGTTTGACAGTTGATGATGGGAGAACAATTTGTAGAATTGTATGTGAAAAAAATATTAGGTAGAATATCAAGTGGTTTTTGCTAGTTGAACTAGCAATTAGGTGACAAACTATTTTAGAAACTATTCCTTTTAATTTTCATTAAGCTATATGTAATAATTAGAATTGTAGGTAAACTATTCTTTTTAATATCAAAGTAATACCAACATTACTCAGGTGTAGGTAAATATTATTAAATATTACATACACACATATCTCACACAACTTTCTCACATAAGTATCTCATCATAATCTTATTCTTGTAAACAAACACTCTAAATTATCTCTTACCATATTATTCCACTATTTTTCTCTCATTTTATTAAATTCATTATTCTCCCATCTTCCTTCTCTTCTAGGAATTATTATTATTATTATTATTTTTCCAAATCAATGAAAACTAACAAAAAGATTAAAAGTTCATAATTTTTTATATAGCTTTTGTATTATTTATTTGGTTGAAGAAAAAACATTAACAAATAGAAAAGAAAAAAATTGTTATTTTTTCCTACCTTCATTTCATTGATATTTGAACATGTTTTTTTCAATTAAAAAGAGAGAGTAAGTTGGTTTCATCATATGAATTTTTTTTTCCCTCAAATTTTTTATGTCAAAAGATTAATTTGTTCTTCTTATTTACTTTTTTTTTTTTTTAATGGTAATTTTATTTGCATTGGAAACTATCAGAAATGAAGATTATAAGAAACAAATACCATGGTAGACAAAATATTAAAACTAAAAAATAAAAACAAAATAAAAGTACTTTAAGAAAAAAATCTCAATCTTTTTGTGGTAATTAAGTGTATTCTATAATTAATTAATTAAAGAGAGATGAAAGAAATTAGTTGACTAATGTGGTAAGAGGTGATTTAGAGTTTTTGGCTACAATGATAAGAATATAATGTGGCATTTGTGTGAGAAAGCTATGTGAGATATGTGTGTCTATGTAGCTTTACTCATTAATAAATTCTCATTGTTACATAAATTTGAAATTTTCGAGGGTTATTTCCTTTAAAATAGATGTTAGCATAATAGACCCATATTCTTTAGTCTTCTTGTAAATGATTGAATTATTTTAATTTGTCTAAGGTTGCATTTGAATGCACAAAATTAAAATGGAAAAAGTTAGGGTAAGTTTTATTTTTTTCCTTAACATTCCAAATAACTAACTTTTAAGACGTTTTTCTAAATAAGTTCTAAATTTTAGATTCAAACTTTTTATGCCGCTTTTATCTACTTTTTTATTGTTAATTTTTAATTAAAAATATTAATTAAGTGAAACAATTTTAAAATATACATATACCATAAAATTAGAAAAATTCATTATATAATTATTGATGAAAATCATTAAAAGTTCTCATTATTTGTTTTCATATTTCTCCTAAAAATATATTTAAAAAAAAAAAACATTTCAAATTCAACTTGATTTACTATTTTTTTTTAAATATATTAAAGGGGATATGATGAAAATCTAATTAATTTTAAAATATTTATTCTTACTAGTTATTCAATAATAAATTTTATTTTTCTAAATTAAATAATGTATTTTTTGAAAAATTAGTCCACTTAATTAATATTTTAAATATTGCATGTTGACAAAATAAATTCAAGTATCCTTATAAAAAAATATTTAGAAAACTTAAATAATTATGCATAAAATATGCTTGGCTAGTATGCCTTTTTAATACAAATTTGTGGCCTAATAATCAACCTTTACAAATTATTGTTAGCTCCATGGAATTTATTTTTATGAATTTATGGTTTTGACTATAACCAATACGAAATATTTATTTGTTATATATTCTTAAACTTAAGTCAATTGACGGCCAAGTCATATTTATTACTTGAAGCTTGATAAATGTTTCAAGTGATTTACCATATAACTTAGTACAGATAAGTGACATATATGGAGGTTAAGTAGTAATCGGAAAAGAAAAATGTTTCTTCCCCTACATACAACTTAAGGTCAAATCTCAAAATTAAACTATCAGTATTCGTGAACAGTAAACCAAGAGTTTATATTAGTTGTTTAAAATATTATTGATTATTATCTCTAGCAAAATATTCTCACATATGCTAGTTTAACAAGTTTCTTGTTGAGTTCGGCTTTTCAGCAATAATTACAAAATTATTTTGGAAAATTTTCGTGTATGAAGTCACCAAAATCATGACGAGCTCATCACCTTCAACACGAAAGAGGCTATCGCCTGATGTCATAATAGCCCAAAGAGCCTACACAAAGCTTTTCAACTAGTCGGAGGAGTGACAACCAGTATGTTCCTTCTTGCAACTATAAAGGTTCCGGAATGATAGCCAACCTTGAAGAGAGGCATAAATAGCTATTTAACTCTCTCAGCTTTTCAGTAAGGGCCCTTGGATACTTAAGATTCACTTGTCTTGAATTCACTTGTCTAGTTGGATCAACTATTGTTCCGAGCTGAAAAGGATATTCCCAAGTATGATTTAATTCATAAATTTCATAATTATAATCTTCCAATTGCTAAAACTTATATATCAACTTCCATACATTTCTTTGAAACTAATTCCTCTTAGGCATTTTAACAAATACCTTTCAAGGCACCTTTAATTCTGTTTCATGTATGTATATATTATTTATACATACCAAGAAATTTAACACTAATCCATACTTTTAACATTTCTCATCTTCTAAACATTAAATCCAAGCTAAGTTAATCATTTAAAATCAATCAAAAACTTGAATTATATAATTCCAATATCAATCCAACCACGTTCCAAGATTTCCCTTTTTCTTAACCACTTAACTAACAATTATTTACTCTTTGTTCTTGGACTTTTTTATTTAAATTCAAATAAAACCTAAGCACAAAGATTTAAATATACCAAGTTTTATTCAATACATTACAACTAGTTTCTTTTAGGCCTTTTAGCAAACACTTTAAGGAAAGCTAATTTCATTTCTTATATGTATATATATATATATATATATTCATGTCAATAGACCTAACCTTAATCCCTAAAATTAAACATTACCTATAATCCCAACATTAGCTTTAAAGTTAAATTACTCATTTAGAAGCTACTACCAGTTTGGATTATTAAGGTTTAACAACAAGCTAACACCACATCCTTCACTAACATAATTGCCAAGGTTATGAACACCCTTCACACTACTATTTTACTCAACCCCCCACTTAAATCTTTCATCCAATCTTCATACACAACCAAAAGAATAACAATTAGCTTTTTTTAGGCATTTGTCAAATATCATAAGGGTACTTTTCATTGCAATTTATGTATATATAATTTATTGTATATACCAAGGGAAACTTAACATTAACTCAAGAACCCTCCCATTAATTACTATACCAATATTAAATTGAAATAGTATGAGTTACTTAGGAGCCAACAAAAACATAGCTTATAGAAATTCAACAACAATTAAACTAATTCTCATATTATACCTTCTTCAACACACTTAACCCATATCTAATTCATCCTTTGACTATAACCTTTTTTATTCACAACTCATTAATTTCTTGCACCTAATTTATCAAACAACAATAAAAGACTTCAACACAAAGAATTATCAAGAAAATCAACAAGTAAAGACAGCTAACCCACCAAGGATGAACATCTAGCTGCTACTAGAGGTAGCATAATAGTTGCCACGTCTTGTTGGGTTCTGGAATTGAGCTGAACAACTGCTGGAAGATGGCTCACGGTTGGAAGGCCACCTTCCCCTACTATCCAGCCACTTAATAATAGCTTGAGCTCTCAGCCAAGGCGGCTATAATAGCCAACAAGGGCTGGACAAGGTAAACGGTAAGGAAGGATGAAGGTTTTGCTACAAAAGAAGATTATGGATCTCGATTGAAAGGAAGAATTGGGCAAGCAAAAGCAAGGGAAAGAAGTAGCTAGACGGATCGTGAAAATTAGGGGGAAAGGACTGGCCAAAAATGAAAAAATATAATAGGAAAAATAATTAGATAAAGAGAAAAAAAAATAAAAGTAGAGTGTAACAAAGTCAAGGTCAAGATATACAATAAAGGAGATATTTGTGTGTGTGTGCATATATATATATATTTGTGAGAATATTTGTTTGTAATGTATATTTGTAAATAAATTTGTTTATTTATAGTAATTATTTTTCATTATGTTTAAACTTAACAATTTCCTTAAAACTTAACATGATAATACCAGGTTATGATATCGGGTTATAATAGTTTTGACATAATTAGTATATGTGTCTAGTTTGTGTTGTCATAATATTGTAATAAAACCTCAGAAATTATATGAATAAGTTACAATTGTTTTATTATTTCACAATATTAAGTACTGTTGGAAATATATTATTATTATATTATGTAGTCCCACATTGTTTAAATGTGAAAGTTTATGTTTTACTATTTACTATAAATAAAGCTTATGGGTGTAGGTTTTGAAATATCAATTAAGCTCGCATTCTTTTTCCTTATTCTATTTTATTTAATATGGTATCAAAGTGGGTTAAAAACCCAAGGCCAATCTTGGCCCCATTTTCAAAACCTTAATAATCTCTTTCTTTTCTCTCTAGCTACCACATGGAGAAAAAAAAAAGGGTTGCATCTAGACATCATTAAGCCTAGTTATTTCTTTCATTCAGGCCCAGTTATTTCCTCTTTTCAATCCTAGTTACTCCCACTTTTCTCTATCCCTAATTATCTATTTCATCTAAATGATAGCTTAACCCTTTTTCTTTTCCAACCTCTTTTATTTTAGGTTTTGACTAATGGTTTGAGGTTCAACAGTACCTTAGTGATCTTTCTAACTGTATTTCTTTTCAGTGGTGCTCCTTTTATTTTTCCAGAAAATCCCACTATGCCTTTTTCTATCGGTGTATTTTTTATTTTCTTGGCAAATTTGGTTTCAACCAACACTAGTACTGTTCATAGGTATCAATATGTTCATCAAACGAATTGAAGTTTGACCTATAATTCTTAGGTTATTGTAAGTAAGGAGGAGTATTAAGATTGATAATTGGGTTTTATATGCTCCATCTTAAAAGGGGAGTGTTAGGAATATATTATCATTGTATTATGTAGTCTCACATTGTTTGGATGTGGAAGTCTATGTATTCTTATTTATTATAAATAAAGCTTATGGGTATAGGCTCTGAGATATCAATTAAGCTCGCAACCTTGTTCCTTATTCTATTTTATTTAACAAGTACAAAATAAACGACTTCAATTTCTATTAGAGTCAATGTGTTTTTCTCTTCTCATTTTCCTTAAAGTAAATTTAAAATTCGTCCCAATATTCAAAAATGTATAATAATGTACCATGTAAGAGTTTTTTCAAAACATGAGTGGAGTCTCTCTTTTACAACTTGCTCAACTTTTGATTTTTGCCCAACATATTGGTAATATTTGAATTCATAATAAACCAATATATTGTATCACAAAAAATGAAATTAGATAATATAAAGAATATGAACACAAAGTACCATAGTTTATAATTGTAGTAATCCTCTACAGTTCAACAAATTTGCATTACACACCCATGCTGGGTCAATTGTAAAAAAGAATATGACGAGTGAATATTCAAGTTATCAAATTTTATTGAGCTACCATCCCTTAACTTTTATGCGACATAACATCATTTCCTAAAGAATGTGGATTTGCAAAAAATACTAAAGTAGTAGATTTCATGTCCTGTAATAAATTAAGTACAATATTTAAAAAATTAAAATTGACATCAACTTGAAAATCATCATCATACTGCATTTAGTTAACATTCAAAGTGTTAATATAACATTAAATATTATAATGTGATCCTCTAAGGAATTTCTTCCAAAACAAATAGGGAATCTCATAGAAATAAAGTAATATCAAAATTAATTGTTAGTTGTGTACTTTATTGAATTGGAAGGGGTTTCCACAAACTGGGCTATTTATAGTTGTACTTGTAGTAGTTGAAACAGTACAATTAATTTCTGATTGAACAACTAAATTTGATCTAATTCTTTGAAGCTTTGCATTGCTTTGTATACTAAATAATCAGTTTTACATATATGGTGCTACCAAGTTAGCATATTGCATGAGAATCCCTCAACTACCAATATGAGATCCTTTAGCAAACATCATCATTAAAAGAATCAGAGACTCAAAAACATACTAAAGCAGTTACAAAAATTGTTTATATGATAAAGAAATATATATTTTTTTTTCTTACGTTGCAAATCATCCAAACTCATGTCAGGATTTTTAGTATTAATAAAAAATAATTTCATGATTAAAAAGACTGTAATACATACGAAAGATAGTGATTTATAAATGTATAACCTCACAAGGAATGAGTAGAGGATTACCTTACCTTTGTCTAAGAATCAATACAGCTCAAAGATGTAGAAATAATAGAAACATCAACAACACTAGTGTCCAATAGTAACCAAATTTTAACAGACAAAGTATTAGGAAAAGCTTTACAACTCCATAAAAAAGGAAGATTTAATATGACATCATCATAACTTTGACCCATAATTTGTGTTTTGAAAATTATAAATATGTTAGGATGATAATTGCAAACAAAATCAAAGATAGTGGGAATGAATTCTAGCTTTCCTACACCATTGCAATCCCAGATAACAATTTAATTTTAACAAATCTTGGGATTATTAAAGTGTCATGGGTATCAAACACTTCCGCTCTGCTTTCCACTATATGGGATTTTTGTCTCCTTCACTCTATTGGCTTTAATCTCGTGATAATGTTAAGTTTGAGCTTAGTTATTTCATAGATTAAACATTCTTGGTTGATCTATAAATTTATTCTTGACAACAGATGTACTTGTTCTATCTTTTTGTTCCAATTAGCAGCATTGCCTTGTCGTCTAGGTCGCTTAATCTTAATTTCATACCTATTTGACTAATTTTTCATATTTTCAAGAGTATATAGGCAATCAGTTGTGGAGTTTTGTTGAAGAAATCTACTATCAACTAATCCAACATATCCCTTGTACAGTTTAGGTTGTTGTTCCATGCTTTGTTATAAGTGGACAAGATAACATGGTTCACAAGTCTGCATTGTTCTAGGTCACTTATATTATTATTTTCACTATTTTTGTTATTGCCTCTTGCCCTACTATTTCTATTTCCATGAATGGAAAAGGGATCAGTATCATTCAAATAATATTATTACTCCTAATTTCATGGCACAAACTTAGGATGACACTTGCCATTTTTCCTTTGAGTAAAAGGCATTACAAACTATGAGGGCGTCATGGTTTTTGTAATTTATTGAACAATAAGGTCTTCTTATAGAAAATATAAATAAACAAAATGGATTCTACATGCGTCCAATTATGACCACAGGGAGTTACTACTTTGGCATTCTAGTAACATCAATAATAAGAGCAGCTTCTCAAAATTGAAAATAATAATAGAGATTTTGTCATGTATTTTTGTTTTTATTTTTGTTGATAATTCAAGTGTAATATCCCTTAATTTTCAAGAGAATATATGAATATATATTTACATGTCTTTGTACTTGCATAACTTATTAGTGCATTTGAATTGTCTATAATTTTTGAAACAACTAGTCAAATGTGAATAAACCTATAGTTGTAATAGTAAATTATGTGATTAATTGCGTTTCAACAACTCTTGTAATGTTTTTGTGTTATTTGTTTATAACAATTTTTTTTTTTTTTTGAGTTTCTTGTAAATATGAAATGGAAGTGTATAAAAATTGTTCAAATTAACATATTACTTATGCTGATTTAGATGCTCATATCTTGTGACAGAAAATAAATATAATTTTTATTAATGTGTTGGAAAATAAAATTGTGTAATTTTAAAACGGCATATCATTTGTAATATTTGGACTAGTAGATTAATTTAGGTAATTGATCAAAATTAGGCAAAATTTTGAAAACGCAGGATTCTGACAGCTTGTCTTTTTAATGGTTTAATTAGCATAAATTGAACTAGGAGAATGCAAATTATGATCCATTTGTTGGATAAATTAACTGACATATGCATCATTCTAAAAATGTATCATATATATTATTTGAATTTACCACTAAGTATAGTTTATTATTCAAAGGTAGTAAAATCTGCCTATTTTGTGATTAATTAGTTTGGTGCACAAGTATAATTAAAATTCTATAATATTCATTTTAAGAACCTAATTGCACAAACCTAAACCATGTGGATTGCTTCTGTAATTATCCAAAATATTTTTTCTTGTTGCTTACACGTAACCATTATGAGGTAGAAGATTTTAGGACTTAAGGTGGGAGGCAGAGAGGAAATTTTCATTGTAGTAAAAAGAAAAATGGTAACGAAGAAAAGAAAAGGAGGAGGAGAGAGAAAGGAGAGTACAGGTGGCGATGAAGATGAGCCGAAGCTGTTGCTCTAGTGGCTACTACAGTAGAAGAGGGAAGAAACATAGTAATGAAAGAGAAGAAAAAATGATTCTTACTTAGAGAGAGGTAGATAATTGTTTTTTTATATGATTTATGGAAAAATAAATAAATTTTTATGTGTAGGGGTGTTGAAAATCTAAATTTGGGGGTAATTATAGGGCTATTTTAGCTAATTACATGTTGAAAATTTAAGTTTAATGAATTCTTGAGAATCAATTAAATATATGACAATGGGTATGTGTTTAGAAATTGATTTTTAAGGATTTTAGTTAATAAATAGAAAATTTGTTGTAAATCTTAAATTTGATATGATAAGTATAGGTTTGATATGTTATTGAAATTTAGTTCTTGTCTAATTGATGGATTATCATTAGAGATTGTTAGACTGATGATTTATATGATTTTGATACTTTATTCGATGGTTTTCTGTATAAGAAATTCCATGTCACTTGAAGTTAAGACATTTAGTTATATAAGTATAAGGATATGTTATAAATTCAGAGATTGGGAGTGTGAGTGATTTATAGTAAGCCATGGGTTGATGTTAGAAGTGAGTGAGTGTGTGTGCGTGTCAGTGAGTTGGGATAATGGTTTTGTACCCAAAAAAAAAAAAAAAAATGAAATAGATTTAGCATTAATTATTGTCAGAAAGTCGAAGAAATGAAGGTGTGTGTGAGTTTCGATTGAAATTGATTTAGAATGAATTATTGTGAGGAAGTGGAAGAGATGAAGGTATGTATTTCGTTAAAAATAAAAGAAAAGAGAGTGAGTGTGGGTGAACTTGTGTGTGCCTTGGGTTAAGAAGAAAAGAAAGAAGAATTGCACAAGTGTATGATGTATTAGATTTGGAATGAAGAAGAAAGGTAAGTTACAATTGTGCGTTATGGCTAAATTAGTTGAAGAGGTTATATATGATTGAATAAAATTGAAGGAAAAACAAAGAAATGAAATAAGAAGTAATATCAGATATGATAGATAGGAATTGTAAATGAAATTGAATGGAATTGTTTTGTTTTTATTTATAAAATTATATTGGATATTAGTGGATTAGGAGCTTCAAACCCAAGTTAAATAAGAATTTTGGAAAGAAAAATAAGTAAAATTGATGTACTTGTATAAAGGTTTCCATCATTATTTTTAAATTGATGCATTGAAACTATTTCAACATTAAAAATTGTATAAATTGGAATCTATTATGGAGAAACTTCTTTTATTGAAATCCAATAAATCGAGTTTTATACATTGATAGTTGTTGAGCTGCAAATAAAAGTATTGTATTTTAGGACATTTTTCATAATTGTAAAACTAGTAGTACGTGCAAAAACTGTAAACTCAACAATTGTAGATGTTCTCATACAGTATGTAAGTTACTGTATTGTTTCGTACGTGGGACACCTATAGAAGAGTATTGTCCCCAAATTAGCTCACTTGGTAAGCTCTGATCAAGCTTAGGACTTATTGACTATAGATTGTTATGAAATATTGTGAGACTCCACTAAGCAATACAAATATTGTGAGATTGCTAAAAACTACTATAAGTATCATTTGTCATTGTTGAAGCCTCACTATTAAGACCAATTAATTGGTATTAGGAGGATTGACTCATATACTTATATGTATTGGTTAAGGTTCACTATGAGACAATTGGGCAAGAGTATTGGAGTATTAGAAGGGCCTAAAACCCCGCTCTGATACCATAAATTTAGGTAGCTTAATGTTATGAATTTTACCCTAAAAAACATCAAGGAACAACAAGGATGGTATTTTGACATATAAGACATGAATAGAAAAGAAACCTCGAAAAGGATTTGGATTTCTTGGCTAACAAGTAACAAAAGTGAATTAAGTAACAATGACATTTTTATGTTCCTAATTTTATTTTAACTTCAAGTTTTATTTTATTCTTTTCTTCTTCCTCCTCATTTTTTCAATTTATTCTCCTTTCTTTTTTCTATTCTAGCTCTCACAACTCCACCTCCACCCCAACTTCAGCACTGTCCACCACAACCACCACCAATAGACCATCCAATTTGATCTGCCATTATCAAGATTGTGTGAAGTAGTGAAATTAAATGGGTGTGACCTGATAGAAGCTTGATATCGACTTTGTGTAAATTGAGTTCACCTTCTCAGTTCAGCGATTTTCGTTTTGGTCTTGGGTAAATTGAAATGAACCTAGTTTTAGTTAGTAAAATGAAATTTCTTATGTGTTTTTGTCATCTATTTTGGTATATGGTTGTATTTATTTATTTTTATTATTATTATGAAAATTCATTTTAAGGATTTTGAGATGGCCATGTAATTTCTTGATTTGGTATTATAGAGAGTATTTCCAAACTGATATTATTATGTTTATTTATATATTTTTTTTATATGCTTGATTTCCTAGTTGAGTCTATTGATTTGTCTTGGGTTTTTATATATATGAATTTTTTTGTCTTTATATTTCTTGATTTGTCTTCAATGTTATTATGTTTCCTTATATTTCTTCTTGTTTGTGTAGAAGTATTTTGATTCATTGTAAATTGAAGTTTGGCACAAAAGATTTTCTGACAATTAAGTGCTTTTTGTCAATTCCGTACTCCTATGCACTGAAGTCTTCCTCTATTAACTATGGTATGCCACTATCAGTAGTTATTGTAAGCTTGAGAAGAAAGAACTAAAATTTTGACTGCACTATTCTCTTAACTGATATACACAAATATTTAAACATATTCCTTAACTTGCTAGCTAGCTATATATGCTTTAAATTATTGATGGCCTTTAATATTCTTGCATATACTTGCATAACCACCATGCCCAATAGACACACATTTAACATTCTTTCAGTATATAATATTTTTTTAATTTTTATTTATGTCTGTTCTTAGTAATTCAAATATGTGCCTTAAATTCCTTTTTAAATAGGAAAAATGATCTAAAACCATTGCATAATAAGTTTTGTATTTTGTGCTCTAGTTTTATTTGTACAAATATGGATATATTGATGTTAGAAAAAATAGTATAGACATATTGACACCATTAGGTGCTACTGTTAACTCTTTGAGGTCCTACAACAAGCATTTAATTGTTTATATGGTATGCTAGCAGTGCCTTGTGATTTGGCTACATGTTAGAAGCATAATACATATAAGTAGATTGGTCTCTTCTCTTAACACCAATAATACATATAAGCATTGTGAAGTCTTACTGTGTTTAAAACAATTTTCAATAGCCATTTGGTAAGAGAAATATAATGGAAATCTGAAAATAATATAAGTAAACCATTTGTCACAATTATTTTACAAAAAGCTCCAGTAAACATTGTACATTATCAGAACTATCAAACTGTATACCCATACAATGAGTTAGCGCCAAACCCTCGTTAACTAGGGTGTTTAGTCTGTCAATTCCAATACAAACCGTTAAACCCGTAGGTTACAACAATTCAATGCCAAACCCCTGCTAACTAGGGTATCAAATTCATTACCACGTATGTTGGCCCACACATGGGGTTAGAGCATCCCTCCCTAACTATGTATTGTATTTGAAAATATATATGTACCTAGGCTAACTATACCTCGTTAGCTAAGGTGTTCTGCCAAGTACCATTCTATAAAATAATTCGAAAAAAAAAAATATAATACTTGAATAACAAAATTATGCCAAGATAAAAGCTAAGAAAATCAATGGAAGCTTTTCCAACATCATTAGTCAAATAACAAGCATTCTGATATTTATTTTCCAAACCAAATAAGTCCATTGAATCCAAAGTTAAATACAGTTGTACACCAATAGTGAAATTAACATAAATCAACTTTCATTCCAATTGGAAACATTAATTTCAAATCTATTCAAAACATATGTCCAATGACACTTATCAAATAAGAGAGGATAAAATTTTAAAGTGCTTATCCCCGATACTTATATTCAAGAATGTAAAGTAACTAATAATGATATCTATGTATACATAATTGATTCAAAATGGATCTTTAAAATGTTTGATGGTTCAAATAAGCTTGAGAAAAATCATTTACTTGAAAACTAGTTTGAAAAGCTTGAAAGATCAGCAATCAAGTTTAAGTAAAATATGTTTGTACAAGAAGTTTTTGATTAGAATAGTAATGATGCAAGTGGTGAGTATAATGAAAAAAATTCACTAGGAACTATCCACTCACATTACAAGAGAAACTTCCAAGAATTTCTAGAACCTGAAGTCACCCAACAGAAGGTGCGGGAGTGTCCAATGAGCCTATACCAATTTCAAACAAGATTCCAGAATAATTAATAAGAGCCAACAAGAGTTTTAGGAACTAAATGGCATAACCAATAAAATAGGAATAATGAGTTCTCCACAAGGAAGCACCGGTTATAGTACTTTGGTACAGTACAGTACGATATGGGTACGACGGTTCGACAATTTTCAAAAAAATAGAGTACGGGTATGGCGAGAGTACGTTGAATTAAATAATAAAAAATATAAATTATATATAATATAGAAAATATATTTATATATAATATAAATGAGCAAAAGGTATTTAAAAGTAGTTCATAGAATAAAATAAACTTAATAGTTACTAAATGGTTATAAAATATTACAAACCCTTATATTGTCCCAAAAGTACACATAGAAACGATGATCAAGAAATATGACCCACATAGTCATCAATTTTATCAATGTCATCAGTGAAAAAAACTGTTTCTAAATTCGGTTCATCAAGAGATAAACTGGCAATCTTTAGAACTCCTTGACTCTCCAATGGTTCCCATTCATCTCCACCCATATCCCACATCTTGCTCTATCCAATTGTATAACCTTCACTCTTCCTTGACAAGGATGAAGATTTGTATGGATATACACCAAGTCATCAGCTCTTTTAGGAGTTATCTAATTATTTTCATTGGAATGGATAAATCCATGAGTACTCCAGTTTCTCTCGTAACATGATGAAGAGCATGGTTGTGAAAGAAGCTTTAAAGAAATTTTTTGAAGTAAAGGCATAGAAGCTCCTTACATTAACCACCAAACTTTTAACTCTAAACCCCACCTATCTTACAAGGGGTTAAAGCTACTAAAGACATTTGTTCCTCCCAAAAACCTTGTATATTTCATAGTAGCCAACCTTCTTGGATATTTCAATCTTAGCTCAATCTCCTTAACCAATTTCTTCATTTCAACTAAATGTTCACTTGTCACTTTCTTACATAATTGAATCCCACAATTAGGCAATTTAAAAAAAATGTGCCTTCACTCTATAATAAGACCCTTTGAACACAATTAGGCAATAGTTATATGACAAAATTTTGTTTTAAACCCCCACTACTCTCTCTTATACAGTAATTACATTAGCAAATCAACTACTAGCAGTAGCATTATTATTACTAACATTAGCACTACTATTTACAACTGAGTGAGAAGACATTATTCTATGACCTACAAACAATACAAAATTCATGAAAGTCACTTACACTAAGCCACTAAGTTACTTCAAAATAGAGGGCATGCAAAGCCACTAAGTTACTTCAAAATCAAGGGCATGCAACATATAAAAAAGAGGCAGCAATAGTTATCTAAAAAAGTCAAAAAAGGAACTAAATAATTATTTAAAAATTGAAAAAAAAATGGGATAAAGAGAAATAAATAAAGGAAGTTGATTCTTTTTCTAACTAAAATACAAGATAGCAAAAAAGCATTGATAGAAAAGAGAATAAAAGAAAAGCAGTTAGCACCACTTTAAAGAGAACAAAAGAGATGAAGATGGAGCAGTGATTTGTGTTTAGACGTAGTGGCTTACCTTTAAACCAGCAGCTTCCTCTATGATTTGTAGTCAATCAACAGTCTTTAACTCCACAACAATAGAAATTGAAGATACATCAAAACTCACAAAGATACAAAAACCAAGATGAAGATCTAACAACTAAAAATCGACCGTAGCTTCAAAGTTCAAAAATGAATCTTCTCTGATTTAGGGATTTTGACTGTTTAATCGATTGATTAAGTGTTTTGTACAAAAGGAAAAGATGACATCATTTTGACATCTTTCAAGCATAAAAAAAAAATGTGCTAGCTCATACCTAAGCTTCTTACACAGGACCCGAGCCATACTAAACGCTATGTAGCCTTACCGAGCAATACCAAAAAATAAAAATAAAAATCGGTACATCCTGGGTACGTACCAAGGCATATCGGGGGAGTACCAAAACTCGATACATACCAAGTACTGGCATAGCAACCATTTTGAAATACCAATCCTTCTTAGGTTCTCCACAAAAAAATCGAATTCAAAGTTAACCCCAAATAATACATTCTAACCTACAAGCAAGCATCCAAATCTAACATATTTCAAAAATGTCCAAAACATGTTAAACTAACCTTAGCAAGTTCAAAACAGAAAGTATATAGATATACCGTAGCCAAAACATTTCACATTTTGTTCCTAACTAACATTTCAACGTCAAAATGATATTCTTGTATTTGAATTTTCACAACCAAACATCCACACAAATAACTAAGACTTAATTCATAGAAATTCCAATAAGTAAGATTAGGCTAGGATTTCTACTTTGGATAATAATTATATTTTTTTTAGGATTTTTATTCAAAATATGATGATGAATTTACCACTTCTTCAATATTTTTCAATATTTTTTTAAACTAAAAATAAAAATTATAGCACCCGTGGACTGTTGATTATCAGTAAGTAAGTACATGACTAATTTTATTGTATCAAGAGATAATATAAGGTTTTGTGATAGAAAATGAGTAAAAGGATACTAATGACTTTGTGATTTCAAAGCTTGAAAGGAATATGCATATAGGATTAATAAAATATATCGTATGTGATATATGTGAGACAAAGGTAAAGTTGTAGTTTCTTATTTTATTTTATTTTTATTTTTTAGGTAAAAAGGACTTTTTATATCAAAAACTATTAGAAACAATTTGTAAAATATTTGGGGGAACATCCTCTATATAAACACAGTTTCTATGTCTAGAAATCAAAGAATGTGCTAAATAGTGTGTCACCTTGGTACCATCCTTTCTTGTGTGGGAGAAGCTTATGTTTCAAAATGCTAGTAGTAGTTCCTTGCAATCTTTAACCAATCCACCAAAGTAATTGTATGGAAGTTGATCATTGTGGAAAGCATCACAGAGCACCAGACAATCCATTTCTACAATGACCTCTTTTATTCCCAAGTCTCGTGCCAAGTTTAGTCCAAATCTTAGAGCAAAAGTTTTTCTACCATGTGTGGTTCTAAAATTTGATCTTCATTCCAAGTCCTAGTTCCAATAGTGTTGCCTTGATAATCCTTTATGATAGCTCTAAGTCCAACCACTCCATCCTTAAATAATATGGCATTAACATTCAGCTTCTACCAATTTAGAAGATGGACAATCCACCTAACTAGTTAGCAAGTTGCTTTTGCACCTATATTCCTTTCATTCTCCTTCCTATACTCCTCTAACAACTAGATACCCTTGTGAATTTATGTGTCTGTTGGTGTAGCTTTATCTTTAAACAATAACAAGCAATGGGCTTCCTAAATACTGGAAAGATAAGACAGCAAAAGTTTCTACTTTGGTCTGTTCCCATTCTTTGAAAATTCTCAATATAAGAGCCTGAATATTATCAATCAAGCTTGGGAATGAGATGCTTACCTTTGTTCCATATTTAGTGAGAGTTTTGGTATGAAACTAAGGTGTGAAAACTCTTTTCCTATGCATCACATGTTAGGCAGCTTCTTCCAATTTGAATTCCTATTCGTGCTAAGTTTTCTTGAACTGGGAGGGTATCATTTGTTGCTCTCCAAAAGAATGTTTAATCTTTGGTGGTATTTTCAAGCCCCATATGTGCTTCCATACCATATCCAATTTAGAAAACCCAGAGTTGTGTTGCTGTCTGTGTTCCATGGTCTGTTGATGGTAAGCACTTTGAACTATAAAGCACCCATCTTTCGTCCAATGTCAAATAACTTGATCACTTTCTTGTCCTCTTCGTAAAGGGTTTCTTTTAATTTGCTCAACTTCAAATGACATAAAGATTTGATCACTTAAAACTATACCATCGATCTTAGTCAATGAGGTCACTTACCAAAGTTGTTTGAAGAAGTAGTATAGGTGGCCGTCCATGGTTTAAAACCTTTTTTTTTTCGAGTAACCAATAATCTTTCCAAATTCTAGCTGTTTTTCCATCCCAATCATCCATCTACTCCTTTTTTCAGTAACATTCTTCGCCTTATATATACTTCTCCATGTACAGCTTGGTTGAAAACCCAACCTTGCAGTCATGAAATCACTCCTAGAAAATAACTTTGCCTGAAACACCCTTACAACCAAAGAATTTAGAACCTTAAGAATTCTCGAAGCTTGCTTTACTAGCATAGCTAGATGGAAACATTTCAAACTCCAAAAGCTTAATCCTCCTTTTTTTTTTTTTTTTTTGGAAGGCAAAGGTCATCCTATTTAACCCAATGGAGTTTTTTTCATTTTCTTTTCTGTCCCACCAAAAATTGATTACAAGTGAAGTTAGATGATCACAAACACCTGCAAGTAATATAAAACAATACATTACATATGTAGGAATATATTGTACAACAGATTTAATAAGTACCTCTTTTCCTGCCTTGGATAATGTTTTCTCCTACTATATGTTAACTTTCTTCCAAATCCTCTCCTTAACTCCTTCAAACACATGCTTTTTTGATCTACCAACAATTGTGGTAAACCTAAATACTTGGAATGACTTTCAACTCCCTTTATCCCCCATCCAAACCTGGACATTAGATTGTAAAATTTCATCCACATTTCGGATAAAAGAAAGCTCTGACCATTTGGCCTGAAGAACGTTCATAAGGTTGCAAAATCTCCTTTAGTTTAATAACAAAAGTATGATTTATCCAAGCAAAAGGAAGATTATCATCCGCAAAGAACAAGTGGCTAACTGAGGGTGCTCGGGAAGCTACTTTTATAACTAAAAGAGATCCTTTCAACTCTGCATTTTGAATTAGCCTTGAAAACACTTCAGTAACTAGTAAAAAAAGATATGGTGAGAGTGGGTCTCCCTTTCTTAGAACCTTATAGGGTTGAAATGAATCACTAGGTTCACCATTTATAAGTAAAGAATAGGAAATAGTAATGACACATCTCATAATAAGGTTTACCCAATTTTCAGCAAAACCCATTTTGGATAGTAGCTTTTAAAAACTCCCATTCAACTTTGTTATATGCCTTTGACATATCCAACTTAAGAGCCATATACCCTTTCTTTCCTATGCTCTTCTTTTCATATAATGGAAAATCTTAAAAGCTGTTAGAGTATTATCCATAATAAGATGTCTAGGAATAAAATTACTTTGGTTTCAGAAATAATTCCAAGAAGGACAATTTTTAACCAATTAGCAATTGTTTTCGTAATAATTTTGAAAATAACATTACAAAGACTAATAGGTCAAAATTCTTTAGCAAATGTGGGCTGTTCAACTATAGGAATAAGAGCAATGAAAGTATGATTCAAAAAGTTTCGGTTCACCTCATCATTTAGGATACTTAGGACTATACCAACAACATCACCTCCAATAAATCTCCAAAAAGTTTGATAAAATAAAGTAGGCATACCGTCTGGTCCTGATGACTTTTAAGGATGCATTTGATTGAGATCATTAATAACCTCCTCCTTACTGAATTTCTTCAAAAGATGATCATTCATGTCTGTCGTGACCTTATCTTTGATTGCTTCTGTCACCATGTCAACATCAATAGGCGTTTGTGATGTAAAAATATCAGTGAAGGAAAGGAAAATAAGATAAGTTAGAAATAATATTATTATAAAAGTCTAGTGTAAAATATTCACCTTGGATAGGGTAGGGTTTATATGAAATAAATTATAAATTAGGGACTAGGTTGAAAATTTGAAACCTGAGGACTAAATTGAGAAAGGAAAACATGTGGATTAATTAACAGCTAGAAGTTTGTGGACTAAATTAAAAAGTATAAAAAGCCTTAAGGTTAAATTGAAGAATCTTGCAAAACATAGCATAAATGAGGAATCATGATTATGTCTCCAAAACCATGGTTTCAAGTAGCGGTTTGGGAGGTAGTTTATATGCAAGAGAGCTAGGTGGCATAAGGAGAGTGTACAAGTTGTCAAGTTAAGTTGATATGCCAACATGTGAGGTTAAGATAATATTAGGCATTAATGAAAAATTATGAATGTGTAAGGGAAGAAGGATGTGGGCAAGCATGGTAAAAAATGAAAGATAATGATGTGTCATTAGGTGATCGGCTATAAGGAGAAAGGTTTTTGTATGGAATCTCTTAGGTGGCGTGATTAAGAGCTTGGAGAAATTTTAAGTGATGAGTTAGCATGAGGTGAAGATAGAAAGGTGTAAACGGAGTGTCAGGTGGCAACACATGAAATAGGAGAATAAAAATACACTTATGAATAATGATGTAGGTGTAAGGGAGTGTAATAAGAAGTGAGGTGGCATGAAGGGGTTTTGCATGGTGTGATAGGTAGCGTAATAAGAGGTTACAAGGGTGTAGTACATAGGTAATGTGTCAATTAAGGAGTAAATAAGAGTGTTTATGAAGGGGCATGATTATGATAGGGAAAGTGTAAGTGGCAGCAAAGGTGAAAAAGAGAGGAAGGTTAATTATAAAAAGGAAAAATGAAAGATCAAGAGGGAATTAAGAGGAGAGAAATTGGTAAGAGAGAAAACTAAGGAAAAATTAATAAAACACAAATTGAGTCCAACTGAGATTAAATCTTAAAGAGTGACTCAATTTCAGGTGATGAGTTCAAATATTAACTTGCATTTCAATCAAAAAATCTGAAGGTATAGATCTAGGGTTAGCCAAGAGGTACAAGGGTGTATCTTTGAGGATTTTTGGAATTTTACTTTGAAAGCTTAAAGCTAGTCTACATGAAGGTCAAGGAGGATTAGTAACAAGTTGCATGTATGTTTAAACAATTGGAGATCCTTGAAGTCTAGCTGTGTAATACCTTGAAATTTTAAAATGTTGTACAAATACATATCTAAATGTCTTTGTATTTGTATAATTGTTGGTGTGCTTGAATTGCCTAAATTTTATGAAGTGATGATTCAATTGTGAGTATATTTAGAGTTTTACTAATAAGTTATGTGGTTAAGAGCATGAAAACAACTTTAGTAATGTTTTTGTGTTATGTGTTAATTGTAAACATGAAGTGAAAATGTATCAAAACTTTGATGCTAGTATAAAATTGTTCAATTAGATATATGAGCTTTGTTCACTCAGATACTTATATCTTCTCATAAAAATGTCCAAATATATTTTTGATTGATGTGTTCGAAACTAGGCTTCTGTAGCTTTAAAATGACATATGGCTTGTACTATTTGAACAAGTAGGTTAGTCTAGGTAATTCATTAAAGTTAGGTTAAAATCCTGGAAATATAAGATTCTAGCATATTGATTTAGTGATCAAATTAGCATAAATTGAGTATAAACAAATGCAAATAACAATCCATTTATGGGATAAATTAGTAGACACATGTAATTTTCTATACATATATCATACATGATAATTGAATATGTATATTAATATAGTTAATTCTTAGAAGTTAAGCCAAATTCTACAAAATGCAGGATTTTTAAAAGCTTTGACCCTACTTTAGTAAATTGACCATAACTTCCTTTAGGAGAATCAAAATCCACTTCTGTTACTTAGATAGATTAATAGATAGATATTTTGAAGTTGGCTGCAAGTATGAATTTTCATTAAAGAAATTAACTTGGAACAAAGCTTAATTTTTTGACCTATACATGCTTAATTGATTATATCTTTGTCTATAATTATCTAAATGAAATGTGGATAGATGTTTACAAGAAAAAAAAAAAAAAAAAAAAAGAAGAAGAAGAATTAGACAAACATAGCAAATGATTTATAGCCTGTGATAATTAGTTTAGGTGATTCCTAGAAGTTAAGAAAAATCTAAAAATGATTATTGGTAATTTTACCTTTAAGTGGTCTAATTAAAATAACTTGAGTTATAGGAGAGCTTTCAACAATCTAATTGTTGGTAAAATAGTAGACGTATGTAGGTTTGCATACACATATTTTTATGTGCTAATTGAACATGCCAATTAGTACAGTCAAATCAATGAAGTTAGAAGATAAGCTCTATGGTTGGTCTTCAATCAATATGTGTTCATATAACTTATATTTGTGTGATGACTCCTAATTGGATTGTGCCCAATTAGTTGACAAGATATTTCACATACATGTTTAGAAACGGCTAGAATAATTTAGTGAGTTCCAAAAAACTATTTTTAATATTTTAGAGTTGATAAAAATATTTTAGTAAATTATACAAGCTTTCATTTTACATAATAACTAAATTAATTTTTTACACGATTTAAATAAGACAAAGATTTTAAAGTTAACCAAATACAATTTTGGGAGTTTACGCTAAATCGAGTAAAACTTTGGGAACCCGTTTTCAAATTTTAACCTAGGAAATCCTTATAGACCATAAAATGTGAGATAAGTGTCCCTACCCACATTTTTTTTTTTTTTCTCTTTTTTCCCTTTTTTCCTTTTTTCCTTTTTCCCTTTTTCCCTTTTTCTCTATCTTTCTTTTTCCTTTTTACTTCCTCCTCTTTATGCAAGTTCTTCTTCCTCCTTTCCTTGCAGTAGCTATAGGAGCCTCACAAAGTCTCTTTTCCAGCTGAAAGTGCCTGTCTTTTTGCCCTCTAAGATCCTCCTAAAAATCCCTCAAAGTCTACTAACCCCTCCAAAACAACTATGTTTTGCCTCCAATTTTGCCTCCATTTTAGCCTACATTTTTGCTGTTATTTCAATCCATTTTTAGTGGCTGCTTTGGCCCCCTTTCCCTTCGATTTGGGGCCTGTTTTAAGCTCCAAAGAGCAGCCCAAAACAGCTTCTAAAAGCCACCCAAGACAGCCCCACAAAGCCACCTAAGATAGCCCCACAAGACCACCTAAAATAGCCTTACAAAGCCATCCAAGACAGCCTCTATTTTAGTTCATTTTTTGGACTCATTTTAACTTATTTTTGTTTTGTTTCCAGCCACTTTAAGTGGCCATTCTAGCTCCTTATTTGATACCTAAACTACCCTCGAATCATCAAGGCTTGCTGGAGACTCCTACTATTTCGGTTAGGAGACTTTCAGTTCCCGACATTCTTAGAAGCTTTGTTTGTACTGTGAGTGGATAGTTTCTAGTGTAATGTTTTCATTATACTCAACACATGCATCATTACTTTTCAATTCGGAAATTACTTCTTGTATAAACATGTTTTACTTAAACTTGATTTATGATCTTTCAAAATTTTCAAACTAGTTTTTAAGTAAATGATTTTTAAAGCACATTTGAACATCAAATATTTTAAAGATCCATTTTGAATCACTTATGTGTACATCAATATTATTATTAGTTACTTTTTTATTTTTGAATATAGTCATTAGGGACAAGCACTTTAGCATTTCATCTTCTCTTATTTGATAATTGTCATTGGACATATGCTTTGGATAGATTTGAAATAAATATTGCCACTTGGAATGAAAGTTTATTTATGTTATTTGGACTATTGGTGTGCAACTATATTTGTCTTTGGAATTGATAAACTTATTTGATTTGGAAAGTAAATATCAGAATGTTTGTTATTTGGATAATGATGTTAGTGATGCTTTTGTTATTCACGTATTCTATTTTTATTTTGGATTGCTTTATGGAATGATACTTGTCAAAACACCTTAGCTAACGAAGTACAGTTTACCTATGTACACATAGTATACTTTTTGGATATGGTATCTAGTTAGGGAGGTATACCCTAACGCCGTGTATGGGCTAACATACTTGGTAATATGTTTGATACTCTAGTTAGTGGGGCTTAGCACTAACTCATTGTGACTTAAGGGTTTGACAGTTTCTATGAATTAATAGATTTGACACCCTAGTTAGTACTACCTCGTTGTACCCTATGGGTATTTTGGTTTGATTGTTATAACATTGTATAATGCTTAAAAAATCAATGATTATTCATAAAATGATTATGTAAAAGGGTTTGTTCATGTTGATTTAAGATTTTGGATATACTTCTCTTACCAAATGGTTATTGAAAACTGTTTTCAAAAATATATCTTCATGTAAACTGACTATTAATAAAATATTTCTGCTTTGGCTTATTCCCACTTGCTTTATGTATTGTCTACTCACGAAGTCTTTGTGACTTATTCTCGTTATTTGATGTTTTTATTTTCAATTAGCTGATCTTTTTTTTCGAGTTTTAAATTTGAGAGAAGATGTCTATGTTCCCAGCCTTTGTTTTGGTTTGGACCTAATTGTATTTGTATCTGTAAATTTGTAAACTAGACTTCACAATAACCTTACTCCAGGATTTGTTCGATTAAGTTATGTGCTTTTGGTCATGGATGACCATTTGTATATTATGTTATTATTCTATTAGGTTTACAAACTTTTGAGCGTTCGATTTTAGACGAACTATTGCAGTTTTGTTTTGCTTTGGATAACTTTGGTAAGCTTGTTTGGGTGGTGGGCCTATGTTCACCTTGATCCATTTGTTAATCAATGCCCCGATTTGGGTCGTGACACTAGCTCTCTTTAATTAACTAATTTATTAGCACCATTTGCTCTATAGTGAATCCAAAAAGAGATAGAGATGTAGTAGAAGTCGTAGCATAGCAGAGTTGTGAGCAATGATGGTAGAAACTGTGGACCCTGCGACTTAGCCTAATACTTGCTTAGAGTTGATACAACTCCGAAGCCCAATATGAAGCCCTTTTTCTTGCTGCTCTCTAGCTTCATGAAGAGAGATGGATCATTCACGGCAGGTGCAGTAGGTGTATCAGCACTATCCTACCAGCTGGTGCTAGATTGCCCAATCTCCATCACCTTTAACCCTTAAACTTCTCTTATAAATGAAAAGCAGTTATGTATGTAAAATAGAAAAATAACTATGTAAAACAAAACAGATAAATAATTGACTTCGTATCAACAAAGTTATCAAACTTTCTCTTATGAGTGTGGTCAAAAGTGTCAATAATTATAGGTTATCGACCTAACTCTTTCTCTTGTATAAAAAAATTTAAAATAATATTAACTAAAAAGGTTGTGATACAAATTTAAAACAAATATTTATTAAATAAAATGTTGCTAACCAGTCACTTCCGGTAAATAGCTGTGTTAAAGAAGTCAGATGCATGGTGAATATGCTCATTACCCATTCACTTATTCACAACTATCGTCCAGGAGTACCTTTGGAAGTTGCGGCTCGCCCATTCATCACACAACGATTTTACCAATTTTGTGGGATTTAATCTGGGCATCCATTCTCCTTCCAAAATAGTAGGCTCGATGGCTGCTTCCTGCTCAATTCAAAACACAGCTTCTAGAATACATCGTTGCATCTCTTCGCAGCTGCTATATGGTTTTTGAGACTGATTTCAATTTGTTTTTTCCCTGCTTCCAACCACTTTAGGTGGCCCATTCCAGCTTCTATTTGGCACCTAAACTACCCAAAAGTATCAAGGCTCGTTAAAGACTCCCACACTTTCGGTTGGGTGACTTTTGGTTCCTGATATTCTTGGAAGTTATGCTTATACTGTGAGTGGATAGTTCCTAGTATAATGTTTTCATTGCATTCACCACATGCATCATTACTTTTTAATTTGGAAACTACTTGTATAAACATGCCTTACTTAAACTTGACTTATGATCATTGAAGTTTTTCAAACTAGTTTTAAGTAAATGATTTTGAAAGCACATTTAAACCAAAAAAATTCAAAGATCCATTTTGAATCATTTATGCGTACATGAATATCGTTATTAGTTATTTTACATTCCTGAACATAGTCATCAAGACAAGCACTTTAACATTTCATCCTCTTGTATTTGATAAGTGTCATTGAACATATGTGTTGAATAGATTTGAAATCAATATTGACACTTAAAATAAAAGTTGATTTATGTTATTTTGACTATTGGATATATAGCTGTATTTGACTTTGTATTTGTTAGACTTATTTAACTTGGAAAGTAAATGTCATAATATTTGTTATTTGGATAATGATGTTTGATATTCTTCCATATATTTTTTAGTTTTCATCTTGGCATAAATTTTTTATTCAAATATTCTATTTTTCTTTCGAATTGTTTTATGGAGTGGTACTTTTCGAAACACCTTAGCTAACAGGGTATAATTATCCTATATGCACAGTTTTTTTTTTTAATATCATACCTAGTTAGGGAGAGATGCCCTAACCCTATTTGTGGTATGTGGTAATGAATTTGATATCCTAATTTATGGTGGTTTGGCATTAAGTCATTGTAACCAAAGAGGTTCGACGATTTGTATGAATTGACGAATTTGATGCCTTAGTTAGCAGGGCTTTGGTGCTGACTTGTTGTACCCTATACATATTTTAGTTTGACAGTTCTAACATTGTATAATGCTTAATTATGATTTTTCATAAAATGATTATGTAAAATGGTTTGCTCACATTACTTTGAGATTTTGGTTATACTTCTCTTACCAAATGATTATGAAAATTGTTTTAATCACCTTGCTTATATTATTAAAAATGTGTCTTTATGTAAACTGACTATTGATAAAATATTTACATTTTCGCTTATTTTGGCCTACTACATTACGTATTATCTACTCATGGAGTCTTTGTGACTCACCCTCATTAGTTAATGTTTTTCGTTTCAAATTGCTGAACTTGTATTCCGAGTTTCGATTCGGGAGAAGGCGGTAGTGTGAAGTTCTTTTTGCTATTCCCACCTTTGTTTCGGCTTAGGCCTAGTTATATTTGTATCTGTATATTCGTAAATTAGATTCCACTGTAACCTTATTCTTTGATTTGTTCTATTCTATTATGTGCTTTCTATCATGTGTATTATGTTATTATTCTATCAGGTTTTCAAACTTTTGAGTGTCTAAATTTTAGAAGGGTTATTGTAGTTTTGTTTAATTTTTGAGAACTTTTGTAGGCTTGCTTGGGTCATGATGGGCCTAAATTCATCCTGACCCATTTGCCGTTCATGCCGATTTGGGTCATGACAAAGTTAGTATCAAAGCATGATTCTAGCAACCATGTAAGGTATAATAGGTTTAGAAATATGAAATTTGATTGTTTGATGTTTGAATTGCCTATGTGTTTGTAATTAGTGCATGCTTACTTGCTTAAATTGTGCAATGTGATTGAAAGTTGGGTTTAAAATATATGATAGGAACTTGATTCCTACAAAAATAAAAAAAATAAAAAAATTGACTATTGAACTTTGAAATTGGTATGTGTGCTTAAGGAATTCTAAACTTTTCTTTGATATACACTTGTTATTGATGATTAAGCTTCATTAGTAGGTAATAAGTTTTATTGATTTGATTTGATATTATATGCTTGGAGGAAAAAAATTTACTATCTTGGAAATTATTAATATGTTGTAGTATTTATTTAAATATAAGAATTGTTTTATTCCTATGATAATATGATTTTTAGGATTAAATTACAAGTTAATTTGAGATATAAAAATTATATGAGTTAATTGATATTATATGAGTATATGTGTATTTGATGTCTTAGGTTGAGGTTGGTTTGTGAATTGCTAAACGTGAATAGTGAGTGAATCTTGTTAAATGGATTGTTGGATAAATTTGAAAGAAAATGTTAGTGAGTCATTTTGGGTTATAAAGCTTGTTGATAAAGTAGACGTGTGTGAGTGCCCTCAAATTCAAAGAAATTGTTGGTGTGTGTAGGATTAAGAAAGTGCTGTGTGATCTTCCAAGTAAATTAAATGCTGAATTTGGTTCGTTAATATGCTAAAAATTACTAGTTATAATCACTTAAGTGATTGAAAAGTATGATACGTGACATTACTTATGTATATTGATTACTGATTTACTATGAGGATGACTTAAAAAAAATTGAAATGAAATGTGTTCTGTGAATTAGTGATACGTAAATCAAGATTCATTCTATATTAATATGTTCCGTCAGTTCTAGAAATTAAGTTATATTTCTGAAAATTTATATTTGTTAAATGATATAATATGTTAATGTTAACACCCTGAGACATACCAAGATGAATAAAGTGAATCCCTGAGGCTTACCAAGATTGATAAAGCGAATATCCTGAGGTTTACAAGATGGATAAAGCTAATACCCTAAGATTTACCGAGATGGATAAAGTGAATATTCTGAGGTATGCCTAGGGAGGGTGTTGAAGACTTGAGTACTAAATTATTATTATTATTATTGTACAATCGTTTGAAAGGGAATTGATGGATTGAATACCCTAGTTAGCGGATGCATGGCACTTACTTATTGTGACCTACGAGAATAATGGTTTTAATGAGAATTGACAGATTGAATGCCTAGATAATAGCACTGATGTTGACTTTTGTGTTGTGTGCCTATTTATTGCATTATGTCTTAGAGTCCTCCATGTTAATGCTTTATAATTGTTGTTTACAAATGACAATTCAAGAAATGCTTGCGTTTATAATTTTATAAGATATTCTTCCAATTAAAGTGTTTTACAAATACTTAATGCTTACTTGGGACGCTTTGTAGGTAAGCATTCGTTACCTAATGGATATTGCCATAGTGATTGTTACCTAAGTGATTATTGCCTAACTGACTGTTACCTGAGTTACTATTATCTCAATGGCTAATGCTTGAGTGACTGTTACCTAAGTAACTATGACTCGTGTAGTCGTGCCTCAATATTTTACTATTGCTTCTTTGGAAGAAAAAAAAATTTGTTTTAAAACTTATTTATACAATCATCAAACATACTTATGTTTCTCCATTCAAAGTGCAATCATGCATTTTCATATTTATTTAACTATATATGATTATCTAAGTAAAGCATATGAACAATCACATCATTGACATGATTGGCATGTTTTCATTAGTAAAACACTTTTGGTAAATGAACTATTTGGTCTAAGAATTTGAGAAGGATATTATATTCTTTCAAAGTAAATTTGGAAAGCAAATAAAAAATAAAAATAAAAGCAAATTTATATTACTTGTTTAATTAAGCTTTGAGGACAAAATTTCTACAAGTGGGGAAATTGTAATACACCAAAATTTCAAAATGTTTCTACGAATGCATATTACATATCTTTGTACTTGTATACTTGTTGGTGCATTTGAATTGCCTAAGTTTTATGAACCAATGATTCAATTATGAGTGAATTTAGAGTTGTACTAATATGTTATGTGGTTAAGTGCATGGAAGTAACTCTAGTAATGTTTTTGTGCTATTTGTTTGTGCGAATTGGGGCTTATTGCTTTAATTACAAGCATGAAAGTGAAATTGAATAAAATCTTTGATGCTACCATAAAATTGTTCTAGATATATGACTTTTTATAGAAATGTCTAAATGTAATTATAGTTGATATGTTAAAAAATAGACTTGTATAACTTTAAAATGACATATGGTTTGCAATATTTGGAAAAGTAGATTAGTTTAGGTAATTCATCAAAGTTAGGTTAAAATCTTGGAAATATAGGATTCTAGCATATTGATCGTTCAGTGATCCAACTAGCATAAATTGTTTAAACAAACGCAACTAACAATCCGTTTGTGTGATAAAATGATTATGTAAAATGGTTTGTTCACGTTGCTTTGAGATTTGGTTATGCTTCTTTTACAAATGGTTATTGAAAGCTATTTTAATCACCTTGCTTATATTATTAAAAACCTATCTTTATGTAAACTGACTATTGACAAAATATTTGTGCTTTAGCTTGTTCCCAGCCTATTATGTTACATACTATCTATCATAGAGTCTCTGCGACTTATTCTCGTTAATTGATGTTTTTGGTTTCAAATAGCTAATCTTGTTATCTGAGTGATTTCGGAGAAGGTGTCCACGTGAAGTTTTTTTTAGTATTCCCAGCCTTTATATTGGCTTGGGCCAAGTTGTATTTGTATCTATATATTCATAAATTAGACTCGAGTGCAACCTTATTATGGGATTTGTTTTATTATATTAATGTGCTTTCTTTCATGGATGACTATTTGTGTATTATGTTATTATTTTATTAGGTTTACAAATTTTTGAGCGTCCAATTTTTAGACAGACTATTGAAGTTTTGTTTCATTTTTGAGAAAATTTGTAGGTTTGTTTAGGTCGTGGTGGGCCTATGTTAACCCTAATCCATTCACTAGTCATAGCCCAGTTTGGGTCATGATAAGTTGGCTGAGAACTTTGAGGTAAAAATCTGACTTTTATTCTTGGGAGAATTCTTGATGATTTTGGGTTTATATAAATTGATGAATTATTAGTAATGATTAAGTTTAATTTACAGTAGAGTTGTTAAGCTTGGTCAAAATTGTTATTGTTGTTATTGGTAAAATGATGATATATATATATGTGGCCGAAATTTGGTAGTAATCGATTTATGGAAATTATGTTTTTGTGTATATATGTGAAATTTGGAGTTTGTACAATTTTAAGAAATTAATTTTGATTGGAATGGTATAGATTTTCTTGAGGAATTCAATGGAGGTTGAGAATGGTAAAGTGGAATTGATATTTTCTTAAGTAATTATGTTGAATTTTGTGGTTAATATTATATTAGAAGTATGGGTAATATGATTGATTTAAGGTAAGGCCAAGAAAATGAATTTAATTGAGAGTTGTTTTAAAACTTGAATCTTAGTGATTTTGTACATGAAATTTAATATGAAAATTTTGATTAAAATATTCTTTGGCTGAAAAGGTTATAGATTAGAATGATTGAAATAAAATTTTAATGTGAGGGTTTTGTTTAACATGACCGAGAGGGGTAAAAAGGAAGATGGAAAATTTAGAATTTAATAATTATTTAAATAAACAAATACTGAAATGAATAAATTTTACCCAAGCAAGGTTGAGGAGCCCTGACAATTGGAGTACCACGAATGAATGAACTTGGAATTGGATACTTGTTTAGACATTGGACAGAGACATTGGAATTTGGATTGAGAACTAAACTGTGGACAAATCTTTAAAGTGGGTAGTACGGTAATAGGTAGATATAAGCATATTCCTGTAAAATGTAATTTTTGGTATGTGTGAAGTTTATAACAATTATTTTTACTCCTTAAAGCTTTACCATATGCATGCATTGCTCATGAGTAATATTTTGATGAAATCACAAGGATAATTATGTGCTTGTGTTTTTGTTAACGAAATTGCATGATGTTTGATTGGTTTTTCAATTATGGAATGTGGCATTGTGGACTAGTTAGTGTGAACCGATGTAGACGTGTATCCAATGAGCTCATTATGTTGGTAGGCCTGAGGAAAGCAATATTCCTTGGGTATATACTCAGGAATTTACATTTACTATTTCAATGCATTCACAAGAATGCTTATTGCCTATTTCAATTGTTTTACATATTCTTGTTTTCTCTTTGAGTGTATACTTAAGAATTTCAAATAGAATTTTATTTTTATTTTTTCATTTGAAGATTTAGAGGGGCGATCGCAAATCCAATGATCTACGCAACCACATTTATCGCATTTACTTAATTGCATTATTTGATATAGCCTTGGAGATAATGCAAGTGAATACGTAAAATAATCAAAAAAACTTTGTTAATTTACCAATGACTTAAGATAACACTGAAAATGTAATGCCCATGCATTCAAACTTTTTCAAAATCAAGAAATCCAATTTCCAGCTCTAGTTACCCTGAAGATGATGACAATCTATCTGAATCACTTTACGATAGAAATGTGAAAGAAAAAGTTAATCCAAATGAGCTTCTTTCATCAAAGAGCAAAACACTTGCTACGGTAATTGTTAAGGATGATTTTATTGATGATGATGAAATTGTCTTAGTCCAAGAAGAAAGCAATAATGAAAAGGAAGGGTTGATTGAGATGAGATTTAGTAGTTCTTACCTGTAAATATGCAAGTATGTTCAAATATAGTTCATATCTTAAGACAATGTTATTTACTAGCTAGTTCTATGATTCATTTTATAAATAACTAGCATAATTATATAACTTGTTAGTTTTAGGTATATATATTACGCAGCCATCCATGGAGGTACGGATTATTTTAATTTTGTTTTTATTATGGAATTCTTAAATAGTATTTTTATGCTCAAGTTATAGTTTAAATGCAAAACCTTTGAATTAGGGGGGCAAAACAATCAACTACATGTTCGTTTTACCGGGATGATCATAAGGACAAATAAGACTTTTAAGAAAAGACAAAATTTCATTTGGATCAATGATTGGAATATTAGGCCAATGTTATAGTTTCAAGGTAAGAGCTTTGTAATTTTGGATTCGAGGGCAAAAAGGTAAATTACAATTCCATTTTGAATTCCAATAGTACCAGTAAGACCATAGGAACAAATAAGATATGTAGGAAGAAACATAATATCATTTGAATCAACTTTTATGATATTAGGTCAATGTTAGAAGGGCAAAACAGTCAAATACAAGTTTGTTTTGGATTCTAGGAGTACTGGCACGATTATGGAAACAAATGAGACCTGTAGCAAAAAAAGAAATGCCATTTGGATCAATGATTAAGATATTAAAGCAATGTTACAGTTTCAAGACAAAAGCTTTGTGACTTTGGGTTCAAGGGAGACAAAATTGTCAAATACAAGTTTCTTTCAAATTATTGGAGTACTCATATGACCATTGGGATGAATAAGACATGTAGGAAAAACAAAATGTCATTTAGGTTAACAGTTAAGATATTAGGCTAATGTTACAATCTCAAGGCAAAAATTTCGAAAATTTTGCTTAATTTGTCTAGGTTAGAGTTTTAACTTATATGAATATTAAGTTAAGTATAATTACATATAACTTATTTATTTTTTATGTTGTATTTTCTACATGCGTTCCTTCTCACCTTAGTCAGGTTAACGAGCAAGCTCGAGACGTCGAACACTTAGGATTATGAGATATGTTTTCTACAATTGTAAAGAATATTAATGTTACAATGAATTTTGTATTTTTTTTATATTTATAATTTAGAATATAAATTTAAAATATATTTTTATACATATATTTACAGGTAAAAAATTAAAAATTATATAAAAATAATAAATTATTTTCTCCATCTGTGTCTGCTTCTTGATTATCTGTGTCTGTAGTTTTGATTATCTATGTATGCAAATTACAAACACATATCAAATTCAAATATATATATATATATATATATATATATATATAATGCGTCTATTTTTCTACATCTGGCACAACTATATCTGTGTAGTATTGCGATGTCTCAAAACCAAACTCCGATACAAGTGAGCAATTATTGCCAACAACATGTTGTGTTTGCCATGCAAACGCAAAAAATAATATCTGAGGGTAAAGTTAATACGTCTGTTTATTTGTATTTGGCAGTAGACACAAATGATTAACTGTGTTTGTATTGTCACCTTTTGCGTCTGCATTTGACAAACACAGAAAACATTGTTTCTAGTAATGCAACCCATAGGTAGTGCCTATGTAAGAATTTATCCATTAACAAGTTCTTTTCTAATGCATGAGGTATAATGGTAAGAAATTGGTTATGGGTAATGGATTTTGAATGGAACCTAACAAAAAAAATTGGTTGTAAGATATCTCCGTTACTTTATTAACTTTCGAAGTTCAAGATAGATTTTTTGTAGTTCGTTATTTTTGATCTTTCAAATAATGTTTTTTTTTATCCTTCTATCTTGTTTGAGTGATTAGTTGTTTGATAAATTAATGCTCTTTGGTAATAGAAAGTTTTTTTTGGATAAGGTGTATTTTAGAGGTTGGAAACTATTCTTTATCTTGATAAGCTTCTACTATCATATCTTTGTTTTATGCACAATATCATTGTTTTCTTTATTTGATTGCCTTAGAATATTTAGAAGAAATGGAAGTAATAATAAGTTTCACGATTTTTCTTCTATTTTTCTTTGTAAGAGTAACTGGTTCTTTTTTTTTACTTGATCATTTGGGTTCAAACTTCAAAATATTGAGAGAATGAAATATATTTTTTCCTAATTGCTTGCCTTTATAACAATCACTTTAATTTAGTTGCATTAAGAGATTGATGTCTGCTATTTAACGGCCTTGGTAAGTCGATGGAAATGTATATGCTAGTTTTATTTCAAGAGAACATAAGCACACAAGATATATTAACCTTGTACTTTTGTCTTTGATGGCATAATTAAGCATAATGTGAACCATAGAATTAACGCAGGGTGGATGAAGTGACAAAATACATTGAGAGTTTTATGTGAACCTAAAATCCTGAATAAATTGAAAAGAAAATTATAGAATGGTAATGAAACCGGTTATGTTGTATGGCTACCAATGTTGTATGCAGTCCAGAGACAACACTTACAAAAGATATGAGTAGCTGAAATGCGAATATTGATATGGATGACTGAACATACAAAAATGATTGAATACGAAATGAAGAGATCCCTAAGATGGTTGAGGTAGCAACCATCGAAGAGAAAATGAGGGAGAACCGTTTACATTGGTTTAACATATCCAACATAGGTCAGTGGACGTCGTAGTTAGAAAAGTAACTTGGTACATTTAATAGGTGTTAGACATGGTAGAAAGAAACCACAACTTACATTGGGGCAGTCATTGAGAATGATATTATTGTTCTAAGTATTACTGAAAACTATGCATTAGATCATTGCAAATGGTGAAAAAGAATTCTTATAGTCAACACCAACTAATTTAGAATTTAAGGCTTAGTTAAATTGAGTTAAGTTGTTACATATTCATTTGTAAGTGTTTTCTATGGTTACCAGTTACCTGTTAAACTTCTAGTTCACTATTTCTCATATATATTTGGATCTAAAATACTTTCCATTATATTTTCTTGTAGTGCTATCATAGACAGCACGCATTTGTTTCGGAGCAGTCTTTGGAATGTCTCCCAAAAGATAACCAAAAACTCGTAATGTCCATATCGAGTACAAAAAGTAGTCTTTAGAATGTCTTCTTCCTTAATTTAGAGTTGATGATACCCCAAACAAAGGTCAATCTTCAAAAATACTGAGTTCCTTACAGCTGATCAAATAAATCATCAATCATGAGGAGAAGATACTCTTAACTGTGACTTATTTCAACTGCCGATAATCAATACACAGTCTAAATGAACCATCATTCTTTTTAACAAATAGGAAATAAGCACCCCAAGGAGATGAACTAGGACGTATAAATCCCTTATCCAACAAATCTTGCAACTACACCTTTAATTCCTTTAATTCACTAAGAGCCATACGATAGAGGGGAATAGAAATCGATGGAGTACCACGTAATAACTCAATACCGAACTCTATTACCAAACTCTATTTCCCGATCAGGAGAAAGTCCAGGAAGCTCTTTAGGAAATACATCAGGGAACTCCTTTACCACCAAATCTGCCCCAAAGGAGGATACTTTAACTGAGTATCCCTAACAAAAGCTAAATAAGCTTGATGCTTCTTCCTGATAAGCCGTCTAGCCTAAAGAGCTGAAATCAGATTACTAGGAACTTCACTTCGATCCCCTTGAAAAACAAAAGTCAGCTTCTCAAGAATACTAAACTTAACATTCTTATTGTGATAATCAACTACAACATGATGGTTAGATAACCAATTCATGCCTATAATAACATCATACTCCAACATATCCAGTATAATCAAATCATCAAAGATCACTGCTTATAACAATCTTACAGGAAGGAATATACTGGTCTGCCAAGATAATCTCCCTTAATAGAGTTAAAACCGCTAAAGGAATCTCATGAGGCTAAGAGGTTCTCTTCACACAGAAAGTAAAATACGGAGATATAAAAGAATGAGTAGCTCCAGGATCAAACAATACTTTAGCACCAACTGAACAAACAAATAATCTACTTGATAACATCACAGTGGAAACTTGTGCATCCTGCGTCATCAAGGCATAAACACGAGCTTGACCCTTGCTTGCAGATGATGAACCCCTAGCAAAAGTAATACGACCTCCCTGCGATCTGATAGGTGTCACAGGCAATGGAGGTTTACCCTAAATTGAAGAAAATCTCCCAGCTGGAGTAGAATGCTCTTTCATCAAAAGACAATCCCTAATACTGTAATCCATAGCTCCACATTTAAAGCAACCACCAGACTTCTGTCTACACTGACCCATGTGTCTGAAACCATATATAAAGCATACCAACACCTTAAAAAGATCGAGGCCCACTAGACGATGCACCCTACGACTGACCTCTGAATCCTTGTCTTACCTGGCCTTTGCCTGCTTGAAAACCTCCTTAATAAGAACCACGCCTAAAGGTAGATTCACCCCTAGGTCTACGGGAACTATAAGCTCTGGATGTAGAAGAACCCTCATGTCTCGCTTTCTTATGAATCTCACGCCTTGACTATCTCTCTAAGATTCGAGTCTCTAATCGATATGTAGTATCAATGACCTAAGTATAAGTAGTAGTGTTTGTCATGAACACTGATCAAAACAAAGAATCTTTTAAGCCGTTAACAAACCTCTTTACTCGTATCTGCTCAGTGGCCACCATATGAGAAGCAAAATGAGACATCTAATAAATCGAGTCTCATACTTTGCTACTGATATACCATTTGTCTGAACCAACAACTTAAAATCCTAATCGTGCTTATCTTGTACACTTTCAGGTATGAAGCGATCCATGAAAGCTCCACTAAACTCTAACCACACTTGTAGAATAGGCTATGTTTGCCGCTGCACGAACATCTAATACCAATTATAAGCCACATCGTGTAATTGATAGCTAACTAACTCAACAGCACGAACAAGATCACATCTTAAAGCTATACATGATTTATCTGACTCTTCCAAGAAAGCATAAGGATTCTAAGCCCGGTCCACACCTAAAAATCTCAGTTGTTGTATCTTCTTAAAATCATGAAGTGCCACAAATATCCCTCAATCCTGCTAAACTGGAATGGGAGAATTTGCCTCTTGCTGAGGCTAAACAGGAGGAGCTACTGAAGGCTTTGGCAAGGCCTTATGTTTTTGGGCTAGAATTCCAACTAGATTACCTACTTTTCGCTAAACATGATCCAATCTGTGTACTAGCTGCTCCATATCAAGACTAAGTGCTATTGCCTGAGCTGGTTCAGCAGCTCTACCTCTGCCTTTACCACTTCCTTATTGACCTCTACCTCTTATCTCCGGTGCCTGAGAACTGGTAGATTCCTGGTCAGAGCCAGCCTCTTACTGTCTACCTTGGCCAGCAACATGGCCGCTACATCCCATCTTGTCTAAAATAAATACCAGTGAATTCAATACACATTTATCATATAAAGCGAAGAACAATACTTTAATAAATCACAACTTAAAGTTTCAGGATGAATTAGAATGCCTCACTGAGTTCACATAAGTCCCGGGTAACGTACGAAAACAAATTAACAAAGTCTCGTACTTGCAGTCACTAACATAAACCTGACTCTAATACCAACTTGTCACACCCTCATACGAAGGTCTGACTGGTTAAAAAAATGGATAATCATACCCCCTTAACCTTACTTCACATCAAGTGAATACAAATGACTCTTGAAAATTTATAGTAAAAACAAAGCTTTGATGCATTAGATTAAATATATATATATAAACTTGCATAGCAACTGTAGGACAATTTTAATTGAAAATTTTGGCAGAGGTTCTCTAAAAGTTGAACATACCCAATAATACACACGTTTATAACTTGATTACAAATAACTAGTATATCACAGTGTTAATATACACAGAGGAGCTCAGCTCCATTCAACACTATATACATAATTAAAATACTAGACATGGCAAACCACAAGAAAACCTAATGTGATTGCAAATGTCATCCTTCAGCTTCAAGTATATGATTCTGGACTATACCTTCCCGCAAGATGATCAGCAAGTCACAAGTTCCTAGGCAACGATCACTGATCTCCAAATGCTAAAAAATATATCAACAACAAAAGAGTGAGTCACAATGATTCAGTAAATGAAAAATGTACTTGAAGTACCAGCATCAATCATAGCATAAATAACACATATTCGTCAAATAAATTCATATTAACAACATTTCATATATCACGTACGAATATTTCAATAAACAAATATTAACTCCAATCATTTATACAAAGCACAAGATAATCGATCAATCAATTTATTTAAAACATACAATTCACACAATTCAACTAAAGGGCCAATTAGAGTTACCCAGCCTCGTAAACCAGATATCCTCTTATTAGGCTTTTTTTTTTTTTTTGCCCACACTCCATATATATACTCTATACACAATCCATCCCACCAGTACTCAATTATTTTAAAACACTTATCAGAATCAAAATAGCTCAGAATATTTCAAAATACCAGATTCTATTTCAAAAGTAAAAATCATTTCGAAAATAAAACACTTTTATTGGCCCTTATCAAAGACAAACAAGATCAAGTAGCAATCATCATTCAAATATTCAAATTCAAAGCAATTTTCACATAATTTTCTAACAAACAAAGAGCACGTAATTTCACTCACAAAGCCTAAGCATGAGATCCATCGTCCGTCTAGACTGCAACGGTGTCAATAAATCCTCAACATGATCTAGAGCTAAAAATCATAAATTCATATATTATTCATGATAATTATTTTATAATCAATTCTACAATTTCTCAATACAATATATATATACTTAACATATTACTTGAAATTTAATTTCTTTTGTCTAACCTTTTCACAACTATCTCAAAGTTACATTTAATTTCCTTAAATGCATTTATATGTATATTTTATACATTCACCAAGAAATTTCATACAATTTACTAATTCAATATTACTTATACTCTACTCAATATGTCTTAGACTAACATAGTCAATTTACATATCTTCTAATTGACTATTTAATTAAGGGAACTTATTAAATTATATATATATCAACCTCTAGTTTTTTCCTAAGAAATTTTATGGAATACCTTATAGATATGTTTTTTCTTTTATTCACATATAGATATACTTTTCAAAATAATTAACGAAATTTTAAGGACACTTATATTGATTAACTTTTTAGTTATTGAATTTAACTTATCTTAACTTGGCTTAACTTAATACTTAAATTACATAACTCTTAACTAACTTATTCATTATCTAAAATCCATATATATATATATAAATTAATTAATACAATTCCTAAGCATACTTGATTACTCTAACTAAATTATTTTACATTTCTACTTAAACTTAAAGAACTTCCAATTAACTTACCTAGCTAGAATTTAATAACACTTAAGCCTACACTACTAATTTAACCAAATCAAATTCTAAGGCAATAAAAAAAAATTTACATACTCCCTTGTTTCCTTAATACCATAAAACTCAAGTAATCCTCCAAGAAAACAAGTTTAAAATCATAAACTTGGAGACAATTTAAACCTTGTCATGACTTATGGCATGTGCGGCAGCAAACTTACTACCTTAATTCATTCTATCATGAAATAATATGAAGACTTTTGCTAAGGAAGTGATTAGCAAACTAGGACAAAAAGAGGCTGCCGTGTGCCTCCTTCTACATGGTTGAAATTTGCTAAAACAGGGTATGGCAGCAGCTCTTACCACAGCTATTACCAGCCACCATCAAACCTTACTCAAACCACACTCACATAATCACCCACTCACACTAGAATTTATAAAGCTCATGGCAACAACTAGGACATCTTGGCTGAAGTTTCTTGGCTCAAAACTAAGCACACATAGCCACTAAAAATTGATACACCTAACGACAACAAGAAGAGGAATTAACTAGAACGAGAAGTTTTCCAGCGCCTTAAAGCTAACAACTACAGTTGAAATGGCGTTAAGAGGGGAAAGGAAAGAAAAACATGGAAAGTCTCATACAAAGAGAAGGATATTGGCAGTGGAACATAAAAAGGTGGTGAAATGCAATAGAAAAAATACAAGTCCAAGTCAAAAAATTTCATTTTGTGGTGCTAATTGAATCCTAATTATATGTGGTTTGATATATATATATATATATCCTAATCTTTATAATCACATACTCATTGTAATCATCAATAATAGTAAAAATAAAAATAAAAATTACACATATAATTTTCAAGTTTTTAAACTAACCAATAATATAGATAAATTTAATTTCCTAATTGCATGTATATACATATATGCATATATAAGTTTTTAATTTAATTCTAATTTGAGTAAAATTTCATCTACCTAGTCACTCAAATTACCTACGAATATTCTAAAATATACCTTGAACTATCAGGTTATAACAATGGGTTCACCATGGCTACAGCTTATGTTACTAATACACACTAGAATCCTTTATGTCCTTATTTTCTTCATCCAAATGAAAATCCAACATTAGTTTTGGTATTTTCAATATTATCAGGTTCCAATTATTATTATGGGCTAGAGCTATGAGAATGGCTCTTTTCTACAAAAATAAACATTAGTTTGTCAATGGTACAATTCCTGCACAAGTAACCACATATCCCTTATATTCCATTTGGGAGATATGCAACACGATGGTTCTCTCATGGATTACTCGTTCATTATCTCCATCAATTGCCTAAGATATTTAGTGGATGGATAAGTCAGTTGATATTTGGAATGATCTCAGAGACAGATTCTCTCAAGAAGACATATTATGTATCTCATACTTGCAAGAATAGATTTATCCCTTTAAGCAAGGTGATTTTTCCGTAATCGAATATTTCACTCACTTAAAAATTTTGTTGGATGAATTGGTCAATTTCCATCCATTTCCTATATGTTCTTGTGCAATCCCCTGTTTCCCACTTCCATCTATCAATAAGGTTTTCTTGTTTGTTATCCAATAAGAAAGACAAATGATGACTGCCAAAGATCATAAGGTGTTTGTAAACAAGATATTACAAACTTCTGTGAATGATAGTTTTAAGGTAGCAGATTCACAAACAACATTCCTAGGAATGCCTATGGTTGATGTCCCCAATCATCCACAAATAACAAAGTATGTACTTACTGTAGAAGGCCAAGACATACTGTTGATACTTGCTATAGAAAGCATGGTTTTCTCCCAAGATTTAAGTTCAAAACATCCATTACTTTAGTTAATAATGTTCAAACAGATGAATTCATACCATAACCAGATTCTTCTAAATTTAATCGTGGAGATCCAATTGTTTCTTTTACTCAAGAGCAGTATCAGCAACTGTTGGCTATGCTTCAAACCTCACCTACCATTTCACATGTGTCAATCAAGCCAATACTCATCTTCAGCCACTTTTAGGTATTTTCAATTCACTGTCCAGTGATGGTAAAATTCTTTTTTATCTTGTCCTTCTAAATCACGTCATTGGATATTAGATATTGGTGCAACAAATCATATTTTTTATTCATTGTCCATGCTTACTAGCTATAAAAGTATTAAACCCATTGTAGTTTCTCTTCCAAATGGCAATCACATTTCTGCAAAATATTCATGTATAATTTATTTTTCAAATGAAATATTCTTGACAGATGTTCTTATATTCCTCAACTCACATTCAATTTAATCTCTATCACAAAACTTTCATCATTTTTACTTTGTTGCTTACTTTTTGAAGATTCATATTGTTTTATTCAGGACCTAAAAACATGGAGGATGATTGGATTAGCTAAGGTCAAAGAAGGATTGTATGCATTAACAAAACCTGGTTTTCCATCACCAACTACTGGTGGCACTTCAAACTTTTCATTTCATTTGTAAACTCATCTATTAGTGATGTATCTTTTGACCTTTGGCATTATAGACTTTGTCATTTTCCAAAATCTATTCTCAATGTATTGCATCAAATCCATCCTTTTATTTCTTCACATTGTGCTATTAATCTATGTGATGTCTGTCAATAAACTAAACAAAAGAAATTGCATTATTCTTTAAGCACAACTAAATCTAATAGAGCTGTTAAACTCATTCATGTTGACATTTGGGATCCTTACTATATTCCTTCTATTCATGGTCACAAATATTTCTTAACTACTATTAATGATTTCACTCGAAACATATGAATATTTTTTAATTAACCAAAAATCAGAAACAAGAAGTTATCTTCAAGGCTTTTTTGTTGTGATTAAAGCATAGTTTGAACTCAATGTTAAGACCATAAGATCGGATAATGGACTAGAATTCTCAATGACCACATTTTATCATTCAAAGGGCATAATCCATCACACCACTTGTTTAGAAACTCCTAAGCAAAATGGCATTACAGAACACAAACACCAACACATCCTTAATGTACCAAGAGCTCTTCTATTTCAAGCTCAACTTCCAAAGGTATTTTGGTTATATGTTGTCCTTCATTCGGTTTTTCTTATTAATAGAAAACCTATACCTCTACTTCAATACAAATCTTCATTTGAAATGATTTACAATAAATGTCCAGATTGTTTAAACTTGAGAGTTTTTGGTTCCCTGTGTTTTGCATCTACTTTAACTACGAACAGATCCAAATTTGATTATAGAGTCCAAAAAATGTCTTTTCCTCGATTTTAAACATGGAACAAAAGGGTATGTTCTTATGGATCTTCATTCTAAAGAAATCTTTCTTTCAAAAAATTGTCAAATATTATGGACATGTTTTTCCATTCTCTTGTACCATTTCATCACATGATTCTGACAATACTAGTTATGCCATCCCTCAGCCAAATAACATCACTAACACTTTCTACCCTGATCCATCTGATTTCTCCTATTATTTCTGTTCATCCAATATCCATTACTCCACAATCCTCTACTTCAAGAAATTCTACCAGAATCATATAACCTCCATCTTACTTGCAAGATTGCCATCACAATCTTTCAACACCAACAGCTGCTAATCAGGTCTCCACAAGTACTCGCTATCCTTTTTCTTCTGTGATTTCATATTGTCATTTATTTGCTGCTCACTATACCTTTAGCCTTTCCATTTCTTCTTCTATTGAACCACAAACATATAATCAAGCCATTAAACATGAGGTTTGGAGACAAGCTATGTAGTCTTAAATTTCAACTCTTGAGCAAAATACCATTTGGATACTCACTGATCTGCCACTGAGAAAGAGACATATAGATTGCATGTGGGTTTATAGAATTAAATACAAAGATGATGGTAGTGTGGAGCGTTACAAAGCACTCCTTGTAGCTAAAGGTTACATACAAATAGAAGGTATTGATTACTTTGACACCTTCTCCCTAGTAGCCAAAATGACCACAGTCAAATTACTTCTAGCTCTTACACCCATCAATCAATGTCATCTTCAACAATTGGAAGTCAACAATGCCTTCTTACATGGTGATCTTGATAAAGAGGTATACATGGTTTTGCCACCTGGTTTTCATTCTTCTAATCCTTATCAAGTTTGTAAATTGCAAAAGTCTCTTTATGGTCTCAAGCAGGCTAGCATGCAGTGGAACTCAAAGTTGTCATCTGCTTCACTTTCAAATGGCTACACAATCTAAGTTTGATTATTCTTTGTTTGTGAAAGCTAGCTCTACCTTTTTTTTATTGCCTTGCTTGTTTATGTAGATAATGTGATACTTACAAGTAATGACATTCAAGAAATCACCAGTATTAAAACATATCTTGAAGATTGTTTCAAGTTTAGGAGATCTTAAATTTTGTCTAGGCTTAGAAATTACAAGATCATCAAAAGGAATCTTTATTTCTCAACAAAAGTGTGCCTTGGAGATACTTTCTGATTCATGATATCTTGCCTCTAAACCTGCCTCAACTATCATGGATTCAAGACTTAAACTAAGCAAAGATACATGAATCCCTTTATCTGATATCTCTGGTTATATAAGACTAATTGGGAGAGTACTTAACTTATGCACCACCAAACCAGATCTTTCCTTTGCAGTTCATCAACTTAGTCAATTTCTTTTAGCTCCTACTTCCATTCATTTGTAGGTAACTCATTGAATTCTTGGATAAGTTAAGGTAGCTCCTGGTCAAGGCTATTTTTTTTCAATCTGCATCCTATCTTCACTTAAAGGCATTTAGTTACTCTAATTGGGCAGGATGCTTGGACACTCGCAGATCAGTTATTGGGTTTTGTATCTTTCCTGGCAATTCATTAATCAGCTGGAAATCCAAGAAGCAGAGTATTGTCTCCCGGTCATCCTCTAAATCTGAATATAGAGCCTTAGCTGCCACCACATATGAACTTCAATGGCTTTCTTATTTGTTACAGGGACTTCATATTCCAAAATCCAAGCATCCCATTATCTATTACAACAATCAATATGTCATTCAAATTGCTGCCAATCCTACCTTCCATGATCGCATTAAATATATCGAAATCAACTGCCATATAGTATGTGAGAAGATTCACTCTGGATTAATTCATCTCCTTCCAATCAAATACAATCCTCAGCTGGCAGATATTTGCACCAAGCCCCTGCATACTGCTCTATTTCAAACTTTGGTTTCCTAGCAGGGAATGATTGAAATCCATTTTCTAGCTTGCGGGGGGTACTACCAAAATAATTTTAATGTATTTTAAATTATAATTACTCAGTTAGAATTGTTAACAAGATTGTTAAGCTCTTTGTAATTAGGATGTTTATTAAGTGGTTATAACAGATTTGTGTATATATTTAGCTTCAGCTACACCAATCAATAGAAGTTCATTCTTTCAAATTCATAAAGTTTTATCAATAAGTAATTCATTATCTTCTTGATTTATTTAAGCATATCATTTGAATCAAACAATAATTTCAATTGGCTCCTATAATTATATGATTAAAAAAACAAAAACAAATTCTATCAATGACAACATTTTACTTATTAGTGAAAGCACCTTCCATTAATTTTGTTAGTTTATTCATGATCTAATCACCGAAAATATGTTCTGAGACCACCTGTCTTGGATAATTATTGTTATTGACGGGGCTATCTATGACAACTCCCTATCCTGATGAGTATCAGCTATAGAAAATGGAGTATCAGCTAAAGCGAAAGTGTTGTCTCTAAAAATACGGAATGTCCGAATCTCCGTTTGTAAGAGTAGTAAGGAATTGACAAGGCTTGTTTGATGCCTTAATCATCTATCCTTTTTTCAAAACAAAGTTGTGGATAGTGATTGAAAAAATTGCTGTTTGATGTAAACGGATACTGGGCTTGATCACATAAATTCGAATCTCAATTGTGTGAGAGTAGTAGAAAGTGACTAATTAATAGAGGTGCTTGATGCCTTGATCCTCTGTCCTTCTCTAAAACCAATGTTAGAACTTTTATAGTAGAGGTAGTGGTAGATAAAATTGGATTAATCAGAGATGACTGATGTGATTTGGATAATTTATAGTGATTGGGCTAATTGATGATGATTGAGGTAATTGGAGGAGACCGTGATGATTGAGGTAATTGGAGGAGACCGTAAGTGATAATTGTAGAAAAGTAAAATGAGTAAAATTTGAGTGATTGGATAATTGGAAAGAAATAGGATGATTGAAGATTGAATAACTGAAGATTTATTTGGGTGATTAAGAAAGATTGAGCCTATTATTAAATTTAATTAGTATGATGAGTTAAGTGACTAACCAATAATTTTAATGTTAGACTAATCTAATAATTAAAAGATATTATTTTTTTTTTTTTTTTATGTTAACTATCAAAATAAAATATTTTTCACACAAAAAAGCAATGCTTATCAACAAAATCTCAATTTCTATTTTTTTTTCGTCCTATTTTATTATCCACGCATCTTCTAGATGTTATTTATTATATACGTGATTCATGGAATAATAAATAATAAGAAAAACAGCTAATGGTCAATTCCTTTGGTGGAAAACTAAGAGGAGTTATTGTTCTTTTTAGTGAAGCCATTTGTTTTTTTTTTTTTTTTTTTTTTTTTTTTTCCTTTCTTATACATAGTTAAATAAAAATCTAAACTTACAATTTCTAACAATCAAGCAATTTAATTTTTACTGTCACATTCCATATAATTTTTAACTTAATATGAGATGATAAAAAATGACATAATAAACGGTGTCATAAATAGTTAATCCTATGTGTCATGATTAGTGAATAATAGATTAACACATGGTGTGTTATATAATAAATCAAAATTAGAAGAAAAATCCAATATTAAATTTTAGAAATTAAAAATATCCAAAAATAAATGGAAAACTGAATAATTAGTCTCCTTTTTTTAACTCTAAAATATTGTATTCTTTGTTCCTACGGCAACAGTACGCGTTGTACTGATCAATTTGATGTTAAAAAAACAGAAGAAATTATTATGAAATTGAGCCTAATATTAAATTGTAATAATGTGTTGGATTAAGTGACTAATAATAATTTTAATTAATATTCATTAATCAAATAATGAACAGATATATCTATATATATATATATATGTTTGTTTTGATGGTTACACAATCAAAATAAATATTTTTTAACACAAAAAAGTAATGGTTATCAACTAAAACTCAATTTCTATTTTCTTCCTTATTGTATCTTCCACGCTTCTTCTATATATTATTTATTTGATTATTTTATTATATACGTGATTTTATGGATTAATAAATAATAAGAAAAACAGCTAATTTGGTCAATTACTTTGTGGAAAATTTAAAGGAGTTATTTTTCTTAGTGAAGAATTTTTTATTTTTTTTTCTTTTTTGCATTGTTAAAAGGAAAAGAAAGGGGAAGGGTTAAGACTTTACTTTATCCTTTACACTTTAAAAGTTAAAATGCAAAAATTTTAATTTTTAAAAATCAAACAATTTAATCTCTACCATCATATATATTTCATGAAATTCAATTTAGTGGGAGGTGATAGGGAATGAAATGACTAACGGTATACTGCGTGGCTTGCTCATCATATGAAAATTGAAATTCAAGTGTTTTAATTTTAGTATGACCATAGATGATTTTGTCTTTGGTGCCGAAGAAGTTGATTGATAATGCAATATGTTAATCTATGTGATTGTAATCAGTAAATAAGGAGGAAATGCTGCATTTTGAAATGTATAATAATAGCTAGAAAATTTTCACCCACTTTCTCGGCAACCAAACATGATTTAGAAGAAAAAATTAATTTTCTTTCCAGTTTTCATTACTTTTTTATTTTTTAAATATAAAAATAAATTAATCTTTTTTTTGAATTTTTATTTATTATATGACACAGGATCACATTTTAATTCATTATTCATCAATAATGACACATGAATTAAGCTTGGTTTGGTAATGCCCTTTTGAAATGTGCTTAGGCTTATCAAAAGCATAAGTCAATTTTTTATGTTTGGGAAACAAAAAAAAAATGTGCTCTAGACTTTTAAAAGTAAGTAAGTGGTACTTTTAAAAGCTGGCTTATGCTTTTAAAGTTTAAAATAATCTCAACTTTCAATGAAAATTCATATTTATCCTTTATTAATTAATGCAGTAAGTTAATTATCTCTCTATTTATTATAAATATATATTTTAGTCAATTTAAATCTTTGGAGTAGCTTTACAATGAATTTACCAAATACTAATTTGTGGCTTCTACTTATTAAGAGCAGCTTTTGTATTATTTTACCAAACAAGACTACTGTAATTTTTTAAAAACAGCTCTATGAGACCCATAAGAACACAACACTCTCAAAAAGTCACAATATTACCAAAACAAGCCTAAGCTTGTAGGACATCATTTATTGTGTCATCCTCCATTACCTTTCTTAAGTTAAATTAGGTGAGATGTGACGATAATGACTACATTAGTTGATTTTTAAAATTATAGATTTTATATTTCAACTTTTTGAAGTACATAAATGACAATAAATTTTCTATGAAATTATAGAGACAAGAAGTATAATTAGCCTCAATATATAACGGGTCTATTTAGTTAAGTTGTATGAAAAATAATTTTCAAATAGAGATGTTTAAAAAGTATAATATAAAAAACTGAAAAAGTGTTTGGATGAGTTAACGTAAAAGCATTATGAGATATAAAAAATTATTTGATTTTATTTTTTTACTAAAATAAAAAAAAAATTGAGTATTAAAATTACTAAAAAGACTATTTTTCTAAATAAAATAATTATTAAAATTCATTTGAGCTTCTCTCAGTTTTTTATTTGAAAAATCTTCTTTTTTTATTTTTCAGTTTTTATCAGCTTTTAGAAATCTAAAAACATAAAAATATTTTTTCGTAAAATTTAAAATATAAAACTTCTATTACCAAAAAACATTCTAGAAAAGATAAATCAAAGATAAACCAAACGGGGCAAAGTTTTGGAATTGCTTAGAATGGTACATAAACCACCACTCAACGTCAGTAATATTCAAAACATAATTTGAATTTTGGAAATATGAACCAGCTGCACCTTTCAATCCAGAGCCTAACAAGTTTTTTGAAGATTGGAATTTATCCTTCTCGGAGAATCATATGGTCTTTCCGAATAAACCTTTTATTTGATAGCTAATTAACATCGATGAAGCTGCTAATATCATTCAATAAATAAAAAATTAAAGAAATGACCTGGTGTTTAATATCATTAAAAAATATTCATGTCTCTAGTGTGTCGGTGGCTCATCTTATGACTTTTAATAAATATATGGATCTACATCTCATTTAATTATGGGAAATTATTTTCTTCATATTTAATATTTTGTCAAAGTCAACTAAAATGTATTTGTACACATGCATATCAAAATAATGCAACTACGCATACACCTAAAATATACTATCTTGTTTGTTTCAATGATTTGAAGTTAAATAATTGGAATTGATTAATTGGTGTTTAAGTAAGTGATTAAAACTGGCCTGTTCCTGAAACATCACAATATAACTTTTTTAGTGAAATGAGTTTTTGATAAATTTTTCTATAATTAATTAGACGAGTTCGATTTTTGGTGGGAAGAAATAGGTAAGTATTTGTGAAAATCCTTTCTTCTAATTGTCAAAAGCTATTCCATTTAAAGAGTTTATACAGTTGTTAGGGGAGGTCCGAGAAAAAGGTTATATTCGTACACTATCATAGAGTACAGTTATTTAATCCCCTCAAGGGAAACTAGCTAGCAATCACATGTGGATTTATTCCAGAACGAACAGACTCGAGTCCTCACCAGCCACCTTTTCTTATATATAGAGCAGCTTGCTATCTAGATACTATCTTAATCAGCCTCACTAAGCTATTCTCAATTTCACTTTTTCTTATCTACCATCCATATCTATCTGATTATATATGGCTCATCATGATCATGATTATCAATTGCATGGGGCTTTGCAATTCAAAGTGCTTGAAAACTACCAAATTTCTCCACCACAAGGTTCAGTTCCTACGACCACTCTTCCTGATCTTACTTTCTTTGACTACCTTTATCTTTTTAGCTCTGAGAGTAAACACATTTTTTTGTATGAATTCCCATACCCAACTCATCATTTCTTGGAAACAATTCTGCCTTGTCTCAAACAATCTCTCTCCCTCACTCTCCAAAACTTCTTCCCATTTCTTGCCACTCTTGTATTGCCTCCAGAACCCAACAAGCCTTACCTCCATTACGTCGCGAATTCCAAATCCTCCATCCCCTTCACCGTAGTCGAATCCACAGTGGATTTCAACCACATTGTCTCTGATTACCCACTTGACATCAAAGACATGGAGTCATTTGCACCGAAGAAACGTCCTGCAATTGTGTTGGAGGACGGCACTAGTAATTTGTTTCCCCTCGTTGCCATTCAAGTCACTCTTATATCAAACTCCGGATTCTGTATTGGTATTAATTATCACCACGTGGTTGCCGATGGCTTTGCGTTCATGCATTTCATGAAATCATGGGCGTCCGTTTGTAACAGATTATTAATTACCAAAAAAATTTCAGAAGAAGAAGATGATGATGATGAAGGAAAACATTATTCATTGCCAATATTCAATGATGGGGCTATGATTCAAGACCCAAATGGAATTGATCTCTGTTTCTTGAATCTGATGTGGAAACCTTCACCTTTTCTTTCAAAGATGTTGGAAAGGTACAAGCCCAGCTCAAGCAAAGTCATGCATACAAATTCTGAGTTTAAGGCTACATTTAAGCTTAACCAAGTCCAAGTTGATAAACTAAAGCATTGGGTTTCTCTTAAACACTATGAATCCACTAGCAGTTCGGTAGCATTACAACACTTGTCAACATTTGTAGCAGCATCTGCTTTAATTTGGGTTTGTTGGGTAAAATCACAAGACACCACAAACATTGAAGATGATGATGATGAACTCTATCATTTTTTACTTGTCGCAGATTGTCGAGGCCGGTATGAGTTTGTTTCGATACCTTCAACATACTTTGGCAATTGCGTGGCTCCGGCATATGTGACAATGAAGAAGAGGCATTTAGTCGGAGAGAATGGGATTGTTGAAGCAGCCAAAGTTATCGAAAATAAACTCAAAGATTTAGAAAAGAATGGAGTTATGAAAGGATCAGAGACATGGCCGTTAGATTTTACAGAAAAATTATATACAAAGCGTGGTGTTGTAGCTACTTGTACACCAGAAATGGGTTTATATGAGACAGATTTTGGAGTTGGGAGGCCTAAGAAATGTGAATTTCTTGGTTTACAAGGTGGAATGTCGTTTACTATTTTTGATTCCAAGGACAATAATGCTGGCGGGGTTGAAGTTGGTATGGCATTTGAAAGGACCAAACTGAATAATTTCGATGCCTTATTTCAACAGTCCATGAAAATACTCTAATTTCAATTCAAAAAAAGCCTTCCACATTGAATAATACGGGGATAGGGATCAATACCAACCTTATTGTCCTTTTCCATTTCAAATCGTAATTCTTATCTACTGTATAATTAATAAAAACCACAACCTCCTTTGCTCGTGTTTCTTTTTTTATCTCAAGATCTCCTTTTGACATAATTATTATTTTGGTTTCTCGCCATTACATCGCTAGTTTCTATTTTAATCATTCGATCGGATTTTTGTTTTAATTGAATACAATTATAATATATTTTTTAGTTAAACTTGTACATTTAAGGGAATCTTGTATCACACTATCAATAGAAACATTAGTTGGCAAAGCCTTTACAGTTGCATCAAATTGGTGTAGCCAACCTTACGTTAAATTAGTATTACTAAACTTATGCTCATTACAAGAAATTATCATAATTGCATCTGTTTATTAGCAGACTAAGATATGCAAATGGAGATAAAATTTTACATAAACAAAAAATTATATAAAAAATATGAACACAGACATAGATACTATTTTGCAGACGCATTTATTGATTTAATTTTGGCACCACTTTTCACGGGCTTCTCTGTTATTGCTATTTACTAGTTGCATCTGCCATTGCAAATGCAGATATAAAACATAATTCTATTTAATATTGTCTATATATGCATCTACCACTTAACATACTTGCGTCTAGACTAGCAACTTAGATATTTTTCCCAAATTGAAACCTAGCCCGCAAATTTCCTTTCTCCTTCTCTCTCTTTTTTGTGCAATGGACCTTTCTCTCCCTCTAAGAAAACTCTCCTCGAGACCAATCTCCCAACTTCGTCCAATCTTGTACGATTCTCCATTATATTTGAGCTTCTTCTCAAATCACTGGTTTGCTTTGGAATTTACTGAAAAGCTAAGGTTCATTCCCTCCTAGGTGGCGTTTAATTAAGCAGTCCGCATACATATACCTTCTTCATGCTATTCTTATATTAGAAATGGCTATCATTCACCTCAACATAATAAAGAAAAAAAAAAAAAAAACTAGTAAAAGATGTTGCACCTGCAAAACCTTAAAATTCAAATATGAAAGTTCCACCGTAACATAAAGAAACCTATGTAAACAAAAAAAACAAAAAAAAACAAAAAAAAAAACAAAAACAAAAAAAAAAAACAAAAAAACAAAACAATAAAAACAAAAAAATAAAATAAAATAAAAGGTGATGATATAATTCAAGACCCAAGACTTATGCTATTGGGTATAAATGATGTCTAATCCATATATATGATACAGAAAAATTCCAATAATAGTTTGAGCCAAAAAAATTAACATTATAATTATATATTTAGTCAAGAATAAAAATATATATAAAACATCACAAGGCCAAAAGAACAACAGTCTACTTTTCTCTATCTACCTATGATCCAATTCCATCAAAACACATCTATGGCACTTATGAGCACTTTTGTCTACATTTCCCACACTACAACAGGACAGTATAATTTCAGCAGATAAGAAAGCAAAGTTTCTTAGCTCTGGGAGCTCTGAATACGAAAAGGTTATAGACTTTTCTATAGACTCTCAGCGATATCTTTGTACATGATATTTTCGACTTGTTCTATGGCAATGTTATTAGGGTGAGAATTGCTTCAGGGAAAACCTAGATGCTTGTTCCTGATCTCACAAATACTTAATCTTCCACCTCAAATTAAATCTCTCCCTATGTGTCTTAAAAGAGCTATATTGCTTATTCATGTTTATGCTAAATCTCCAAAAGGAGAAGCTCCCTTCTCTGCACCTAATGCAATGACTGCTTGTAGTCAGTTAGTGTCAATATCAATGGAGGCTCAGTTAAAGTCAAATGACACGAATGAAAAGTACAAGTCTTCTAGAATTGTGAATTAGTTGTACTTGTAGCTTCTGTTTTTTGCTTTTGTGCTTGGATATATAAACTTGTAGTGGTAACCGTCAATATAATCTTTGATGTTGTTTATATTGTTAAAATTATATGTTATGTATTTTGATACCTTAATGTTTGAGTTAAATGACACTTCCCTCTCCTTCCCCTTATGGATGGAACAATATATTTAATGTTTATCAAACAATTGTTTAACAATTCATTAAGTCATCTTTTTAGATCAACCCACAAAACCTTTAAATGCCAGAAGAACAATACTCTACTCTTTGTCAATCTACCTATATATGATCCAATTCCATCAAATCACCTATGACTTCCATGACATTAAGGATAAAAAAAATTCTTGAGTACCTACATTGCGGCAGACCATATCTTGATGGCACTTATGTCTCTTGCAATAGGCCGTGTTCTTGCTAAATCTTTGTAGTTATTCAAATATATTTTATTCTAATAGGTCGTGTTCTTGCTAAATCCTATTTACTTTTGTTGCAATTTATATTCGAGCTTGATTGATGGTTGGAAGCTTTGAGTAACATACAACATTATAAAAACATAGGCTAAGAAAACTGTATAAAGAATTTATTTCTGATTTAGTGCCCTTAGGTTTTGTTACAGCCATGCCTAGATGACGTCGTATCCCCATTCGAGAACGTCTTGGAGCTTCATCTCTGTCCACAACAGCAGCTTCAGCTCCTTCAGATATAGCTCCATCTCCGTCTACAACTGCAACTGTTGTTTTGTTACTTGCTTCATCCTTAGAGCAAGCTCGGAAACTATCCAATGTGAGCTCTTCATAGATCCTATCGAGTTCAAAATCCTTACACCTGTATGTAAGTTACAATTTCAATTTTAAGAATTTTTCTTATTTATTAATTTTTAATGTATTTCATTGTTCTTGCATGTACTTAATTTGTATTGCAATTTTTGCTCATCAAGATGTCGAGCATAGGGTGAACCTTAAACCCTATGTGGAGGGAAACGTCCCTCCTTTTAATAGTGATAACAAGGAGGATCGCCCACTCATCTATACAGTTGGAGACAGGTAAATAATCTTCATATTTATATTTCATTGTTCTTACACGTACTTAATTTATACTTATAGTTTGTATTTTGCTTATGTATATATGTTTTTATCTGTATTACAGAGCATTCATTGGGGACGACCCCAAGGACATGTGTCACGTCCTACTGACTCGTTGCCTACATGGCGCCACTTAGGCAACAAGTGGGAGTTTTGTGTGGCGTACTCATACAAGTTCGTGGAGCATTCTAGAAGAATCTAGGAGATTGTGGAAGGTTCCATAACATTTTAGAAAAGTCTGGATGGTTCTAGAACCTAGAAGGTTCAAGAAGGTCCTGGAAGATTCCAGAAGGTTCTAGAAAATTATGGAAGGCTCTAAAAGGTTTTAGAAAAATCAAGAAAGTTCTGGAAGGGTCCAGAAGAAAGTGGGAGACTCTAGAACACTCTAGAAGATTTTACAAGGTTGTAGAACATCCTAGAAGATCTTAGAAGGTGCAAGAATGTGTGAAATACTCTAGAACAATGTACATAATTCTAGGAGGCCTAGATATTTCTAGGAAATATGTAAATATCTAGATATTTTGTAAGAGAGTTCTAGATGGCTAATATGAGCCGTTAGATGGAATCGATCTCCACCATTGGTTGAGGAGGTGGAGTAGTATAAATAGGCATAGGAACTTCATTTTGAAAGCAATCCAAGCAATTAAGCAATCCAAGCATTGTAAGTAAGAAAGCATTGTAAGAGCCTTTAAGTATTCAATAAAGAGTTCCTTTCTTAAAAATTCTCTTGTGTGCACTCTTTCTTACTTGTCTTTCTCTTGAGTTTGAGTGAAGCTTAGGCTGACTTAGCATGGGGCTTGAGTGTCTACGTGCCGCATGGGAGAGTTGGATTTTTCCAAGACCGTGACACATGACTGTGGGTACAACTATTTCTAATATTGTCATGAAGAACCTTACAGGTCTAATCTTCCACGGCCATAAGTTTCCTGAGGAGGTGAAAGCCTGTTGTTATAATGATTTTATGGCAAGTACAATTATACTATCTTTTAAGTTTTAATTTCATTTAATATGTTGTTAAATTAGTGACAATTTGATTTTGTTTGTAATTTATGGCACAACGATGGTTTAAACCCACTCTCTGAGAAAAGAGCTGCATCTTGAACTGTGTTCAATGTAGCAGCTGGGAAGAGATGCACTGATGTATTCTAGAAGCTACAGACCTATTTGGAAGTACATATTGGACCTGCTCGCTTAGGAGGATAAGCACTGAAATTGGATCCACAGGATTGGTGGGAGTTATTGTGTGATTAGTGGGTAAGCCCTGACTTCTAAAGGCGCTCGAGGATGATGGTAGTGAAAAAGCGAGTTGGTGATAAGCTTATTCATCATACATTTAGCTTTGTCAACACAGTTGTTCACCGGAAGCAACTGGTTAATAATGATTTATTAATAAAAATTAGTTATAGATTTGTATTACAGTTTTTTTAACTAATATTGCTTTATATATTTTGTAAAGGAGAGAGTTAGGTCGAAAAACTATAGTTTTGAAGTTTTCGACCACACTTATAAGAGAAACCTCGATGACTTTGTTGACTCGAAGTCTAAGACCCTCAATGTCAGTTGAATTTGTTTTTTTTGTTTTTTTTGTTTAACATATCTGTTTTCCATTGACATAGTTGATAACTCTGTAAAATAGAGTTATTTCACTACACTTTTAATTCCTATTTCATGCTAAATCCTAGAGTTTAAAGTTAGAATGTTAGTTAAATTAAGTGTTTTAGCTATTTTAGGTTGTTTAGGAGTTTATAAGGTTTTCATATAATTTGAAATAGTTTTTGTTGTCTAATTTATTTTAAGTGTCTTTGTAGTGTCCTAATTGAAGACAAAAAGGAAAGCATTGAAAGCTAGCACTACAGCACCAAAGAAGATAGCTCCACAGTGTGTGAAGGGTATTTTGACGAATCAGGCAGAGAGCCCTGCATCGTGGTGTGACCATGTCTGAGCCACGGCACCGTTAAAATACAATTTTCATAATAAGGCAGTGAGCTCAGCGTCGTGGTGCTCAATCACCACATGCAGCAGTGCCCCAATTCAAAATTGCCCATAATTTAGACAGAGACCAATAATCCACAACGCATTTAAGCTAAAGCTGCAACGTCAAAAAACAAAGACTACTTCTTAAATAATTAGAAAAGATGGTACTGTAACATCTAACATCATGATCAATTAGAATCTGAAAAGGACTATACAGAAGATGAGGTGTTGCAATACCAAGGAAGGCTATGTCGTGGCGTCGTTACGTACTTTAGAAAATTCCTAGTTTATTTAAACTAGGATCAAAAGGTCCATATAATGAGGTAAAGGTTAAAGTTTGAGGATATAGCATAGTTCATGATAGGGAATCCCTAAGAAGCTAGTAAAGATCCGGAGTTGTGATAACTTCTAGTCTTTTGCTCCCTTCTTATTATTTTCTTATTACTTGTAATGACTATGTCTTTTATATTTGTGTTTGCTATAGTTGGTATTTAATTGTCGTATTCTAGGGTTGGGATTGAACTCACATGTAGCCAATATGACCTTAGTTTTGATTTAATGCATGTTTTAATTTTAAATATTTGTGTTGCCTTCATCTTAATGCTTTTAATTGATTAATTGCCATTTAGATTGATTAGGAATTCTGGGGTTGAATTGGAAGAGTTAATTTTGGGATTAACCTTAGGCAATATAGCTTGTGTTTGGATTGTTCATCTAAATTGGATGATTTGATTTATTAAAGAGATATGAATACACTCTTTAGTTATAAGTAACCAAAATAGATTGGCTCTTAATGAGTTTGTTTTAGGATAATTCTCATTGAAATATAGGAAATTAGACTAAGGAAAATATACAATTACTAGACATAAGAATATGTTAGTAATTGCTTAAGAAATCTGGGTTAATATTTGGACTATTGCATGAATTGAATTAAGTTAAGGTAACTTAGGTGAAGTGTGAGGGATATTGTGAACCTAGGTGTTAGTTTATAATTTTTATATTACTTAACAATTGGAGAAATTTGCATTGGCCTCATTAAGATTTGGTTGCATAATATTGATAATTAGCTTAGTAAGTTAAACAATTCTTTATGTGAACGATCTCGACTTATATCTATATTATTTAAGGACGACATGTGCGCTTGCATAGGTAAAATCCATGTCTAGTTTTTTGCACCATTGCTAGGGAATATATTTACTTTACTTGTTAATATAATATACATATTTGATTCTAACTTAAATTCTCATTTTTAACTGTTTGTGCTATTTACATTGCATGCAACACACTCAAAACTTGGAATTAGTACCACACAATCTCTAGATCAAACGAACTTTCTGTAAGCTAAGGAAAAACCAAGTTTCTAGAAACTCTAGTGCAATGGCTGACAAACCACAAGCACCTGAAAACAAGGCTTTGAGGGATTATGATGTCCTTCTTGTGCAAGGCCTTCACTCTAGCATACAAAGACCAACCGTTGTTGCCAATTATTTTGAAATAAAACTGGGCACAATCCAGATAATCTAACAATCAGCACAGTTTGGTGGTCTATCTAGTGATGACCCTCATTCTCATTTAGTCACATTCTGGAATTGTGTGGCACATTTAACTACAATAGCATCTCTAATGATACAGTCCTCCTTAGGTTTTTCCTTTCTCACTCCGAGATAAGGCAAAAAGTTGGTTTTATTCATTATCTCAAAACTCCTTCACTACTTGGTCTGACATGGCACAAAAGTTTCTATCCAAATTCTTTTCTCCCGCCAAGACTGCTAAGCTAAGGAATGAAATCACATCATTCCTCCAACAAGATCAAGAACCACTCTATGAGGCATAGGAGAAATATAAAGACTTGATCTGTAAATGCCCACATCATGGCATTCCCAAGTGGCTGCAAGTACATACTTTCTACAATGGTTTGGGAAACCAAACTAGAACCACAATTGATACTGTTGCTAGAGGTACTTTGATGGGAAAGTCTACGGGTGATGCTTATGACCTTTTAGTGGAGATGGCCTCAAATAACTATCAATGGTTATCTAAAAGGTTAGCATCCCAAAGAGTTGCTGGGGTACATGAACTTGATGCCATCATTGTCTTAGTAGCACAAGTGGCTAGTTTGGCGAAAAGATTTGATAATTTTAGGGTGCAACAACACCCTAAAGCCGCTGTTATGGTATCTGAAGCTTGTGGCAAAGGTCATATCATGAACTAATGCCTAAATACTGAACTAGTTCAATATGTGCAGAACTTCAACTAGCAAAATAACCTTTATTCCAACACATAATTTGGGGTAGAGTTACCACCTGAACTTTAGTTGGAATAATCAAGTTGTATAAGCTACAAGGCCTAATCCACCACTAGAATTTCAAGCTCCACAAAAGCAAGCATCTTCAGAAAAGAAACCTTCCTTGGAAGACATGTTTGTACAATACATGTCTAGAACTGATTCAGTTATTCAAAGGCAAACTACCACCTTGAGAACATTAGAGATACAAATTGGCTAGCTGGCTAATACTTTGCAAGTAGACCTTAAGGTGCCCTTCCGAGTGACACTGAGGCAAACCAAGGAAGGAGACTAAAGAACATTACAAGGTTATCACTCTTAAGAGTGGAAAAGAGTTAGAGGAGCCGAAAAAGAAAATTGATAATGAAGCTTCCAAATCCCTACAAAAGAAGAAGCATTGCTTACTACAATTATGGAAGAAAAGAATGAGAAGGTAATAGTTGAACCATAAAGAACAACTCCTCCTCTTCCATTCTAATAAAGGTTCCAAAAATAGAACATTGACAAACAATTCCAGCAACTTTTGGACATGTTCAAGAAGCTCCATATAAACATACCATTTGCTGAAGCTCTTGAACAACTGCCAAAGTATGTTAAATTTATGAAGGACATCTTGTCCAAGAATAGAAGGATAGAGGAGCATAAACTGGTGCCCTTGACTAAAGAATATAGTGCCATCCTTCAAAGGAAACTAGCACCAAAGTTGAAAGACCTTATGAGTTTTAATATTCTTAGCACAGTAAGCACAAATTTCTATAGACAAGCACTATGCAATTTGGGAGCAAGCATCAACCTAACCCTAACCCTAACCCTAACCCTAACCCTAACCCTAACCCTAACCCTAACCCTAAACCTAAATCCTAATTAAGGTGGATGAACTTATCTTTCTAGCCGACTCCCTTATTTTAGATATGGAGGAAGATAAGAGAATTTCTTTGATTTTGAGAATACCATTCCTAGCCACCAGAAAAGCTCTCATAGATGCTCAAAAGGGAAAACTAACTATGAGAGCCCATGAGCAAGAAGTAAAATTCAACATCTTTAAAGTTATAGATCTCCCCTCTCAATCGGAGGACTGCTATGCACTTGAAGTAGCGTAAGAAATTGCTAGCAAGAACGCCCATGAAACAAGTAGTACTCATGATTGCTCATCATTATTGTCACCCCTTGATTACAAAACCTAGAGCGTCAAAGCCTAGAGGCTTAAACAAAAGGACAGGTATTAAGTTGTGGGAGTATATACCAAAAGGAATCAAGTTTGGAGAACCACAACTTGTTAAAGAAGACTCTACTAAAGGCCATGGCATAACTAGTAAAAATATCTGGCGAATATACAAGAGTACTAAAAGGAGGTTTAGGAATATGTGAAAGAAAAGGTAGCTCAAGATCACCATCTACCTCGACGATTCCATTTAAGCAACACAAAGTTAAGCTGATGACTTTAAACTAAGTGCTTTTTGGGAGGCAACCTAAATTTCTCAACTCTTTTCACTACTTACTTTTTTTTATTTTACTCAGCCTTTATCTCCTCTTTGTCAAGCCAAGGAAAACATCACAAATCATAGCCAGAAGCCCTACCACCATGGCGCCATGGTACTACCCGACGCGGCACCCCAACTCTAGGAATCAAGTAATTCAACTCGAAAGCATTACGTCGTTGCACATCATTCTTTCACGCCACAGCAGTGTCATTTTTAAAATCCAAGTATGAACTTATAGGCTAATATGTCGCTGCACGGTGATACACTATGCCGTGGCGACCAAATTTCAAAATTATAATTTTTCAAACAAAAAGCATGGTGCTGCGGCAGTACAACATACAGGCCGCGACATGCCGAAACCTAGAAAATTCATGTTTACACAGAAAGCAATATGCCACGCTTAAAGGTGCTGCAGCGTCCACTTTTTAAGAAATTCTGGGTTTCAACTTAAAAGGTCTGCGCTATAGTGGTATATTATTAACACTGCAGCCTCCAAGCCCATGTTTTCAAATTTTACATTTTTAAGGCATGACATTGCACCTTAGTGGTATGTCAGGAATTCTGTTTTTAAAAACTAATTTTAGACCCCAAAACCTCCCAAACTCAAAACTACCCCACTTTTCCATAAATCAAAAGTTTTAGGGTTGAATCCTTCAACCCAAACCCCGTTCCTGTCAAATCCCTTTACTTTTACACATTTTCTCTCACCCATATCACTGTTCACTCGAGTTCTTCAAGTGGCTTCAACACAAGTAAGTTTTCACATACTCCTCTTTTAATTCTTCAAATTTTTCGATAGGTAAATGCTTTTCTTGTGTTCTAAGGCTTATTTGGTTCAAGTTCAGTGTGTGGATATCTCTATTTAGGAGATTGCGCATAATTGTTAATTTTAGACTTAGGTTACGTAGGTCGTTTTGAATCAAGAAAATATGCTTATATGTTTATATTGGCTAGAATTTATGTAATGAGTATATAGAACAGCCCACTATTTCTCCCATCCCCATATTTTGTGAATGTGCTTTGAAATCCTTCTAGCAGTTGAACTAAATTTGGGGGTAAGGTGATTGAATATTGATGGGGGACTCGAGGGTTATGATTCATTGATAATAATATGCCTGAGGTTTATTTCTTGCCGTTGTTATGGGCCAGAGACCCTTTTCTTAACAATTGGGGCTGTGGTTAACCTATGTTTATAGGAATTGTGGGTTGTGGATTTAATTTAGGTCCTTGGCACTGAAAACAAATGCTACAAAATGCTCCTGTACGGTTCTACTTCCAGGGCAAGTTTTGATGCCAGTCAATTTGTGTCTACTGAAATGGAGAAATAATTCCATGAGTTATACTTCATAAGAAGTTAGTGGCTCAACGAGGTTTTCACCTCAACCCGACTACTTCCTACAAATAGTTTGGCAGATTGATGTGCGTTATTGGAGTTAGTTGTGTGCACCTACTCCAGTTGGGGTTATGGCTTTAGTACAGGAAATTCTATGCCAACCTAGTTAAGCATAAGGATAACAAGGTTATAGTCCGGGCAAAATGGTACTATTTAAAAGCACGGTAATCAATGCCTACTATGGCATTCAAACATTCTTGATATTAACAAGTATGTGCCGTACTCGAGTGGCATAGTTGACTATATGGAGGTGATCAATTCCTTATGCTACTGAGACTCCACTTCGAAGATGACTAATGAAGAACCAGTGCATTTCAAAGCAAGTCAGCTACAATCCACTGCAAGAGCTTGGTACTACTTCATTCTCTTAAACCTACTACTAAGTGGACATGCGAGTGATGTAAGAAAGGAAAGAGTAGTCCTTGCCTATGCCATCATCAGAGGTATGTCCATTGGCATTGCTCATTTAATTCACAGTGCTAAGTTATAAATAGCAAATAAGAAGAACCTTGGCTTATGGTTCTCGTCGCTTATTATGAATTATGCCACTTGGCCAGTGTACTTTGGGATGTCTCCAAGTTGTTGGAACTTCAAAAGGGACCCATTGATGATAAACTCATGCAGAAGTTCATGTATAGAAACTTTGAGGCCGGAGAGGATGATCTAGCAGCTCCAGCTTATCTGGAACCGACAGGTGTCCAAAGCCTCACTATGGCCCAACTCATCTCTCACTTAGAGGTATAGTGTGTAGAGCACTGGTAACACAACCATGCTATTAACCAACAGAATAATGAGCTACTGCGAATGATGTTGCAGAAAGGAGGATGGGATCCCACCACTGTCCTTTCATGCCCTGAGCCACTAGCTTCATTCCCTTGTCCCAAGGTCGACGATGACATTGATTTTGAAAAATGAAGGACTTATCTTTATCCTTTTATTTTCATTATGTTTTTCTTTCTTTGTTAATAACTAGGACATTGTTTAGATTAAGTTTGGAAGTGCAATTTTCAGACACTGGAACATTGCTATGTCATGTGTAAATCGTTATCCCCCATTTATATGTAATTTTTTTAGATTATGGTATCTAGGATGTAATGTTTTTTCTTTCTCATATTGTTCTAAGTAGAATTACACTTTCAAATTTGTCAAAGATATTCAGATGTTCCCCTATTCACCTAACATTGATGTTCTATAAATGATTATTATTATTTTTTATTTTTTTTTATAACCCTTATAATGTTTTTGAACCCTTGAATTAGTTTGAATTCCTCTTAAGGAAAAATCCTAGGCGAGACTTAGTTGAGAACATGATTTAGGCCATCTTTGGACTAATAGAGCCTTTGTTATCCATCTTTGTTTTTATAAATCCTTAGAAACCCACTTTTCAGCCGAAAGCCTATTTTTTCTAGCACATGCGGATTTTAACCAATTCCTTTATTGTATGACCCATTTGCACCCTATTAAATGTATTACCATTAAGCAATAAAAAAAGGATGAGCTTGAAGCAAGTTTGTAAGGGTAAGTGCAAAGCAAGGAAAATTAGGAATTGTTATCTCCCCATTTCATAAAAAATTAAGTTTGGGAGAAATATATGGAATTTCCTTGGTGAGTTATTTACAAACTAAAGGTTTGGTAAAAAAAAAAAAATTGGTGAAAAGAAAGATAAAGAAAGAAAAAAGTGGGAAGTAACTATTCCCAGATAAGATTGAAAAAGAGAAAAATTGGGCAATACAAAAAGGAAATATTTTAAGCCCAAGTTTAGTAGGAGTTGACACCAGGACAAAAAGGTAAAAAAGAAAGGTGAGCTATTGCAAAGACTTTGTGCTTAAGGTAATTAAGCTTAAATAATTCATTTCATCTAACATTTACCCTAGCCTTACATTACAAGTTGAATGAAAGATTTATTAATTTTTTACTAAATTTTAGTCTACATTAGTGGAAAGAAGAAGGAAAGACGAAGTTCTAAGGGGTTAAGTCTGTCTGGTCTTTGAGTTATTATGAAAATATCTTTGAAGCCATTTAACTTTAGTGAAAATGCCTTACACATACCCATATGAAATTTTTTCGTACATGATAAATTTGAAATTATACTTGTGTTTTATGTTAGTCAAGTTTTTGTCATAGAAGTTAAGGATTTTAGGCAAATTATTAGTCCATCATTAATAAGTTAGTTGTTATTCTTGTTTGTTTGTTTTCTTTCTTTTGCTTGGGAATAAAAAAATGCTAATTTTGGGGGTCAAATAACTCTGTTAAATAGAGTTATTTTACTGCACTTTTACTTCCTACATTGTGCTAAATTCAAGAGTTTAGAATTAGAATGTTAGTTAAATTAAGTGTTTTAGCTATTTTAGGCTGTTTAGAAGTTTATAGGGTTTAATATAGTTAGAAATAATTTTATGATTTTGTTGTCTAATCTATTTTAAGTGTCTTTGCAACATCCTAATTGAAGATGAAAAAGAAAGCATTGAAGGCTAGTGCCGCAACGCTAAGGAAGATAGAGTCGCAACACGTGAAATGTATTTTGACGAATCAAGTAGAGAGCCCTCCGCTATGGCGTGACCATGTCTTAGCCACAATGCCATTAAACGATAATTTCATAATAACTTAGAGAGCTTAGGGCCGCTGCACCCCATTTCAAAGTTGCCCATAATTTAGATAGTGACCAATGCGCTGCAAAGCATGTAAACTAAAGTCGAGACAATAAAAGACAAAGATGATTTCGTAAATAGTAAGAGAAGATAGCACCACAGCACCCAACATCATGAAGTCATGGCGTGATAGATTAGAATCCGAAAAAGACTATATAGAAGCTGAGGTGTAGTAGAGTCAAGGAAGATCATGCCGTGGCATCGTTTTGTACTTTAGAGGATTCTTAGTTTTGATAAACTAGGATCAAAAGATCTATATAATGAGATGAAAACTTATAGTCTTCTATTCCCTTCTTGTTATTTTCGTGTTACTTGTAATGGCTATGTCTTTTATATTTGTGTTTTATGTAGATTGGCTCTTAATGAGTTTGTCTTAAGATAATTCTTATAGAAATATAAGGAATTAGACTAAGGGAAATATACAAATGCTAGACATAGGAATATGTTAGTAATTGCTAAGAAATCTAGGTTAATATTTGACTATTGCTTGAGTTGAATTAAGTTAAGGTAAAATCAGGTGAAGTGTGAGGGATGTTGTGAACCTTGGTGTTAGTTTATAATCTTTATATATTTTGCTTAACAATATCTGAAATTTACATTGGCTTGATTAAGAATAATTTGCATAATATTGATAATTCACTTAGTAAGTAAAACAATTTCTCGTGAGAATGATCTCTACTTCTATCTATATTACTTGAGGATGATATGTGCGCTTTCGTAGATAAAATCTGTGTCAAGTTTTGGACATTGCTGCTGAGGAATATATTTACTTCTCTTGTTAATATTAATAAAAGCATAGTTGATTCTAACTCAAGTTCTTATTTTTAATTGTAGGTGGTATTAATATTGCATGCAACATACTCGAAACTTGGAACTAGTACCGTATGATCCCGAGTTCAAACAAACTCTTCGTAAGCTAAGGAAAAACCAAGTTTTGAGAAACTTTAGATCAATGGCTGACAAACCACAAGTACCTAAAAACAAGGCCATGAGGGATTATGTTGTCTCTCTTATGTAAGGCCTTCACTCTAACATATGAAGAACAACCATTGCTGTCAATAATTTTGAAATAAACCGAGCACAATCCAGATGATTCAACAACCTACATAGTTTGGTAGTCTACCTAGTGACGGCCCCTATGCTTATCTAGTCACATTCCTGGAATTGTGTGACATATTTAAACATAATGGCATCTTTAATGATACAGTCCTCCTCAAGCTTTTTTCTTTCTCACTCTGAGATAAGGCAAAAAGTTGGTTGTATTCATTACCTTAAAACTCCATCACCACTTGGTTAGACATGGCACAAAAGTAAATGGCCAAATTCTTTCCTCCCACCAAGTACAAGTCATTTTTGGTTTTTAGGAGTACCAGCACGACTAAGAAGATGATTAAAAACTGTAAGCATAAACAAAGATCTATTTGAATTAATGGTTAGGATATTATGAAAAAATTATAGTTTAAATGCAAAAACTTTATAAAACCGGGTTCGGAGGCCAAAACAATCAAGTACAAGTCATTTTTCGGTTTTTGAGAATGCCAATATGACCGTGGAGAAGAAGAACACTTATAAAAAGATATGGAGATCTATTTAGATCAACAGTTAGTATATTAGGTCAATGATACAATTTAAATGCAAAAACTTTGTAAAATTGGGTTCAGTGTGGAAAATGGTCAAATCAAGTCTTTTTTAAATTTTCGAGAGTATCAGCATAACCGTGGGGACGAATAAGACCTACAAGAAGAAACAAAAATCTATTTGGATCAATAGTTATGATATTATGCCAAAATTAGAGTTTCAATGTAAAAACTTTGTAAATTTGGGTTCATGGGATAAAATGATCAGATACAAGTTTTTTTTTTTTTTTTTTTTTTTTTTGAGATTACCGTCATGACCACGAGGATGGATAAGACATATTGGAAGAAAACAAAATCTATTTGGATCAATTATCAATATATTATACCCAAGTTAAAGTTTCAAGACAAAAACTTGGTAAATTTGGCTTTGTCCAAGTTACAGTTTTAATTTATATGCATATTAAGTTAATTATAACTTATTTATTCTAATTATTTCAAGTTGTGCCTCTTACATCCGGCCATTCCCACCTTAGTTAGCAAGGTGACGAGCAAGCTCGTGAGATGACAAAAACTAAGGATTAGGAGATGATTATTAGCTTTATTCTTTCATTTACTGTAAACATTATTATGATGATTTTTGTATAATATTTTTATTTATATAAAATATGCTTTTATATAGGTATTTACAGGTATGAATTAAAAATTAAATAAAAATAAATAAAATAAAATTACAAAATTAATTTTACAATCTGCATCTTATTGTTTATTAATCGAGTTTGCCTTTCGCAGACGCAAATAAGATTGAAAAAAAATAATATTGGCATCTAGTTTTATCCATCTACAGTGTACACATAATAGTTGACACGAAATTTGTAAAGCAAGTCACATTTCAGTTTCAAGTAATATAATAATAAGTAATTTTAATATGTATGCACTTAATAATAAGATTGGTTCTTAAAGCAAGTCACGTTTCCCACAAGGAATTATATCACGTTCAAGGTTAATTATCAATATGTATGCACTTAATTTTAATCAAGCCAATGCAATGTGAATGTTGGAATTCTACTCAACAAGTAATTTAAGTAAATTTAACTAACACCTAAGTTCATAATGTCCCTTACACTTCACCTATGTTTTCCTTACTTTAATTCAATTCATACAATAGGTTATATATTAACCTAGATTTCTTAAACAATTACAGGCATATTCCTATGTATAGAAATTTTATATTTCTCTTAGTTTAACCTAGATTTCTTAAACAATTACAAGCATATTCCTATGTATATAAATTTTATATTTCTCATAGTTCAATTCAATATATTCCTATAAGGATTATACTGAGGAAAATTAATTTAAGAACCAATCTAATTTGGTTACTTGTGGCTAGAAAGTATATTCATATCTCTTTAACAAATTAGATTATTCAATTGAGATGGATAACCCAATTACAAGCTACGCTACCTAAGACTAACCCCAAAATTGACTCTTCTAAGTCAAGTTCAAGATTCCTAATCAATCTAACTGATAATCAAGCAATTAGAAGCATTAAGAATAAGGTAACATAAATATTTTGAACTAAAACATGTATAAAATCAAATCAATGGCTATATAGGCTATATGTGAATCAAGTGCAACCCTAGAATATAACTACTTTATACTAGCTATAGAAAACAACAACATAAAAGAAATAACCATTACAAGTAAAAAGAAATAAAGAAGAAGCGTGTAGAATATTGGATTTTATCAAAACTCCAGGGTCTTCACGATCTTCTTACATTCTCTCAACTCACTAGCTCTGGTGTATATTTTGACTTTAGCCTTCACCTCCTTATATAGGTCTTTTTTTCCTAGTTTAATAAAACCATGAGTCCTTGGAAATACAGACGGCGCTGCGACGCTTCATTCCTTGGCATTGTGGTGCCATAGCTACTGACTAGTCCATATAGGACTCTAACTTCTCACGCTGCGGCATCCTCATGTATGGCACTACGGTGCTGCCTCCTTTGGTTGCTTACAAAGTCGTCTTGGTTGATGGTACAGTGAGATGATACTCACTGACTTTGACTTGAATTTCTCTAATTAGGACATTATGGTGTCCCTTGGTATAGCATTGCAGTGCTTTGCTTTCTAACTTTGATGAGGGAATTCTCAAGCTAAGGCACTGCAGCACAAAGCTCTCTGACTTATTCTTTTACTTTGCCTTTGAGGCGCCACAGTGCCATAGTACATCACATCATCATGCGAGACTTCTAGACTTCCTTCTTTTTCTTCGATTAGGACACTACAAAAACACCTGAAAACAATTTAAATAACCAAAATAATAAAAACTTCTCCTAATTTAATTAAAATCCTAAGAACTCTTAAACAATCTAGACTAGGTACAAAACACTAATGGCTTGTTTGGTGTATCATATAGGATTGTATAGTATATGATTATACAATGTATTAGGCTGTATAGCTTAACAATTGTTATATTGTTGTCTTGTCCTCCCCTTCTCTAATGTATAGCTTTATATTGTCAGGCATAGTATAAAACGGAGTCAATAGTATAAGTTTATACTATCATGTCGCTGTCAAACACTGTATAAGAGTTAATTGGATAATCTTATACTATCATGTTATCCTTATACGGTGCACCAAACGAGCCTTAATTTTAAATGAATTCTAACTTTAAACTCTAGGATTTAGTACAAAATAGGAATCAAGAGTATAGTGAAATAACTTTATTTCATAGAATTATCACACCCCAAACTAAGCATTTTGCTAGTCCTAAGCAAAAGAAAGAAGACAAACAAAAATGAAACAGCAATTGAATTTATCAATGATTAACTAATTATTTTCCTAAAATCCTCAAAGTTTATAACAAATACTTGACTCAAGACAAAACACAAGTATAACTTTAAATTTATAATGTTCGGGCAAACTTCATGTGTATGTGTGCAAGGCATGCTTACCAAGGTCAATGACTCCAAAGAAATTTCAACTAGAATAACTTATGGACTAAACTTAACCCCTAGAACTTCATCTTTCCTTCCTCTCTTAACTAATAAGGCTAACATTTAGTCAAAAATCAATAGTTCTTAAATACAGCTTGTAATGTACGATTAAGGTAAAGGTTAGATAAAATAGATTGTTTGAAGCTCACTTACCCTAAGCACAAAGATCTTGTAGGCAATACCCTCCTTTGCCATCCTTTGGTGTCAATTCCTACTCAACTCGGGCTTAAAATATTTTTTCACTTGTAACTCGACTTTTTCTCTCATGTGTGGGCATGACTTATGAATGCTTCCCACTTTCCATCCTTTATCTCTCTTTTCACCATTTTTTATATGCCAAACCTTTGGTTTGCAACACTTTTGATTTTCAAGGAAATTACCAAATATTTCCCCAATTTTTTTTTTTTTTTTTGTAGGGAAGAACAAAACTTCTATTTTCCTTGCCTTACTTACTCCCAAATTACTTCAAGATCACCTTTTAAACTCAAATTTCAATGCATGATCAATATGCTCAAAGTAATAAGGTGCAAATGAGGTCAATGCATAAATAGGGAATTATCATGGGATTAGGGGAACATTGAACATCAAGACAAATAAAATTGAAATTCCATACTTAACATGTTACAAAAAGAAAACACATTATAACCTAAGATCCATAGTCTAAATAAATTATAACTTAACAGCAAATGGGAGTTTACAACTTACACATGTTACAAGAGTGAAGCATTTAAAACAAAACTGAAGCAATTATACCTCATAAACTAGAATAAATAGTGTCACAATGTTTAATAAAAGAAAGAAAAATAAAAATGACAAGACAAAGAAAAGATGACTTCCCTCATTCATCAAAATCAATGTCCTCATCAACCTCCAGATGAGAGAAAGGAGCTGGCAGCCAGGCACAAGTAGGCAAGGTACTCGGGTCCCTCCCTCTATCAATCAAAACTTCCTGAATAAGTTAAGCACATGGTTGTACTACCAATGCTCCACACACCATACCTCAAGGTGAGAGATGCATTACCCTATTGTGAGTGATCAAACATTGTTCGATTCAACATAAGCTGGAGCTAATGTATTGCCTTCTCCTGCTACAAAATTCTTGCTCATAAAATTTTTCATGAGAATGTCAATCAATGAAGCCCTTCTGAAGTTCTAATTGCTCAGAATCATCCCAATTTATACCTAGTTATGCGACATAATCCCTTGACTAAGGAAGGAACCACAACCTAAGATGCTTAGCATTAGTACTAACCATAACCCAAGATGCTTAGCATTGGCACTTTGTAACATAGTGTTGTGAATTAAATAGCCAATGTCAATAGTCATACCTTGAATAATTGCATAAAGTAGTATTGCTCTCTCCTTTGAACATCGTTGACATGTCCACTTGGCAGCAGGCTAGAGAGAATAGTATAATACCAAGCTCGTGTTGTGGACTGCAACTGACTGGCCCTGAAATGCACTGGCTCCCCATTTGTTATTTTCTGAGTTGAGTCTTGATAGCAATGGGCGCGATCACCTCTTGATAGTCTACTGTGTCACTAGAGTAGCGCACATAATCAACTATGTTAGGAAAATTCAGTGTCACATAATCACCTCATGATAGTCTATTTTATGCTCGTGAAAGGCATCAATCTTCTATGGACTATTACCTTGCTGTCCACATGCTCAATCAAACCCATACCCCCATAATTTCCTAACAACACAAGTCAACCACATCCCTAAATGCACAAAGGGTCTCAGTCTCATATAGTATCAGCAATGTATCTTCAACTTAGGGATGTTATAGGTAAGTAATAGAAATTAAATTCAAACTAGGCAATCCCATCATCAATCAAGAACAATGACAAGCCACCTAAACTCAGTCCACAAACAATGTACCTGGAATAATAAGTCACCTTAACTAAGAAAGAGAGTGAGGATATAGGCAAAATATAATGTATATCCAAACAAAAGTAATTCATCAATATGACCTTACGGGTTAACCCAAAATGTAAACCACACGTAACCAACCCCCAAATTAATATATATCAAAACCATGAAAAATTCAAAAAGAGTCACCATACTCAAGTAATTAATCATTTACAGTCAACCACTATCCACAATTATGCTTTAAAGTTAACCATTAATTTTAGAAAAAGAGAAGAGTGAAAACCTACTTCAGTGCTAAAATTTGGAAGGGCAGAAATGTGAGTAAAGGTGAGATTGAGCCCCAAATCGAGCGAGAGAGAAGGTAACTTTCAAAGGTTAGAGGCCTAAGAGTCGACATTTAAGAAATATGAGGGGTGGGTTTGTGTTTTGGTAATTTTAGGATTCAGATTTCGAGTGTTTTAAACAAAATTCCCGATATAGGTACCGTAATATTGTTCCCTAAATTTCAAATTTTAAAAACACCAGCTACAAGTGCCACAGTATGCATGAAAGGATGCCACTGTGTGATGCTCTTTGTTTAACTAGATTTTATTTGTGGAGCTGCCACCTTTATTGGGTGTGAAGCTCACTAACTTTCAATTTAATTTTATGGGTTTTGGATGCCGAGGTGTGATGGTAGACAACTCCACAGAGCCTAACTCTCTAACTTAATTGTAATTTTGAAATAGGGGCACCATGACGTGATGTAATGTTGTGCCACAGTGTTGTAGTATTTGAGTTATATACCTGGGTTTTGATAAATTGAAGCCATGGCGTATGGTGATGTAGTGTCGCGACGTGATTCTCTCAGGTGAACTTCCCTGTTACTTGTGCATTGGGCACCGTGGTATGGGGTCATTGTACACCGTGGTATGGGGTCATTGTACTGCCAAAGTTCAAAACTTAAAACAAGAAAAAGTTTTAAGAACTTAGGTTGCCTCCTGAGATGCGTTTGGTTTAAAGTCCTCGACTTGACTTGATTGTGCTCAATTGGCATTGTCAAGGTTTATGGAGGTATAATGGTGATTAATTTTCCCTCCCCAATAGCATTTCAACCGTTTTCCATTCACTTTGAATGTTCTATGCGGATTAGTGGCAATAAACTCCACCACTCTGTATGGGAATACTTTAGTAATGGTGAATAAACTGGACCATCTTGACTTGAGCTTTCCCAGGAAGAGTCTCAACCGAGAATTATACAATAGGACTTGTTGACCTAGTCAAAGCGGTGTTCAACAATCCTTTAATCATGCTACCTTTTAGTCATCTCTTTATAGAGTTTGGCATTATCGTAAGCATTAAGCCTAAACTCATCCACCTTATTTAGTTGGAGAAGCCTCTTCTCACCAGCTTCCTCAAGATTGAATTGAGCTTCTTGATAGCCTAATAGGTATTGTGCTTCAATTCAACTGGTAAGTGGCAAGTGTTGCCAAAAACCAGCCAAAAAAGAGACATACCTAAAAGGGTCTTATAGGCTATATGGTATGCCTAAAGTGCATCATCCAATCGCTTGACCAATTCTTTCAAAAAAGACATTATCTTCTCTAAGATCCTCTTGATCTCCTGTTGGTTACCTCAGCTTGTTTACTTGATTGTGGATAATATGCTAGTGCCACCATGTGTGTTACCCCATATTTAGCAACAAAGGCCACCACTTGTGTGACAACCTACAACCTATTAAGGCTAACATATTTGTCAAGGTGCTCAAGTAGTGATTTATAGTATCATATGTCCAATGATTTTTGCCAATTAGCCTACTTTACTTCTATAACTTATATGTATATTAGTGATATGTTTTTTGTGCCTTATAGATTTCTTTATGGTGCATTGCAGGTTCATGGTTGTCAAATTTGAAGACTTGGACATAACTGAGTAAAGACATCTAAGTCAAAATTTTAGGCTAGTTTACCTGCTTTGTAGTTTTAAAATTGTTGTAAGCTTTTGAGTTCTTGTAACATTTCTTAAGGTTGTAATAGTTATTCTAAATGAATGAAACTTCTACTTATTTTGCAGCATGGTAATATTTGCATATGTTTGGAAATCTGGTAATACAATTTCTTGTTTATCTTTATAACTTTACAATTTTGCTTCCTAACACTTTCCTTAATAGGTAACCACTTAATTATCATATTTAAAATTTCAACTTTCAGACATATGTAGTAGATGAGCTTAAATAAAGAAAACCAAATAATGAGATTAAAGAGGTCATAATATTATTTCCCCTCATTTTATTAACATGGAGAAAGGTATTTACAACATTGTTCCACAAGGTTAAACCTTGGCCTCATACACTTCAAAGGACTTTTACAAAATACTAAGACATAGCACTTAAAAGTTTAACTACATTACAAGTTATGTTTTAGACCTCATATACAAACCAAAATCCTCTAAACTAGACTATTCTTAATTCTTCCTTGTAGTCCTCTAGATACTCATAAAAGGCACCCTATAGGTACCAAAACTATGAATGTTAATGCAATCATAGTGATGTTTCACATAACATAAGTAGTAGCCCACATATACTTCCACATGCATGATGTTATTTCCACCCTTGACCAAAAAACAAGTCAATCTGTATTATCACCATTTAAAACAAACATGAGACATAAATCTCAGTAATATAACCCACACTGATTTGTAAAAAAAATGCAGTGATGATCAGTTTAAAAAAAGCAGAATATGCAAGTGTAAATACATGAGATGGTTGCATGATATAGTGCTTGGACTTAACAGGATCTCCCTAACCCTTAACATGCGTATTTCTTTGAGTATACTCCAAGGAGGCTTCCTTCTACTAATTAGGTCTAAGCAATAGGAAGTTAGGCACTTTTAGGGCCTTTGACACATCTAGGGTCAAAATCCAATGCATACATGCAACATGTAGTCATAAACAACATAAATATCAACAGGATTTCTAGTAGGATTCTTCAACAAAATAATTTAATTAAGGAAATATAAATACCAAATGGTTTAAAGGTAGAGTTTTCATAGAATTAAAACCTAGAGTCTAGGAAATTTTCTTAAAATGAACTAGTTAAGGACGTATAGGTTACTTAATCCTTTCAACCAGCAGTCTAGTCTAAGTCCTCCTAGGTGCTTTCTCCTACTTCTTAACTTTAATCCTATCTAAATTCCACTTGACAAAGCTCATTCTTCAATTTAGAACCCTTACTGCTTGAAACTAGAAACCCACAAACACAAAGTGTCCATAAATTGCTTGTAATCCAAGCAATTGAAACTCCTAGTCCTGCTGATTCCAATTCTAGTCTTAAATTTCAGTTTGGACTCCTAAAACCCTTGCATGGAAAGTGTAGTATTCTTCTTTTCTCTTTTTTCTCTCTCAGATGACAATGGTAGAATTAGTGTATATGAGAAGGTAGAAGATGAAGTATGAATCCTTCTAATTCCCTAAGTGCCCCTCCACTATCTTAATCTTAGTATTATTATATTACTTGTTTATACATAAGAGACAATAGGCCATTAAATGAGTAGTATAGTGTATTATTCCTTGTTGACAATCATGGCAAGATTCCATATACACTAAACTTGTCCTTATTAGTGTATTACTAGCCAAGCACCCTAAAATTTCAGTATATATTATTATATCCTTCTCTACTATGTCCCTATATATATATATATACTAATATAATATTATATAATCACCTGATATAATACATATACACATTTCACTAAGATGTATTATAGGTATGCTTGTACACTTAGTCAAATGAAAATGGAATTTTATTTCCATTAACATCTCTTAATAATTTTGTGGCACTATCCTTCCTATAGTCTTTAATCTAACATGCTTAGCTTACCAAGTACCTAAGCCTTGATCTACCTTAACTTTTCCTAAAGTATTTTTTAAACTAATTGATTGGTTTTGCTCATTCCAACTTTCCTATATAACCTGCCAATGGAGCAACCTCCCTAAATCCTTCTTTGAAGCTTATTAGTAGAAATATGCATGCTCAATTCGATCTTAATAAACAAACTCATTAGACTTTCCCTCAATTATATTGGATTGGGGAGATTCGGATTTATATAATGATAACATATCAATAATATTATCAAACGTTATTTTTTTATGTAGAGAAAGACCAGCTAAATCAGATAACATGCAGGAAAAATAATTTGAACTTTTACGTTTGAAAAACATTAACAAACATCAAATGATTATTTGGTCAATCATTTGATTTATAAGATCCATTCACTTATCCCCAGACCAATGCAGAAAAATCATGATGTTCATGGATTTCCATATAAAATTCACAACAGCAGAATGTCATAGTATATTTTCTATTGTGCTCCTCTAACATATGGGCAACCAAATGAAATATTAAAGATCTAATTGTAACAAAAATATAAAAACAGATCTGATGCAACAAGCAAAGCGGCAAAAATGTAGCAAAGTAATTAACACCTATATATCTAGTTTCCTTTTATTTTTCCTGAGAAACAAAATATAAGATTTGGAATTTATAAAATTCTTATTCAACAAATAATAATAATAACCTAGCAATCAATTGCAATTCTACCTAAAATTTTAGATACTTTTAAACCTTTTATAAACCTGAACAACAAGAAAAGGTTGAAATTTTCATTTTCTTATCTTCCAATCTCCATTTCTAGTGAACCAAACAAAGAATGACAAACCACACAAGAACAAAAACCAAAGCTTGCAGACCAGTGTTAGAAACTCAACTTAGAAGAGAACAAATTACATGGATTTTCATAAATGCGTAAATGGATCGGCCTAAAAAACTAAAATTCAGAGAGATGTAGAGACTTACCTTTAGAAGAGAGCAAGAAAGAGACATACGATGGCGGTCTTCCTTGTAATATAAAAATTATATAAACAATAAACACTTTTGAAATGCCTGAGTCGAGTTAGAATTTCTCTTTCCTAGAGATTATATTTGCATCCTAATTGCAACAGGTTACAACAAATAAGCCACTGAATATAAAACAAGCTCTTTTATTTTTAAGGTTGCTATTAGATATAAATAGAAACTATAATTGAAAAGAGAAAGAAAGAGAAAAAGAAGAGATATCAAAATGTGGTTAAGCATGTTGCTTTTATAGGCTTTTCATGAAAGGATAATTCTATTCATATAGAAGTTAATATACAAAAGGAAATATCTTTACATTTAATAAAAAATTAATCAAAATGTAATAACTTTTTGATTAAGTTAAATAGCCATAAAAAGTTCTTATATGATTTTTCATGAAAAGACATTCTTGTTCATAAAGAAGTTACTTTTACGAAACCAAGTGTCTTTTCACTTAAGCAAAAAGTAATGACTTTTTAATTAAGTCATAATAACCAAATTTTCTTGTTCTCAATACTTTAATAACTATTCATATAGAAGTTATTTTATAAAAAGAAATAACTTTTCATTTGAACAAAAAAAATGACTTTTGAGTAAGTCAAATTACTTTAAAAACTTATGAAAATTCCTAACAATTTCTCCCAATTTCCAAAGTATTGAAACCACTTTGTAAGTGCCTCTTTCTCTTGACACCACTGCTGGGTTGTATAATGTGTCCTTAGACTTGAATATTTTCTAGTAATTATAAAATGTTAGAATCCAAAGTGTCATAAGATTTGAACTTTATAATCTTTTTATGACATCATATATATTACTCATTCAAACATCATTCCAATAATAATTTCTATTGTCCGTACATATGGTCATGTGCTACATCTTAGGAATTTATAAATGTCTTTGAGACAAGTTTTCTAATCTCACAGAAGCGGCCACACTTACCACATATACATAGATGGATATATAAATGCATTATATAATTTTTATTTTTCCTTTAGAACATAGATTCACTGCATATTAAACCTATCCCCTGTTTTCCTCCATACTAACATGGACTTACTTTAAGATGACATAAAAGTTCTTTAAGATTTAACCTTTATATTTATAAAGTGCATAAACTAGTTTTAATAACGTGTTCGTTTCCATTTGAAACTAGAAGATTAGGATTTTTCCTAATGGTCTAGTTGGTTTCTCACATAAGTAATCTCTCATTTTAAAATCTTAATAAAACCCATCTCTTGGAAGTCCTTCATATCATATCCCTGCCCAGGCAAATTGCAAAGGGTCCCTCAAATATTTTTCCTTGACTTTGTGATTAGACTTCTTTTAATTTCCTTTAGGATCTTACTGGCCCTATTGATGTTAGAAATATAATTTAATAATTATATCCTTTTTAGGTGACTTAACATAGAAATATAATTTCAAAGAACTTTGTATTTACCTTCAATGTTTGAAACTATGTTAATTGTAACACCTAGGATCACCATTACAATAACATCAACATCACCTATCTGAATGAGATTTTAAATTCTCTCATCACATTGATATCATATATTTGTTATACAAACTTGCACAATAATATTGATTTGAAAATAATATTTTCATTGTACCATTTTCTGGTAACATTCTTTTCAACCCCACTTTTGAACTATTTCAAAAATCCATGGAATATATGAATAAATTCATATCCATACGCTAATATACTGAGTACCGATCCAATAAACATACAAGATTGAATTTAACAAATATCCACATAATTTGTTCAAGGAAAATTCTCCAAACTAGTATTACCACTAGTCAAGTCTTAAAGTATAAAAAACCAAGTAATAACTATTTCTCTTTATACCTTCTAGAATTTTTTTAAGAAATATTATGCACTCAATGTATAATAAAATTATACACTTCATGTATCGTAAAATTAAGAATTCATAACTATTCCCCCATTGCTCCATACATCACACACTTGACATAAAAATTCAAAATAGATTTTAATCATGCTCATGATATTTTAAATCATATTATCCACATATTAAAACATATCTCATGTATATAATTTTTTTTTTCCTTACTTACTATAATTGGTTTCCAATACATAACTTTAAACATCCAAATCAATTTGGAATGTCTAACATGCAAAAATATTCTTATTAGAAAATTTAACTGTCACAAAATTATCATTGATTTCCATGTCTATGTATTTTACCATACACATATAAAACCATAATTCATTTTCCATCTGTACTTTCACCATATAAATGTGAAAATCAATTAACAACTTAAAAGATTTAAAGTACAATGAAAAACCTGATTCTGCATGAAATGATCTTAATCAAATACTGTAAATTTTCATTCGCTTTGTTAATCTACAAAAATGGCTTTTGTTCCCACATTTCATCACTGGATCTCTATGAACCATTAATTTGTCAATTTCATCACATCATTGACTACAGGCATTTTTGAACTTGTGTCTTCCATTGTTACACAAATATAGTTTTAAGATTGTAATATAAAAATTGTAGAAACAATAAACACCTTTGAAATGCCTATGTCAAGTTAGAATTTTTATTTCCTTAAGACTATATTTGTACCCTAATTGTAATGAATAGCAAATAAGCCTCCAAAGATAAAACAGTTTTTTTTTCATATTTAAAGTTGCTATTAGATATAAGCAGAATTTGTAACTTGAAAAGAGAAAGAAAGAGAAGAAGAGATATCAAAATGTGGTTAAGCATGTTACTTTTATAGGCTTTCTATGAAATTGCATTTTTATTCATATAGAAGTTAATATGCAAAGAAATGTCTTGTCATTTAATCAAAAAGTAATGAATTTTTGATTAAGTTAAATAGCTATAAAAAGTTATTGTAGGGTTTTTCATGAAAAGACATTCTTATTCATAAAGAATTTACTTTTATGAAACCAAGTGTCTTTTCACATAGGCCATAATAACCAAACTTTCATATTCTCAATATTTTAATTACTATTCATATACAAGTTATTTTATGAAAAGAAATAACTTTTCATTTGAACAAAAGTAATGACTTTTGATTAAGTCAAATTACATTAAAAACTTATGAAAACTTCTAACATTCCTCAACAATGGCAGCGGTCTTCCTTAATGATGACGACAGTAGGTGTGGACAAAAAAAGGGTAGGGAGGAGGGAGGAGAGCTGATTTTCAGAAATGGAAGAAGAGAGGGAAAGAAAAGTCGCAAGTTATGACTTTAATTAAGAAAGGTATCTATGTTTGTCAATGCATACTTAAATACACTAAGCGTATAACCAATTATTTTGAAACATATATATATGTATATAATATATGTGTCTGTGACAAAAAAAAATATACAAACTTAGATAATTAGCAAAAAATGACGTCAAAATTATATTAGTATATCTCTCTGCAAAATAGTTTCAATGTTTACGTTTAGCATTATCTGCTTCTACAAATACGTAGATGCAATTATAGCAAATATGTTGTCGAATTTACCAACCAAGTGCACATATCGTGAACAAGTAATAAAATGTAACTAGAGATCGTTCCCACGATGAATTATAATCTAACAATTGCTAAGTACTAAAATTAACCAATCCTAATTTTATCCAAGCAAATGAACTTTGAGATTAATATTTTCAAATAAATAAAATTAAAGTAAGCAAACGTAAGAATGTAATAGAGAAATCCTAAAATTACAACTTCCTTCAATACTCACTTGGATTATTATTATCTTATCATGTTTAGTTATGATACCAAATTATTAACATAGGGTTCTTATTTAATTATTTTCGAATTGCTTATAATAATATCTAACTTAACCAATTAACTATATTTCTATGAGAATTAAATTAAGCTAGACTCATTAAGAGTAGACCTAATAATAACTACACAATGTATGAAGGTATATTTCTATCTTACATACAAATCAAATTCAAATAAGCATGTGGATGAATTCAAACAAATATTATCTTATTCAAGGCTAAACTTGGATTTCCTTCGTCAAGGTTCCTCTAAGTTACCAAATCAATCTAATTAGTAACTAATCAATTAGAAGCATAAAGCATAGAATAAGATAAATAATTCATGTATCAAACACTAAGCTATCAAATTATAACATAAAAACCAAGCTACATGTTGAATTCTATTGCAATCCTAAAGAGAAAATTACTTCATGCTACTTAGTGTAAACATAGATTTATATAAAGAAAACATCAAATAAACACAAGGAAAGTAAAGAGTAGAATGAAGAAAACTCATGGTTATCAGGCTTCAATCATCCCAAGCTCCTTAAGCTTCTTGCACACTTGACATCTCTAAACTCTAGACTTTCTTAACTAAACTTTTGTGTGCATATTTCCCAACATAAATCTCTTTAAATAGGCTTCAAAACCCTCAAAAAGAGTTCAACTTGGACTAGGAATCGAGTCGGCACTGAAGTTCTGGAGCCTAGGCACTGAAATTGGAAGAAGGGAGTCATGTTTGGAGCCTAGGTGCCAGACCATGCTGCTTGGTTGCCTTCTTGCACAATTTTAGGCCCTGAGATGCCTCTTTTCTGTGGCAGCGATGCTCGATGCGTAAAAAATCATTGTTTGACTCTACTTTGATTTCAAAGGGATTTTCTTTAAGTATTAAACTTTCAAAATACACAAATTAAGTTAAAAATAAATGAAATTCCTAATTAAAGGCTAAATCCTAAGCATACTACACTAGGATTCAACATTTTGAAACAAATAACTCAATTAAGCAACAATTAAACCTAAACTCAATAACATAGCAAATAATATGAATAAAAATGATATGTAGTAAGGCTATTTCATAAATTTATCAAAATGCAGATGCAAATATTTATTTTTTGTATCTATATTTTCTGAGTCTACCTTATGATAGATGCAGATGAAGTAATTTCTTGTAGTGGCAAAGAGATAATCCTATCGAAAACTAAGGGTGACAACAAGTCAGAGTTTGGGTAGAGTTTTTGGCAAAACTCAGCTTGACTTGACTTGTCAACTTTTAGGTGGACTTGAGCTTGGCTCGTGTTTGCTATAGTTAAAGAAAATTGAACTCATAACTTATTAAAAACTTATTTGAGTAATTTACCATCAAACCAAATTACAACTTAAAATTATTTTTTATCATTTATACATTTATAAATATTAATAATTAAATGAGCTAATTTGTGAGCTTAAGAGACGAGTTTTGAAAAAAAATTAAGCTTAGTTTGTCATGCTTAAAGAGTTCAAAATTATCTCTTTTTTTAAACATATCAAACTCCATATGAACTTTTAATATGTAGTTTATAAGATGGTTCAAGTCATTCACACTCTATTCAAAACAACCTGATATTAGTATATGATGTTAATGGAATACACTATACTAGATGGCCCAACTAGTCATTTTCCTAAAATTTGAAGTTGAAACTAGCCTCCGGCCGGTCCCGGGTAATGAGATTAAGTTTCCTTTCTTATAAAAAATAAGTAAATAAATAAAAAAGATTAGAAGCTTCTATTCGGTTCGGCGACGATTCTACTTGGGTCAAAGCCGCCAAAAATACAAGTTATGGTCTACCGCCCAATTGTAAACAAGTGGACCCCACCCGCGAAGATTCAAATTTCAACCTTCAAACATCTGAAAAAGCAGGCAAACCCCATTTTACAGGCTATGCCCCACAAATTACAGCGGTATGGCTCTTACGTACTGCATCAACGCCCTGGCGCCCTCCTCTTTTGACGTTTGTCTAAAACGGGCAATCTCTCTCTCTCTTTAGAATTCGCGTTCAGCTTAAGTCATATTTCTTCTTCGTACTTCTTGACTTCTTGCTTCTTCTCCTTTGAGCTGGTTGCAAAATTCTAGGGTTTCAGAAGGGCAATCAAAGAGCTAGCGAGCACCTTTGGCCAACTCCCTGAAAGATGGCGACCATGGAGAGCTTGATCGGTTTGGTTAATCGGATTCAGAGGGCTTGTACTGTTCTCGGAGATTATGGCGGTGATGACAATACTTTTTATTCTCTGTGGGAAGCACTTCCCTCTGTTGCCGTTGTTGGTGGACAGGTCCGTCTCTTCGAACTAAATGTTTTATTGAATTTACTACAAAAGTTGGATATTTTTTTTTTTTTAGTGTGTTTTATTGGCGGTGAGAGAAAACTAAAGTTCTAGAAGAAAGGGTGGTAAATTTATTTCCTTCTTAATTAACGAGAAGATGTCTGATTTTCTGTTTTTTCTTTTCCGTTGCATTGAGAACAGAGTTCCGGAAAATCTTCAGTTTTGGAAAGCATTGTTGGGCGTGACTTTCTTCCTCGAGGATCAGGTAAGCTATTTTTAGAAATAAAATTTGGTCCTTTTTTTCCCTTTATAGCTTGTGTATGTTGTGGTACTGGATATGCTGAAATGTATGATTTGCAGGAATTGTGACAAGGCGACCTTTGGTGTTGCAGCTACATAAGACAGAGCTACATAAGGCAGAGGATGGTTCACAAGACTATGCTGAATTCCTTCACTTGCCCAGTAGAAGGTTTACAAATTTTTGTATGTAGCATCCTCAATCTCTTACGTTCTCCTCCATTGAATTTGTTCTCATATTGTCATTCATTTTCATTACTCACAAATGGGTACTCCTTTTGTCAATTCCTCCTCCACCCTCCCTCTTTTTTGGGGATTATGGATAACTCACTTGACAAAACTGTAGTATCATAGATTGGTTTTGACTAATGAATTATTTTGGGCCTAATCTTCAATGCGTTGTCTCTCATAGTAAAGCATGTGAGTTTTATGCTATTGAATGATAGAAAAATGATTTCAGGAGAAAGCGTGAGAGTTTTATGCTATTGGATAATAGATAAATGATTTCAGGAGTTGTCTTTAACTAGTATTTCTTGCCTAATTAGATTTATTAGGGAACAAATATCTAACCAATTATTGACTTGAGTTGTGATTCTGTTTCCCCTACTGAACTTTTCAGCGTCTTAGCACAAGCATTCTTTTATGTATCACCTCCTTTTTGTAATACATTGTTTCATAAGATAGAATTAATGTCAAAATTGATCGTCTAACATCTGCTTTCATTCTGCAGCCATGGTCCGGAAGGAAATTCAGGATGAAACTGAGAGAATAACAGGGAAGACGAAACAAATATCGCCTGTTCCTATTCATCTTAGCATCTACTCACCAAATGGTGCACTTCTGTTGTCATTATCTCTGAATTTTCTGAAGCACTACTCCTTATCTTACTATGAACACATGTTTTACATGATAATTTTCTTTTTCCGAGTGTTGGTAAAGTCCTGGTCATAGACATTTGATATGTGTGATGCTTATGTTGTTAGTTGTCCGAACTTAATATTGGAAGTACTAAGTGAAACTATCTTCTTCTTTTTCTCAATTATTACTTAAACTTGTAATCTTTCAGAGCTTAAGTAGCCATAAAAAAGAGTGAACTGCATTAAATGTTTTCTCAATGAACAAGTTTTCATGAGTTAAGAATATAAAACTTAACTTCTTCTGACTTCATGAAGCTAATTTCATTTGTTTGTATGTGTTCTTGTGCATGAGGATGCAACTGATTGATACAAATTACTGCATGTGATGATACCCTATATACTTGGATATGTTGATTGATAAGACACTGGGTTATATGCTTAGTACTTCTATTTAGCAAACTTGGGTCCAGAAGTTCTAATATGTTCTATATATATGCTAGAAAATTCTAGATTTTTTAATTTATATTATCCTTTTTTATAATGTTTGTAAAGATTGAATCTAGTTTTAATGTGGGATGGAAGCGTGGTTGATAATAGGGTTGTTCATAAAAAACCCTACACATCCTTAATCACAAGGATAATAAAGAATCTGATGCACCTAAACTAGGAAAACAATCAAAGTGTTTGTTGATTATTTGAAAGATTGTTTCATACTACATAAAAGGGCCTTTAAATAGGCTATAATAGACTTAATCAACTAGGCAAATATATTCTAAAACTTTCCTTAAATTACTTAAAATTAAAATTATACCTTAAATTACTCTAATTATCCTAAATTAAGCTATTTAAATCTCCTTAAATAATGCTTATTAAATTAAATAAATATATGATTTATTGTCCTGCATCAGTCCCCTCCAGCTGGAAAAACTGGTCCTCAAGTTTAGGAGAAGAAACTAGATGCTGCCATTCCAAATAAAAAGATACTTGGAATAAATGAATGATTTTGAAATATTACCATAAATGTTCTCCTTAATTTTAGCCTTTAAAATCTTCATGTTAGTTGGCAATATAATTAAAGGATTTACCGATTTCGTAAACACCTCAATTCCAAGAAAGTCAACATGTTCCAATCTTGAGCATTGAATGATATATAGGACTTGATAGGAGGCTCATCTTGAAACTCGTGAAGATTTAAGTCTTTCTTTGGAAGATTAAAGTCATTAATTTATTTTTTGAGACAATTTTTGGTGATAAGATCTTCCACAAATTGTTTTTTTAGAGATTCTTGATTTATTAAATTTTCCTTGATTTCTTTGAATAATCTTCCTCATAAGTTGACGGGCTTTGTAGATAAATGGGCCCATTTGGAGTTTGATCCAAGACGAATCTATGGCTGTCCAGGAAACCTTCATTTTTATGTTCCAAATCATCATAGGATTGTTGCCTATGATGATTTGTCGGACAAGTCGGTTGATAGGGTGGCCGTGAGCATCAATTCTAGCTCGGTTGATCCCTTATTACCATGCATCATGTTGGCATTGAGACCTAAGTTGATGAGCATGTTGAAAATCTCATGGAGTTCACGGGCCACCCTTTCCCCATGTGCGTCTAATGCGACATTCTCATTTAAAGATGACCAAGGGACGTGCGCCCCACGATCACTCTCAATGAGACGGTTGCTCACGCCTCTAGTCATTGTTGTCAGTCACTGATGTTTTCCATTTGGAATTGTCGCCTTGCTTCTGATACCACTAATGCAACATGGAAGCAATGATGCTAGAACCTTTCCAGCAAACGCCATTGATAAAGTAAGGGAACTTAAATTATAGCCTAATAGAATAATATAAAAAGAGATCAAGTTTAAATTTGATAAATTGAAAGATTTCCTTTACAACTTAGAGGAACCATCTATTTATATAGGTTCCATGAATTAGCTAACTCACATCTAAGCAATGTGGAACTTGTAACAAACTATCATATTTAAATTACTCTAGTTAACTAAACACTACTTTCCCTACATAGGACATAAAGAAAATATAAAATAAGGCTACAACTTTTGTTTACATCAAAATACAAAAGATTAATATTTTTAATATTTTTGAACCTTCCATTCTTGTCCTACATCAGGACCCCTTCACTTGAAAGAAACTTGACCTCGAGTTTGTAGGCTTAAATTAAAACCTTTTGTACCATGTATGGATATACTTTGAAGGGCTTTTAATAAGTTGACAATGCCTTGCATAAATTTTTTCTTTGATGTCTTAATTTATTTAGCGTCAATAGTGCATCCAAAGTGTAACAATCATTTTCAACTCCAACAAAATCAATAGGTTCGATTCTTGGGGACTGAAACTGATATTTGGTCTTGTGATTCACAAACTCATGCTGAAGTTTTTCTTTGCTGAAGTGTTTCTTTCTTTAAAACTTCAGCCTTGTGGTTCATGGACTCATGTTGAAGATTTTCTCTCTCTAAAACATTATATGATCAGTGAACTTTTGTTCGTCTTGTTTGTTACATTTTTCAATTTACAATAAAGTGTCACCATGTTTAGCACTTTCTTTCTTGGTTGGCTCCTTGTTGATGACGCATGCCTTCACTAATAGAATTGTAAACAGTTGGCAGGTTTCTTTGATTATGTTTTGTCGGCACATCTCAATAATTCTTAGAAGGCTTGATATCATTTGTTTTGGAATAGACACTAAACCTTCCAACTGGTTATAATAATCCTCGTCCTATCTTTCAGATTTAGAGATAATATGTCTTGCCAATCGGTATAATATTTCATCATAGTAATAAGGGAAGAATTCAAAAATAATCTTGTTTCTCATTTTTAATCAAATTTTTCTATTACCTTGTCGAGCTCTATATGATTATATCTAATTCCACCAAGCCTTTGCATCATCTCTAAGCTTACAAAATACAAGTCTAACTCGTTGATTTTTAGAAATCTCCTTGAACTCAAAATAAAATTCCAGATCCACTAATTAGTTGATGAACTCCTTTTTGGAGAAGTCAACATCAAAAATATGAATTTCTTCATTGGATTGTTACCTATGAAGATAGCAGAACTGCATCGGTTGATAGGTTACCCTTGAGCATAATCTCTGGCTCAACTGTTCCCATCATTTCCATAAGCCTCGTTGACTCTTGAGTTGTTGAGCATGTTATGGATCTCAAGGAGTTTGTGGGTCACCCTCACGCCAAAACTTGTGTATCCATTGCCGCCACTTGTGCATCTAAGACTACCCAAGGGGTCTCCACCGCATGTTCACCGTCAATGAGATGGTAGCTGCCATATCTACTATTTTCATTGCCGATGATATTCTTCATCTTGAATTGCCAAGACTAAATTGTTGTCGATGCTCTAATACTACTAATATGGGATGGGAGTGTGGTTGACAGTAGGTTTGTTTGTGACAAACCCTATGCATCCTTGATCATAAGGATAATGAAGAATCTGGTGCACCAAAACTAAGAAAACAAGCAAGGTGTTTATGGATAATTTGAAAGATGTCTTCATACAACATGAAAGTGCCTTTAAATAGGCTATAATAGACTTGATCAACAAGTAAAACATATTTTAGAATTTTTCTAAAATTATAATTATACCTTAAATCATTCTAATTATTCTAAAATTAAGCTATTTAAATCTCCTTAAATAATGCTTATTAAAATTACAATAAATACAATTGACCCTTGATTTATTGTCCTGCATCAAGTTTCATTTAAATAAATTTTAGATGTTTTTTATCTTCTTTTTTCTCCCTTTATAAGCAATCTCTGTCAGTCCTTGCCTTCTTGGTATTAGTACCCTTGTTTGTTTTTTATTGCAAGAAATAGAAATATAGAATGATCAGCATCAAAATGTTTTTTTTTTTTGGAGTTCAATAACTTTGTTACATAATGTGGTTACTCCTTTGGTAAATATTTTGTAATATCATATTTTCTTGATGTACCATGGAGGAAATAGTCGATTTTCACTCTGTTATTGTTATATTGTTTCTAACTGCCTTAAGTTCCTTCTTCTGAGCAGTTGTCAACCTAACCCTCATTGATTTACCGGGTTTGACCAAAGTTGCTATAGGTATGTTATGTATTTAGTTTGTTTCCATCAATTCAGCTTGTGAAGAATGTGTTTAGAAAATAATTTCTTCATTATTTTACTATCCAGAGGGACAGCCTGAGAGTATTGCTCAAGACATTGAAACCATGGTTCGATCTTATGTTGAAAAGGTAAGTAGCCATCTTATCTTTTGGATCAATGTAAGTTGTGTAAGCTTGAATTATTATTCCACGTAGTTACAGTCGATTATATGTTGGATTCAGTTTAGTGAAATAGCTAATCATTGATATGTTATGTGATTTGTTATCCACATGTTGCAACATGAAAGGCTTATTTTTAATTCTCTTATTTTTCTAGGAAAAAAATAAAATAAAATCATGGTAGCTAATTTTCATTTGTTTGCCTGACTTTTTATCTTCCTAATTACCGGTAATTTATTTTTTATTTAATTTATTTTTTTATATGTAGGTTTTACATGCCTAACCCCAACTAGTTTGGGATTTAAGCCTTAATTGAGTTGAGTTGAGTTGAGTTGATGTAGGTTATGCATCTTAAAATTATATTTAGCAATTCACTTGTTTTTCGTGTTTGGTTGTATATTCTCTATAGGACTGGTGTGATATCATTAGCTAAAATACGTAGCGATGACAACTATCTTTTGGCTTTTCTTAGAATTTATATTCTTTATATTAATTCCTTCCTGTCACTTCTTTAATTAGTGTAGAATTTATATTATTTGTTATTATTATTTTTTTTTTGGTATGTGATATGTGTAATGTAGTGACTAATGAATGTATGCTTCTTGTAGCCAAATTGCATCATACTAGCAATATCTCCTGCCAATCAAGACATAGCCACATCTGATGCCATTAAACTTGCACGTGAAGTGGATCCAACAGGTATGTATTTTGGGTTTTTGCTAAACTTTTTGGGGCTACTTAGTTTGCTTATTTTACCCTTACAAACTAATATTTATAATCTGCCTAGCTGAAAGGACATTTGGGGTATTGACAAAGCTGGATTTGATGGACAAGGGGACAAATGCTTTGGATGTAATATCTCTCTCTCCCTCTTATATTTTTACTGTGTTAGATGCTTCTCTTTGTAGATTGAATTTAATCCTCCAAGACTGGTGTTAAATCAGCAATAACTGCTAAAAATTAAGTTGATTGGAAACATTAACTAAACATGTATTTCAAGCTTGAAATACTAGCATTACTTTCTCTTGCACTTTCATGTGGGGTCAGTGAATAAAAAAAAAAAAGGACAACCAAAGGCCTCCATGTGAAAAACTATTTGAAGGGTTACTGAGAATTGAGGCAATAATGTTATAAGTAAACTTCCATCATTAGCTGAAGTGTAATGGGCACAACTTTGTATATTAATCCTGTTTTTTGAAGTGATCCCTTGAATTTCATTGCTATGGTTTATATATATATTTCTTGAATGACATTTCCTTGGGTTTTGAATTTAAATTTTGACTGCATGTGATGTGATTTGGTTAGCTCTCTTATTATCATTTTCCTCCACAAGGTCCTTGAAGGAAGATCTTATCGTCTGCAACATCCTTGGGTTGGTATTGTAAACCGTTCGCAAGCCGATCTTAATAAAAATATCGATATGATTGTTGCAAGAAGGAAAGAGCGTGAGTATTTTGCAACAAGTCCTGACTACGGGCACTTGGCTAATAAAATGGGTTCAGAGTATCTTGCAAAACTGCTTTCTGAGGTTTGATTTAGAGTTTGTTCTTCACACATCGATATTGATGTTCTTTTATCTATTTATTTTTCTGAATAGGTTACATTTTTATTGTTTTTCTCTTGTTCTTAGTACTTGGAGTCTGTTATTAGGGCACGTATACCAAGCATATTATCTTTGATTAACAAAAGCATTGATGAACTTGAATCGGAGATGGACCATCTTGGAAGGCCTATTTCTGTTGATGCTGGGGTCAGTTGCTTACATCACCTATTATTGACTTTGCTGTTATAGTTGTTGTTAAATTAACTAATATTTTTTGTTCTAGGCCCAATTATACACTATCCTAGAACTTTGCCGTGCATTTGACCGGATATTCAAGGAGCATTTAGATGGAGGGTAATTTCTGTCTACTGTTCTTCTACCTCTATTTATACCTGTACTCTGATATTTAGGAGGGCCATATTTTTTAGGTAAAAGTTCAAGTTTCTTTATAATTACTTTTGCTTTTGGCGATGACTAATTGGATTTGGTGAATTATTTTTTATGCAAGGTGAATAGTTGTTCTTTGTTGATGGATTGATATTTTATTATTGCCAAGTATGAATTCTTAACCTCTTCAATACTCTATCAACTGACTTCCTTTAGGACAAGCTTAATGCATATTACACTGACGGGAATGCAGTTACAAAAAATTTAATTTCTATAATCCTTTTTAGTTTCCGATAAGATCAGTTTATAGAGTATATAAACATGAGAGCCAGGAGTGCAATGGCTTTGTTCCTTCCCCTCTCCCAACATCTCAATGAAGGAAAACTTATATACTGCCGAAAGTGCAGAAAGTATTGAATCTGGTGGATAACTAGTATCAGATTTGACCATTAATTGCAAGTTCAGATTTTGTTTCTCGAGTGTTGATGTTCATTATTTAGATTAGCTATTGTTGACATAATACATCTTTTTTGACTGAGCTAATGTCAAGCTTTAAATTGTTGTTTTTCTTGATGTGCTGATTTTATAATAGTTGATCCAGTGAATAGATTAGTACATTCTCTCTATGCTGATGGGGGCTTATTGTTTTACAATTGTAACTTCAACTGGATTGGTAGATATTATTATTTTTTACTAAATGCCTTTATTATCTGCTAAATTTTTATCTTAGGCGTCCTGGAGGTGATAGGATTTATGGGGTCTTTGACAATCAGCTTCCTGCTGCTTTGAGGAAGCTTCCATTTGACAGGCATCTTTCTGTCCAGAATGTAAGGAAAGTGGTTTCAGAGGCTGATGGTTATCAGCCTCACTTAATTGCTCCAGAGCAAGGTTATCGGCGCCTAATTGAGGGGGCCCTCACTTATTTTAGAGGCCCAGCTGAAGCTTCTGTGGATGCTGTAAGTTGTCATCTTCCTATGCTTTCTGGTTTAATTTCCATCTGACGGGACCCATAATTTTTCTGTAAGTTTTTTGCATTTGTAAAGAAACACTGACCCAAAAATTGTTATGCAGGTTCACTTTGTCTTAAAAGAACTTGTAAGGAAGTCACTTGGAGAAACTCAGGTGAAATTAGAGGAATTACTACAATTATCTGGTAATAGTGGTTGAAAGTTTTTTGCTAGGATATTAATATTTGTGGCTTACAGGAGTTGAAGCGTTTTCCAACTTTGCAAGCTGAAATAGCAGTTGCAGCTAGTGAGGCCTTGGAAAGGTTCCGAGAAGAGAGTAAGAAGACGGTTATTCGACTGGTCGACATGGAATCTTCATATCTCACTGTGGATTTCTTTAGGAGACTTCCACAAGAAATGGAGAAAGGTGGAAGTCCAGCTACCTCAGTGGCCGACCGTACAACTGTGGAACGTAAAACTGTGGATCGTACAATAGTGGACCGTGCAACTGTAGACCGTTTAACTCTGGACCGTGCAACTGGGGACCGTTACACAGAGGGGCACTTTAGGAGGATAGGATCAAATGTGTCATCCTACATTGGTATGGTAACAGAAACACTTAAGAACACAATTCCGAAGGCTGTGGTTTATTGTCAGGTCAAAGAGGCAAAACAGTCCTTGCTAAATTATTTCTACACACAGATTGGGAAAAAAGAGGTACTCTCTCTTTCTGTCTCTGGCTCTGGCTCATTCACGTAATCTTCTAGTTGAAAACTGCCAACTTTTAAAGGCCTTGCATTAGTGGTGCTCATGACAGGCTGACTTACAACATCATGTTGAGTGGCGGTTGTACTAAATACAAAGTGAAATTTACAGATTTATTACAATAAAAAAGAAACAATAAAAATGATGTTTATTGTGCTTTATTTTAATGACAGTCTACTATCCCTGTTTTTCCTCCAAATCCCTTCTACTCTTGGGTGTTTTATTGTAAAAACCTCAATTATTTTTTTTTTTTTTAGGGATTGTGCAGAATCAGTTAGCATTTATGTTATCACTTCTTTTTTTCTTGAAAAGTGGTCTTTGATGCCATTTCAGGGTAAGCAGCTTGCACAATTGTTAGATGAAGACCCAGCATTGATGGAGAAGAGGCTGCAATGTGCAAAAAGACTTGAACTGTACAAATCTGCGAGGGATGAAGTGGATTCTGTTTCATGGGCGCGGTAAGATTGAATGTTCTTTGAAGATGCCTTCATTACCTTGTATTATAGCTAACGCAGATCGCTTTTGGACTGGGGTGATTCAAATTGTTATAGTTCCAATTTACATTCTAGTGTAGTTCTTATGCCTTTGGTAATTTGTGATGATACACTTCAACTTTATATGTAAGATTTATTCATTGATTATTATTTCTTGCTGCATCCTCTGATTAGTTGTTAATTTTTCTAACTATTTATAGTGTTGGAGATTTGGAGCTCATTTGTTATTATTGTTGGATTGCTTCTAGGATAGGATGGAGTGGACAGTGGGAACTTCAATCTGTCCTATAAATAACCAACAAAAAAATAAAAAAGTTGTTTTTACTATTTTTTTTATATTTATGTCATACTTTTTTTATTATGTTTTGGTAGAAAGGAAGTTCAATAACTAAACAATAGAAATAATATTACAAAGTCTAGGGATCTTAGTCTCAATATCTGAATGGAAATTGGCAGAAGTAAAAGAAGGAACATAATCAAACTCTACTAACTATCGTTGAACTTTTTTTGCAACTCCACTAGCACAAGTGTGTGCCTCTAGATATAAATAACAAAGTTGTATAAAGAAAGTAAGAATGAGATGATTTTAGTAATTCTCAGATCTTGTGAGTTTATAGATATTTATATGTCAGTGATTTTAATACAAGTTCTAATGGTCATATTCTAATAGTCATATAATTGTTTATGAGCTTATTAATCTTCAATTTTACGTTTGAGTTTTCCTTAACTGATAGCAATTTCTATAATATATTTTCCTTTATCATTTTCTCTTTTCTTATAATGAGAGTTTGATCTATTTTGATTCCTTCTATGTAGAGAATTAATATTATCTTTAGAATCTTTTCCTTAGTGAGAAATCAATATCTTCAATAGGCTCCTTCAAACTTGGTAAAGGGTTAAACCAAAAGTCTAATTTGTTGCATAACTTCTAAATTCACTAGAAAAGACATAACTTGCATCTGCCAAACACAGAAGCAAATAAATACCTGCGTTTGTACATAGACACAAACAAGCAGATGCAATAAGACTAGATTTAGACACAAATTTTTGTATTTGGGCAAACCAAACCTTATCTACGTTTGCGAAATAGATGCAAACTCTAGTCACCAATAATTAGGTGCTGAGTATCTGTGTTTGGATCCCAGACTTTGAAACGCAGATTCTGATAACCCAGACTTTGAAACACAGATTCTGATAAATGTGTCTGGAATGTAGACGCAGACAAACAAACCCAATTTTTTTTTTATTTACCTGCATCTGCATTTTGTAGATGCAAGAAAAACAAAAGCACAAATGTCTGAAGTGATTTAGTTGTTATATTTAATTTTTATTTTTGTACTTGTAAATACTTAACCAATTCCAAATTTTTTATAAATAAAAAAATTAATATATAAAAATTATCAATTGTAACAATATTGTTTCGAATAGATAATAAATAAAAATAAAATACATAAATCTAAATATCATCTTCATCTTCTAATCCTAAGTCTTCGTCAGCTTGACTCATGTGCGAAGGCCCAAATATAGGAGGTGAAACCTGAAATTATCAAAATAAATATGTTATAAGTTATATTTAAATTAATATACATATAAGTTAAAACTCTAATTAAGTAACTTGAACAAATTAAGCAAAGTTTTTTAAATTATATTTGATTTCATTTTATTCTTATAGGTCTTATTTGTCTTCTCGATCGTGCCGGTACTTTCGGAATCCTAAACATACTATTATTTGACTGTTTTGCCCCTGAACTCAAACTTTACAAGTTTTTGCCTTGAAACTCAAATTTTGTCCTAAAATCCTAATTGTAGATTCAAATGAATTTTTGGCTTTTGTTATAGGTCTTATTCATCCACACATTCATGCGGGTACTCCTAGAATCCTAAACGAGTTAGTATTTGACTGTTTTGCTCTCCGAACCCAAACTTGACAAGTTTTTGCCTTGAAACTGAAATTTTATTCTAAAACCCTAACTGTCAATCCAAATGAATTTTTGAATTTTTTTTATAGGTCTTATTTGTCTTTAGGGTTATGCTAGTATTACTGAAATCCTAAACGAGATAGTATTTAGCCATTTTGCACCAAACCAAAACTTGGCATGTTTTTGCATGTAAAGTCAAAAAAATTTCTAAAACCTAACCGTTGATCCCAATGGATTTTTGATTTTTCCTATAGAACTTATTTGACCCTAGGGTATTGCTAGTACTACCGGAATCCTAAATAGTTTAATATTTCACCATTTTGCACCCCTCCCCCCCAAACCTTAACTTGGCATGTTTTTGCTTATAAATAAATATAAACTAAAACTTTTGCATTATGAAAATAAAATTTAAATAATATGTACCAAAGATGGTTGAGATGATGGTGGATGTACCCTAGCTCTCTCCTAATTAACTCTTGTACAAGCTCTATCTGCTCTTAAGCAAATCTCACAATAGATGGAGGTGCTAGATTGCCCTAGCTCCGCCATATTTAACGCCTTAAATTTCTCATGGCAATGAAAACAAGCTATGTACATAAAAAATAATAACAATTATGTAAAATAAAAAAGATAAATCATACTTACACTAATGGCCTTCGACTTTGTGTTAACAAAATCACCAGACTTTCTCTTGTGAATATCGTCAAAAAACTTAATAACTGTAGGTTCTCAACCCAACTCTTGCTCCTGTACAAAATATTTGAAACAATATTAGTTAAAAAAGTTGTCATACAAATTTATACTTAATATTTATTACTAACTAGTCGCTTTTGTTAAACAACTATATTGACTGAGCCAAAAGCATAGTGAATATACACATCACCCACTCACCTACTCAAGACCATCATCCGGAAGTGCCTCTAGAAGTCAAGGATTGCCCACTCATTTTGTGGGGATTTAGTACGGGCACCCATCCTCCTTCCATGTGAGCAAAGCCGATGGTTGCTTCTTCTTTAATTCCGTACGTTGCTTCTAGAATACATTGTTGCATCTTTTCATGACCGTTACATTAAATTCAGCCCGAGATATATCTCTCTACTCGGAGACAATCCTAAACCGTCTCTGTAACATAAATTACAAAACAAAAGCATGTTGCCAGTAATTTAACAACATATTAAAATGAAATTAAAACTTAAATAATAATAAAATTGAACTTACCATAAAATTATTATAGCATAAGGTCTTTGTGTCATCAGGAAACTTCTAGTACTGAAAGAGCAGACTTGGAAGGTGCTTCATTATTATATTAGAAATGGTAGTTTCCACCTTCGTGTTCTTGGAGTTGTCACCAACGAATGCTTTATAATACAAACAAAAAATAAACGAACATTAGTAAAATACAGAGGATATGAATACAAAATTATAAATTATATTTACTTATCTCTTGCTATATGGATGAGTATGTGATCCTCCTCAACCTCATAGGGAAGGAGAATCTTATTCTTACTCCTTTCCCCCTCTCTGCGCTAGCAACACACTTAATGGCGTTGCCCTGTCTTATGGAGGACATTATGATCCTCCACACGAGGCTCAAGATTTGCCCTTTGCTTGACATCCTGATGATGACCTGTAACTACAATACAAGTTAAGTAGTATAAGAATAATAGAATTCAAAAAAATTTAATAAATAACAAAATTCATCATCAAAGTTTGAAATTGTAACTTATATGTCGGTGCAGATCCCGAGCTCGATGGGATTTGATTTGAGCCCACATCAAAAAGTCCCAAACTGGCTTCAAGGATAGAGCAAGTAATGTAACACTGGGAGGTGGAGCTGTGGAAGGAGTTGGATGTGGAGCTATAAAAGGAGCCGGAGCTATAGATGAAGCTCTACGACAAATTGGGAGGGAGGTAGCACATCCTCTAGGCATGGCTATTTAATAACAAGATAACAACATAGTCAAGAGATCAAATTCTAAGAACTTAACGAAGCTAGAAGATGTGTAATAACAAGCTATATATGTTTAACAAACCAAACACTATATCTCAGTAAAAAAAAAAAGTATTCTTTACTTTTTATTGTAAATAGTCAATGACACTAAAGATGCTTGGTTAAAAGTTTTATGCCTTTAATAGGATCATTCATGAACTACTTCTACAATACAAATGACATCATTTTCATGACAAAAAAAATCTTACAAAGAGCTTAAAAGTAAAATAGAAATCCTAATGCTAAGCCCTTCCTTATTTGGTTGGCCAAAGTTTTTCAATGATCAACATTCCCATGCCTAATCTCATCTCTTATCTTCCACATACGAAAAGGCAAAAATTCCTTCTTTGATGATCAAAGTACCTCAAATTTAAAACATTCAAGATGATTATAATGTGATCATATTTCTGCTATAAAGATAAGCATAGCTACTAAATCATTGTTCATTCTTAGGTAAAATCATATTTTAATTATTAACTAAATAGGACTCCTCTAGGAATACAAGCCATGGTCTTTTTAGGATAGATTGGTTGTTGTACACTTCAGGAACTGCAACTTCACATTCGATTTTCCATTCATATTAAATATTCTTGTAAGCTATCTTATTTAAAATTATGAAAATTCTATAGCCATTCATATTCATGTAGTGAAAATCTGCTTAGACTGAGCAAGTAGCTTGGTTTGTATAAATTATGGTATAAGAATAGAATTTGAAACAAAAGATACATATTATATAATAACCAATAGGAAAAATGAGGATTTCATGAAAGACGAGTTTTGGCATAAAAATAAATAAATAAATAAATAAATAAAAACAAAGAAACAGGCTTTTATATATTGAAATGGAGGTATACATCATTTTGTTAAATGCAAAAGTTTAAAGAAAAAGCTATTTGTTACTAGCTTAAAAGCCTAGCTTATAAAAATACACTATTTCATACCATAATTGTGGTGCCAATATGGTAGATAATGGGTCGAATCTAATAAATGATAATTGTGTTTATTGGACAACCTAGCCCTTACCCTATACAGTGATCATTCAAACTTGATAAAGTAACCTAACATAGCTGTTTCGGTATCCATTTTTCAAACCTTTGGAAACCAAAAGAGATTTATCCTCAACCCTATAATCCTCTACTCTACTTATCAATCATTCTTATTCAGAAATCATCTATTTCATCCTTCAATCCTTGAACTGGGTACTTACCATCCAGTTCTGGGAGATAAAATAAGTTATCTATGACAAGAATGAAAGGGATGTTCCTGAAGAAATTGAAACTCATCCCAACTATAAGCACTTTGAAACAAGGCCTATTTCTCCACTTAAACACTCAAAAATATGAAACCCCAACAATCCATGAAGATCAAGATCAAGATCATAAGAACAACATTCTAGCATAACTAGAAGTTGGCATCAAAATGGAATATGACAAACAATTCAAAAGGCCTAGCTTATAAAAATAAATTCCTTTTTTCTTGTCTTGCTCTATCATAAGTAGAAAGTTCATATTCTTCAGTCATTGATAAACAATTTGTTGGACAATACTCAACGCAGTTACCACAAAATATACAGACTCCGAAATCAATACTGTAATTAAGCAATCGTTTCTTTCGAATATTGGTTTCCAGTTTCCAATCAACAACGGGTAGATCTATAGGACATACATGAACACATACTTCACAAGCAATACATTTATCAAATTCAAAATGGATTCGACCTCGGAAACGCTCCGACGTGATTAATTTTTCATAAGGATATTGAATAGTTACAGGTAAACGATTTGCGTGGGATAAGGTAATCATGAAACTTTGGCCAATGTACCAAATCACTTTAGTGTCTTAACAAAAGGAAGAATACTTTCAAAATATGTCCTAGTAGTTTTTTAGAATAATTAGTTAATAGTTAACTGCAAGACTAGGGATCATAGTAGTTAAACCCATATCTATTGTGGTGCTAAAATGAATGAGTATTACTTATTCTAGGTGTAAGGACTAGTTATTATGGTTCTGAGCATTACAACTCATAACTCACTACTAAATCACAACACTCCATTACATGGAAATTAAAACAACAATTACATTCATTAACATGAATGCAAACACACAGACATAAGCATGAATTTGATAAAAGGAATAAAATTCAATGGGCATACCTACATTGGATACCAGGAGATTGGCAGTCCATAAGTAATTCGATTATGTGACTGACCCTGTAATTAATCAGAGAGACTGGTCTGGAGGGAGTAATTTTCAGAGGGAGATCAAGAAAGGTGAGTTGTAGAGAAAAGAGGAGAAATAAAAAGGAAATTCGTAGGTTAAGTTTCAATTTTAGGGAAAACTATCAACTGTTTCCAAGCCAGACGCAGGTACTTTAAGTGGTAGATGCAAATACTCAAAATTCAAAATAAATTAATAATTCCTATATACATCTGCATCTACAGACGCAAATAATAAAAAGGTAAACTCAGATAATCTCGCAAAAAATGATGCCAAATTTGAATCAGTATATGCATCTGCAAAATAGCATCTGCATCTATGTTCTAATTTTTTAAGATCTTTTATGCTTCTACAATATTCTGGACTTAGAAAAATAAATTGCAGACGTAGATATTGTTCATTTGATTCTTTTTTCTAAGTTTGCCAAAAGGCAAATGTAGATACAATAATTTCTTATGGTAATTGACTATCTTAGCAACAATTTTATAAATATATATGCTACTTGATTATTAGAGGATATAAATTTGGTGACCAATGATCCCTTAGAAACCTTCTTCCGTACAAAGTGGTAGTCAATCTCGATGTGCTTAGTTTTGGCGTGAAAAACCGGATTAACCTTAATGTACAAAGCTGATAAGTTATCATAAAAAAGTAATGGAGGTTGCTATAGTTGAAGTCCAATGTCATAAAATAGGTATATCAGCTAAATGAGCTTCGTTGTAGTAAAGGCAAGGGCATAATACTCTACCTATGCACTAGTTCTAGCTACTACAAATTGTTTCTTTACACTCCATGATATAATATTTCTTCCGAGATAAGTACATAACCCTATTGTGGATTGTTTTGTAAGAGGACAACCAGCCCCATCTACAACAAAAAATGTATAGAGTGACGTAATAATCATATATCATTATAAATGATACCACTAATATAATGAAGAATTCTTTTAACCAATTGAAAATGAAAAATTATAGGTTGATGCATAAATTAACAAACATAATTAAAACTATAAGAAATGTCTGGTCTAGTAAAGATTAAATGTTGCAAACTTCCAACATTGCTTTTATAGAACAGAGGATCTGAATAGGCCTCTTTAAGCTCGATTGTTAGCCAAAATTTGGTCACCATAGGAGTAGAAACTAGTTTACAATTCTTCATTTGTGCACGATCAATTAGTTCTAGAGTATATTGTTAATGCAAAAAAAGACCCCCCGAAAGTTCTTACACATATATGCCTAAAAAGTAGTGCAATAAGCCAAAATCTTTCATTGAAAACTCTTTACTAAGTTGTTGGATAAGATTGTGAAGAAGTGAGGGATTCGAGTTGGTCACGATGATATCATCCACATAAAGTAGAAGTAGAATGGTTCCATACTTGCTTTGTTGAATAAATAAGGAAGGGTCTACTAAGCTATATTTAAAACCATTAGATAGAAGAAAAGTACGAAAGCAATCAAACCATGCACGTGGGGCTTAATGAAGTCAATATAATGCCTTCTTTAGGTGACAAACAAGATTAGGATTGTTATGATCAATAAATTCAGGTGGTTGTTCCATAAACACTAGTTCATTGAGTTTTCCATGAAGAAAATCATTCTTGATATCAATTTGGCATATTCCCTAATTATGTGATAAAGTAATTATCAAGATAAGTCGGATAGTAGTTGGTTTAATTATTTGTGATAAAGTTTCAATAAAGTCAACTATATGTACTTTGGTTGTATCCTTTTACAACCAAGTGAGCTTTTAAACTGTCCAAAGACCTATTTGGTTTAAGCTTGATTTTAAAGACCTATTTACAGCCTACAACATTATATCTGGCTTACTCAAAACCAAGTCCTAATTATCATTTTGAGATAGAGCAGACAGTTCCTCATACATAGTTGTGGTTTGACCGGGATGTTTTAAAGCAAATTTAATAGTTTTAAGTTCAATCGATAAGGCTTTAACAACAAGAGAATAATCATCATTGAAATATTTTGGATTTGACTTTGAAATGCAATGACTATAACATGTTGTAATTGGATTTGACATCACAATCACCTCTGATGTGGGAGGCAATGTAGATAAATGCTCTTAAGAAGTTGTAGAAGGAAAAGTTTGTCAGATATCTAGTTAAGAAGAATCCACTTGTGGTAAACCATCTTCCTATTGTTGTAAAGTAGGTGAAATATCTTGGTGAGAAGAATCCACTTGTGGTAAACCATCGTCTTGTCTATGGAGTCAATTTTTTGTCGAACAAGAAGGAAATTGAGGTGTTGGTATTTATGGGTATCTCATTGTATCATTTCCTAAAAACCAATCAAAAAATTCAATTAGTTTAATGTTCTCTAGATTAATAAGGACCCTGGTTTAGAAAAAAAAAGGAATGAGCTCTCATCAAATACCACATATCGTGATAAATATACCGAATTTATAGGAGGATAGAGGTAATGATAGTCTTTGAAAAACTCATTATATCCAAGAAAAACACATGGTAAAGATTTTGGTTCAAATTTTTATTTTGTATAATCTCGTAAGTAAGGAAAACACTTACAACCAAAGATTTGTATACAAGAATAATTAGGTTGTTTTTTGAAAATCAAATCAAATGGATTTTTTCAATTAAGTACACCCTTGAAGGTTGTCGATTAATAAGCCAAACTGCTGTCTCCAAAAGCTTCTACCCAAATCGTCAACAACATCCATTCAGGGCCTAAAACCCTCAAAATCATTACAAACAATTCACAAAATTCAAACACTGCTATAAAATATTAAAAACATATATACAAAATAAGCTTTTCAAAATAAAAAACTCAAGAATAATATAAGATATACTGAAAACCTAACTTACAGTCTTAATGTTAAAAAAAATGTAGTGATAAAGACCTAATATCTAATCATAACCTAAACTATCATCATTATGATCATTTGCATCATCCGCTCCATCACGGCCAACATCGTATTGAATATATATTGTTATGGACATTAGTAACGCAAGCTCACGTATCGTTTAATAAGTAATAAAGTGAGAGTAGAGATCGTTCCCATGAGTAATTAAGTCTAACAATTGTTAAGTACTAAAATTAATAAATCCTAACTTTATCCAAATGAATGAAACTTTGATATTGAGATTTATAACTAAACAAAACTAAAGCAAGTAAACCTAGGAATGTAATAGAGAAAACTTAGGATTACAACTTCCTTCAAAATTTCACTTGGATTATTATTATTTTATCTTGCTTAGCTATGGTATGAATTATTAACCTAGGATTCATTATAAGTATATTTCGAATTGCTTGTAATAATATCCCCACTTAACTAATTCATTATATTTCTATGAGAATTGAGTTCAACAAGACTCATTAAGAATAAACCTAATCTTGACTACACAAGGTATGGAGGTATATTTTTATCATACATACAAATCAAATTCAAAAAAAACATGTAAATGAATTCAAACAAGTGCTATTTATTCAAGGATAAACCTAGAATTTCTTCGTCAAGGTTACCAAATTAATTAGAAGCATTAAGTATAGAATAAAATAAATAACTTATGTACCAAACCCTAAGAAATCAATCAATAACATAAAACCAAGCTACATGTTGAGTTCCATTGCAATCCTAGAAAGAAAACTACTTCATGCTACTTAGTGTAAACATAGATTCAAATAATGAAAATATCGAACAAATACAAGGAAAGTAAAGAAGGAATGGAATAAAGAAAAGTATTGGATTTTATAGTGCAAGTGCACGTATCATCCTCAAGTAATATAGATAGAACTAGAGATCATTCTCATGAGGAATTATATTACCTTTCAAGCTAACTATCAATATTTATGCAACCTAATCTTAATTAGGTCAATAAAAAATTTGATTTGTAAAAGCAAATGACGTAAATTATATTAGCTAACACCTAAGTTCACAATATCCCTCACATTTTACCTAAGTTTACCTTAATTTAATTCATGTAATAGTCCAAATATTAAACTAGATTTCTTAAGCAATTACCAGTATATTCCTATGTCTAGCAATTGTATATTTCCTTTAATCTAATTCACTATATTCCTATGAAAATTATACTAAGACAAATTCATTACGAACCAATCTATCTCGATTACTTGTGGCTAAAAAGTACATTCCTATCTATTTAATAAATTAGATTATTCAATTGAGATGAATAATCTAATAACAAGTTATGTTACCTAAGGCAAACTTTGAAATTAACTCTTCCAAGTCAATCCTAAGCTTCCTAATCAATCAATTAATTAGAAGTATTAAGAACAAGGCAACATAAATATTTGAAGCTAAAACATGCATTAAATCAATCAATGGCTACATAGGTTACATATGAGTTTAATTGCAACCCTAGAATACAACTACTCCATCTTAACTACAAAAAATAATAACATAAAAGATATAGCCATTACAAGTAAATAAGAAAATAACAAGAAAGGAGTAGAAGACAAGAAGTTGTCAACTGCTCTGATAAATGTTTTTCAACTTCAGCCTTCACCTCCTTATATAGATCTTTTTATCCTAGTTTAACTGAACTAGAAATTCTCTAGAAACATGTAGCAACGCTGCAGTGCCACTGCCTCTATGCAGTCTATTTGGGATTTGAATTGCTGACGTCTTGGATTCCTGGTGTATGGTGCTGCGGTGACTCCTTTTACAAAGTCGTCTTGGATAAAGGTGTCATCCTTGGGGGCACTACAGCACAATGCTCTCTGACTTGTTCTCTTCTTTTCTCTTTTGGGACGCCGCAGAGTTAATTCGTATGGCGCTGTAGCATTTTGCTCCCTGACTTGTTAGAAAGAATTTCAAGTTTTGCACGCCGCAGTTCAAGTGTTGTCACATCGTGGTGTGAAGCTCTTTGCATGATTCCTTAAGATCCATCTTTAGGTGTCGTGGTGCCAATATACCTCATGTTACTGGCACAGGTCTTCGATGCTTTTCCTCTTCATCTTTGATTAGGACACTACAAAGACATCTAAAAACAACTTATATAACAAAAACAATAAAAACTACTCCTAATTAAATTAAAACCATATAAACTCGTAAACAATTTAGGCTAGATAAAACACTACTTAAATAGAATTCTAACTGTAAACTCTAGGATTTAGCATGAAATAGGAGTCAAAAGTGTATTGAAATAACTCTATTTTATGGAGTTATCACACCCTCAAATATAGCATTTTGCTAGTCCCGAGCAAAAGAAAGAAAACAAACAATTAAAAAGAAAACAAAAAACAAGAATAGCAATTAAACTTATCAATAACGAGTTAATTATTCCCCTAAAATTCTCAAAGTTTATGACAAAGACATAACTCTAGACAAAACATAAGCATAACTTCAAATTTATCATGTTCGGGCAAATGTCATGCATGTGTGTGTGCAAGGCATCCTCACCAAGGTTAATTACTCCAAAAAAAATATTTACCAAAATATCTTATGGATCGACTTTAACCGCTCGAACTTCATCTTTCCTTCCTCTCTCCACTAATGTAGGATAACACTTAGTTAAAATCAATAGGTCATTAATACAACTTGTTATGTATAAACTCATACGGGTTCACAAGGGATCCAAACTCAATTCGTCTAACCAGTCATTAGATTTGAAATCAAGTCATGAAGTATGATAGTCAAACCCCACATCTGCTACCACCCTTGCGTCTTCCAAGTATTTGCTCCCAATTGAGAGGAACTGCAACAGACTCTGTAACTTGATCTAATGTCAAGTTAAAGTTATACGATGACAGAGAATGTTGGGCATGGATTTCGGGAACACCTTCCTATTCTCTCCATTTGAAGATGTTGATTTATTAGAAAAACATCTTAAAGGACAATAGAAGTATAAGATATAAAGTATGATTATGGATTACTATGGAAGTCGAAGATTAAGACTTGTAACTATAATTTAAGGGTAATCTGATCACTCCTATTACTCTCCTCCCCAACACTTTTCTCTCTGCAATTTCATTCTCACCGCTCTCACCCTTTAACCTATTAGTTTCTTATTTTCCATCCTCGATGCTCTCCATTCACGCCTTGGTTCCTCTCATATCAGATTTTGACAAGTTATGAATATGGGAATCTTTGTACATGCGAATCTGTTGATGATGGAGTACGTGGTATCTGTCAAATGCACCTTTCAAACGATTTGGGCATAAATTGTTGAGAGAGGACGATTTGGAGAGGAGGTGGTTCTGGGGGTGCCATGGGGTTGCTTATGTTCATGGTTTTCAACTTTTTATTACGTTGACTTTATTCCATGAATTTTTATATTGTATTGGTTTTAGGATTTGATTTTGTAAATCCTTTACTGTTTTTGTATCAAGTTGTATGGGTAATGGCAAAGATCATTTTTATGGATATATAGTGGTAGTTAACGGTGGAAGTGGTGATGGAAAAGAGGAAAAAAAATTGGTTATTAGAACAGATTTTTTTATGTAAATTTTTAATATAATTTATTCTTAATTTTAAATAAAAATTCAAGTTTATATTTATATTTTCAATTCATCCACTTGTCAATTTTTTATTTTTATTTGTCATATAAAATTTTATCTCTCCACATCACTATAAAATTTTATCTCTCCACATCACTTTTGGTTAAGATAGTTTGGACAGAAATTGACAGCAAAACACAATTGACTCAATTTTATAACTTTATAATTATGTGAATCTAATTGCAACAAATTAAAATGTAAGACTTCAGTTAATTTCAAGTTAATTTACAAAGACTGTAAGTATAATTTAACCTAAATTGTTATATTATAAGTGTCACAAACTCCGCTCATTGCACAATTTGTTTTTCTTTTTAGACTAGTTGCATTAGAGGAAGACCATCAAGAAGGATGGGACATGCTTTGCCCACCGGATTTAACCAAGAAATTGTAGACTAGAAGCATTAGAGGAAGACCATCAAGAAGGATGGGACATGCCTTGTCCACGGGATTCAACCAAAAAAAGTGTAGAATATTAATACGTCAAAGATTTCAAAAAGGAAGCCTAACCTTGATCAGAGAGTGAAAGAAGACCACGAAACCCAAGTCCTTTTAAAAGTAATGATAATAATAAATAAATAAACACCACTAAAAACTCCTGTTGTCTTCTGAGTGAGTCATTGAACATGTTATTTTTCTCCGGTAATGTATACCAGATCAAGTAAGGATGAATCAGTTTCGAACAGTTAGTCTAATGTGTTTCTTCATCCAACAAAAAGCAAATCCATTACAACCTTTGACATATCAGTAGATTAACTCCAAGCAAGGTAAAATCCATACACAAAATTTCCTAGAAAAACGTACAATGTAAGATTAAAATTGATATAGTGACCTGAATAAGCCCTTCTGACTGACCAAATAACAAAAACTCATTGACAGAAGTTATCAACAGTTAATATTTCAAACAAAGAAAGTTTACAACAACAACACAACATATTATAAAGATGTTAAAGATAATAGTCTTTCTCTTTTTTCTTTTTCTTTTATGGTAAAGAGGCGTATTAAAATACAAGACAAGACACTAAAGGTAGTAAAATCAGCAGTTGTCTAATGTGCCTCCTAGATCCTGCAATCAGCGAAGAGAGATCTCTGTTAGCAATTAACTCTTTAAAACCGATTAAAACATTAGTCACTTGAAGTAAAAAAATAAAGCTACTAATGATATAAGCAGAGACAGCAGTGAACCTACCATTGGCAATTCCCAAAAACAAGTTGATCCAACTTATCATCCTTAATCTGGAAAGTAATAGCTCTAGCTCTCAATAATATCATCGGTGAAGGTACAAAAAAGAGTTTACAAATTCCAGCAACCCTCAGAAGAAAAGTTCACCTACTTTAATCTCTTCATATGACCAAATCCAGTCTAGATATATATCCAAAATTTGGAACAACCTAGTGAAAGCCCTTCACAATAATAAGCCAAGCTTCCATTAAGCCCTTCCAAAATCCAAATCATAGACCCTTTCTTGGTACAAGCAAAGGCCTAATGAACATGACCTCATTCGTGACTTTAATGACTCTATTACAGAGACCAACCTACCACAACAGATATTAATAACAAAACTATCCTTTTTGGATAAGAGAATAAATTTTACTAAACAGTAGATTTTTTTAATTTTTTTTTGATAAATAATAATTTTACTGAAAAAGAAAACTTAAGAGAATTACACAAGGTGGGTACAACTCTCCCACCAAAGAAAACAGCAGTAAAACATAGTGACGGTATTATTATTACATACAAAAAAATCAGCCGTCAGATATTCTCGTGAAATCTGACTCCAACCCAGAACCAATAGATATCAACAACAAAACTATCTTTTATGGATAAGAGAAGAAACTTTTTCATAAAGATAATCAGCATTAGTTTTAATTAGTCCAGAAGATACCTCTGTTTGATATGTATTCAGTAATGTTAGTCCCAAGGGTCAAGACGAGGATAATGCCCTAGAAGGTTGCAACCAGACCAGCCCCACTCAATTGAGCTCACCCAGCCAACAGAGGTCTAATTCATGATATATATCAAGAATTAGAGCAGCATGATGACATTACCAAGAGGGTCAAAGGCTCAGAAATGATGTTCCAGATTTCTAAGGAAAACTTGACCCCATTCCTTCACCGATTGGATTACAGCCATGGAAGATTATTTTGACTGGTACGGGATGTCAGAAGATAGAAAGGTGCGATTTGCAAGGATGAAACTTATGGTACAAGCTCAGAATGTGGTGGCATAGCATTGAAGATCGAATACTCAGATTTGGCCAGCCTCCTATTGTTCATTGGGAGAGATGAATCTGAAATTACATGGTACCTTCCTCATGATTGTGAGGACTTGCTTTATGAGGAGTTGCAGCGACGGAAGCAAGGTGCTATGACAGTTCAAGAATACACGCAGAAGTTCAATGATTTGACAGTTCGGTGCCAAATTGATGAAAATGATCGACAACTTCTATCATGCTATAGTTTAGGGCTGCAATCTGATATTAATCGGGGGATGACCACATTACACTCTATGGTATTGATGAAGCCTATTAAATGGCTCTCAAAATTGAACATTAGCTAAAGCAACTACCATCTAGGCGTTATGCATTTCAATCAGGAGAACTTGCAGCAAAGAAGCCTAATCTTGCGGACCACATTTAGCTAACAAGATAATAATGATGAGATTATGTATGCAAATTCAAATCCAAAGGGAAAATTTCCAGCGAGAAACAACAGCATGCAAGGGAGAAAAAATGAATGCTTTAAGTGTGGAGGAAAGGGGCACTTTGCATTGATCTGCCCAACTAAAAATCTGAATCCCTGTGAAGAAGATACAATTGATAACCAACCAAAAAGTGAAGAGCAACAAGTAGTTGAAGAAGATGTGGAAGAAGTTGAAGGAGTGAAACATGTGACAATGGTAATGCAGTGACTATTAACTTCACCAAAGGAAGCTGTCCATGATGATTAGCTGAGTACCAGAATCTTTCACACTAACGTTAAATGTGGAGATCAGGTTGTGAAGCTAGTCATTGATGGAGGTAGTAGTGCAAATGTTGTTTCACATGCTCTTGTTGATAAGCTCAAGCTGAAATCTAGGTATTACCCAGAGCCATACAAAATTGCTTGGGTAAATAACACTATTATTCCTATCAACAAGCAAAGTTTGACGACTATTTCAATTGGAGATCGCTACATGGAAACACTGGTGATGTCACTCATTCCTAGGAAGGATGCTCACATTCTCTTAGGAAAAGAAAAAGAGAAGAACAATGGTGAATCAAATACTTATAACTTCCCATATAATAGAAGGACAATCCGGATGCAGCCAAAGAAAGAAGAGGAGCAACAGATAATGCAAACCAGCAGGGAAGAAAGATTCACATGCCCTTGCCATGAAACGGTTTGAAAAATAAAGCAGAAAAGTAGGTTTGTTGTGTGCACTAATTGTATGGGAAAAGAAAAAGCTTATTCACTCGCAGCCTACTGAACAAGAACCTGATGTGAAGCAAATACTATGGAGGAGTTACCTCAAGGACTTCCTCCAATGCATAACATTGAGCATGCGGTCAATCTTGTACCTGGGGCATCACTTCCTAACATGCCAGCCTACTGAATGAGTCCAGCTGAGAATGAAGAACTAAGGAGACAGGTCAAAGATCTTCTCTCCAAAGGTCTTATGAGAAAAAGTCTCAGCCCATGATCTATCCCAGCATTATTAACACCTAAAGACAAAGATGGAAGTTGGAGGATCTGCATTTACAGTCAGGCAATTAACAAAAATAACAATCAAGTATGAATTTCCTATGCCAAGACTCTTGATATGCTTGACCAAATGACAGGAGCAATAATTTTGCTAAAATTGATCTCAGAAACGGATTTCATCATATTATAGTTCGTCCAAGGGATGAATGGAAAACAACATTCAAAACTAAGGGAGTAGATGATAATATCATTTGGGCTTACCAATGCTCAATGCACCTTCAAGAGGGTGATGATGTAACACCTTAAACCCTTGACTTGTCTTCTTCACCAAAAGTGTGAAAGTACCATGGCATAGATTTGGCACTTTAAATTTTTTTATTTATTTTTTATTCTTTTTATCTTATGTCTATGTTCCATTCTTATTTGACTTCAACTTATAATCCTTACTAGTTGCTAGTTGTTTTGGCCAAGGTCTTGAAGTATACAAAGTCCTATTTAACATACATTGGTTGATTCATCCTTATTTAACACTTACCAAGTAACCTTATTTACTTTTATCTCCTAGTAGTTACATTGAAGCCAAGTCATTTTCATTTAGGTTCCTTCATTTTTGTTCTAAGTTTACCATTTATTTACTTCCTTCATTCTTGTCTGGTAATGATCTAATTACGAGGATATACATAGTCCATCTTTTATTCTAGTTCATTAATTTCTATACTTTATTCATTTAGATATATTACTAAGTCCTTATTGAATCAAGTCATTTTACAATTACATATACTAACAACTTTTATCATGTATTTTATAATAAATAGATACGTTCTTTATAATCTTGAATCACTTTAATTTACAAGTCTTTTTCACTTGAAGTCCCCCATGTACCTCTCAATATATATTACATGTACAAATCAAACATTTTATATCAAGTAATCCATCCTTAATTCGACATAGTTAAAAAAACATGTAATATACTATTGTCACATTTTCATTTCCATTAACACCCATTTATCAGTTTAACATTCCCTTAATGTCTGTGTTTTAAGCAATCTAAAATTAGGTCCACTTAATATAAAAACCAACTATCACCTTAAGCTCATTAGCTTATCACAAAGCACACAGTATTTACCTGCAACTTCAAACATAAAATTATACTAATTGACTACTCCAAATGGTACACAGATACATAATTAGAAAGATATTTATGCCTACTAATTTATCTAACAAACGGATTTAGATTTTCATTTTGTTAGAGCAAGTTATGGTCAATTTACTAAGGTAATGTCAAAGCTTCTAGAATTGCACATTTTTCTGAATTTGGCTCAACTCCTCCAAATTAACTGTATTGATATACTTAACCAAAACTTACATATGATATAACTTTTTAAAGCTATATAAGTCTATTATTTAATGCATCAAACAGAACTTGATTTGGATTCCCCTAGACTTAGATATCAATATTTTAGTGAACACTGGTCCATAATCACATTTTTGGGTGGTTTTAGCATCTTTTAGTGTTTTCCATCCTTTCTAATGACTTCCTTTTATTTCCTAGAGTAGACAATTTCAAGATAATCAAGTCGGTATTTCTTCAATAACCTTGAAACTTGGATTCCAGTTCACACAACTTTACACATAGCAATTTGATAGAAAACATTCAAACTCAATCCTACCAAGCATAGAGGCCACTTAACTTCATCAATCCACTCACACATCAAGGCTTAATGCCTCACAGTAGCAAGCACACATAAATAGGCATTTTGCTACACTCGGGGTTGCACTATATGTGCTGGATGTTACAGATGACACATATCCTAAGGCCTTCTATTGGGAAATTTATTGTTGTGTACTTTGATGATATACTTATTTACAGCCGCAATAAGGAGGAGCATGTAATCCATCAGAGCAGGTTAAGATAACTCTGCAGGCAGAAAAGCTCTATTTGAATTTGAAGTGTGAGTTCTTAACTGATTGTGTGAATTTTTTGGGGTTTACCATTTCCCCTGGAGCCAAAGAAGCAGATGCAGAAAAGGTAAAAGCCATACTAGATTGGCCTGCACCAGCCAGTATAAGTGAAGTTAGAACTTTCATGGCTGGGCTACTTTCTACAGACATTTCACACTTTCACTCACAATTAGATCTATCACCCATTACTGAGTGCCTTAAGAAAGGAAATGTTGTTTGAACAAAGGCTGCAGATTATGCTTTTCAAGAAATAAAGGTGAAGATCACCAAGGAACCAGTCTTCAAAATTCCAGATTTTGAAAAAGTATTTGAGTTAGTCTGTGGTGCATCGCATGTAGGTATAGGAGCAGTCCTTAGCCAAGAGGGAAATTCTAATTTCTATTACAGCAAGAAATTAAAAGAAGCAAATAAGAGTACATGGGTTACTACTTCAGAGAGTACATGGGATACTGGTTGTGATTTTCAACACAACAATCCAGAACTTTTCTAGAGATATCAAGCCTTTTACTCGTCAGAGACGAGTTCTGTCCAACTGGGAGAGAATGATGAAGACAATTGACATTGGTTTTAATTATTCCAGAAGATACCTCTGATATGTATTCAGTAATGATAGTCTCAAGAGTCAATTAGACTGTCATAGGATTTTGTTAATCTAGAAGCAAAGTCATTTATGAGATAGTTTAATATCAAGTAAATGTCATTAAAGAGTCTAGTAGGTCCTATACCTAGAGAAGTCTATAAAAATGATCAACATCTCCAATCTTAGAATCAGATTATGATATTCAGACCTGTCCCAGGGTGGACTCTTCCTAGCTCTAGATTCACATTCCAGAAATTACACATTAACATAAAATGAAAAACGTAAACACAAAAGTCTTAGAAAAAATATATATATATCTCACCATCTCACCGCAGTCGGTAATTATCACATGTTACTTGATGAAACCGATCTCTGTCCCGATCTTCTGCATCTCTTCTACTACTTTGAACCCATCCACTACCTTACCAAACACTACATTTGTTCCCTCCCAATAGTCTTCATCAGTAGTAAAAATGGCAAAAGCAGTAGTATTCGAGTCAGGTATACTTATCTTTTTTATCATCATCAGCGAACCAACTTTGAGCTTATTAACATAGCTCTCATCTGCAAAACCCCCTTCACCGTAAATGGAATGATTAGTAAAATCACTTCCATCCATAAAACTACCGCCAATGCAAAGACCAGGTCTGCGATTAATAAAATAAAATCGAGACCTTTTGTAGCCCCCTTCTCACCGGTGCAAAGGCAACGAAAGTTTTCTGCAGTCTTGGGAGTGGTATTAGTGAACAATTCCATCACGATACGGCCGGCATAATTTCCACTTATTGCAATGTCAAAAAATACCATAGGTTTCGGAGGATTTAACCTTGGTTTTTTTGGAGGAGGACTTGGGTTCGATTTACGTTCTTCGTATTGCTCTGATTCAGAGGGAGGGAGGGTCTTCTTGTTCTGTAGTAGGGAGAGCGTTTTCTTGCTCAGAGGCTTTTTTCCGGTGAATGTGGAGCCATGAAAAAAAACAAAAAGGGACGCAAAGTCCAGGGAGAGAAAGAGACCGCTCGAAGATGGACTGACTGATTAACTTTTCATTTCTTTGATTAATAATAAAGTAATTAGAAATTAAATTTTTTTTTTTTAATCGTATACCAAAAAAGACAAAAAAAAAAAAAAAAAAAGCTTTTTTTTTAAGTCAGATCATCTCATTTTTGGGTCCTCATTGTTTCACTTTCAAATATGTTATTATATTTTAAACATTTTCAATTAAGTCATTTTAATTTCAAGACTTATGAACTAATTCAGCTTTTCCAATACAGGAGAGCAAAACACCTGTTAATTTCTTGGTTTCTCGTCTTGTTGAAATTGCAATTTACTGGACATATCTTCCATCCCATTATGCTATCAAACCCCGTAGTTAAGGCATGGCCAGCTTTGAAGAATCTTAATTTTTCATAAATTGCCCCATAATTGTAGTATAGCTATTCTTCTCACAAATGTCGATCGAATTCTTGTGAGAGCGTTTGCAGCCAAAAGTGGCAGGAGAACTCTTTTCACGTGCTTTGTTAGCCCGCCAAGGGTTCGTTAACAAAACTCCGCAATAATTCAATTTAGGTATTCCAACTTTATTAGAATGAACAATTGAGTTTGAGGCTGTATTTTACTCTTCTTGGTAGGTATATCCATCCACTCACTGGTTGATAATGTCACCAAGAATGACACGTTACATAGTTATTAATTAGGGATTTCAAAGAAAAATTGGATACAAGTGAGTTACAAAAATAGTATTTTACTGAGGGATATATTAGGTCATGTTAAGTTCAACTCATGTGATGTTACTTAATGTGTATGTCATTAATTAAATTAACAGATTGCAAATTATGCTTAACAATGTAGTGCAATGTGCTTGAATCGATAAGAAAAAATAAAAATATTATGAATTAGATGGTAGTTCAATAGAATAAAATACAAGTGATCTTAATTATATAAATAATCATCTGTATGTCTTGTTCTAATTTTATCAAAATATGAAGAGACACACTAGCCACAATTATAAATATATGGTGAAGTCTACGCTTCCCGATCCTTCTTGTCAGAATTTAGTATCCAACTGAAATGAATGTGTCTCAGCCTCATGATGACAAGTCACAATAGTGACTTTTTTTTTTTAAATGACTCGCAAACTGAATCATCCTTCTTTATATATCTATATATATATATATATATATATGTATGCTCTTTCCCCAATGAAACTATATGTCAACTATTAGACCCCTAATAATATGTTTGGTCAGCCTTCTTAAATATCATCTTAGCTTGTTAGCTAAGTTTGTTAATCTGTTTGGATAGTGTTAGTATAGGAACGGGAGTGTAATATGGTTACCTTGTGCAATTTAATAAACGAGAATTTGAATTCAAGTAGCTTTTTCTCTCCCTCTCTCTCTTTTTTCTTTGGTTGAGTGTTTGTTTCCTTAGAAAATGCTTAGTTTAGATTTGTGATATTAACATTTGGAATCAGAGCTAGCAACTATTAATCAAAATTATGCAAGAATCATGCGCACAAAGGATTCCAAGAACCAGTGATGAATATACTCAATGGTTAGAGAATATGAATTTATTGAGGAAGATAGAGAATCAAATTTTAAATCAACCAAGAGCAGCAATAGTGTGAGGGATTTATAGATGTTTTAGAATTTTTAGTTCAGGTCACCAGATTCATGTAGGTTTTAATTAAAGTGACTTCTGTAGGTCTTCATCTTTCCACAATTTTGTAGAGATTTTGACACAAATTTTCATTGGTAGTTTCTTAATTAATTTATCATTGGTGGGCAAGAAAGAACTAAATAGATATTAATGAAAATTTCCTAATTAGATTTACTTTGGTAGGGATGTAAGTCTAATTAGATAATTGTAAAGTTTCTATAAAAATTGAATAAAAATTTGCTTGTTGGGCAAGTCTTATGTAGTATAAATATGTAGGCTTATGAGAGTTATAAGTTTGAGAAATAGAGAGATTTAATATTTGTGAGACCCTCAAGGATAGAAGTGTAAGAAAGATTAGTAGAGACGTAGTCTGAAAGAGTAGTGAGAATATTATATATAAAGTGTTACTATTTCTATGTAATTTTCTTGGAATATTAGTGAATTTGTTTCTCATCCGTGGATGTATGCAAGAGATCGAACTACGTTATATTTTTTGTTGATATTTATTTTTCTACTTATATTTGTAGTTATTATCTTTTGCTATTTTTATTATAACTCATTGAAAATTGAAGGAGAATTTGGTATAATTTCCAACAAGTGGTATCAAAGCTAAGTTAAATTGGGATGTGGATAGAACAAGAGAATTTTGGTGATGGTCTAGCTATTATAAAAGTTATGGTGATTGATGTTGTGTAGAAGGAAAAGAGTGAAGGAAAAAAAAAAGGTTGGGTTTGCAGATTTGCAAAAAATGAAGTCTTGAGTTTTGTAGAATGTTGAAGATGGAGTCTTGCAGAAGATGAAATTTTGTAGATAAATAGTGATTTTAACTAATATCCTTATTTGGTAGCTTTCTAATTAATTTATTCTTAGTGAAAAAGAAATAACTAACTAGATATTGATAGGGTTTCCTAATTAGATTTACCTTGATAGTTAAGTAAGTTTAATTAGATGATTCTAGGATATCCATAAAAGTGGAAGAAAAATTTACTTATTGGCAAGTCTATTATAAATATGTCGAATTATAAGAGTTGTAGGTAGGAGAAAGAGAGAGATTTAATAGTTGTGAGACCCTCTCAGGGGTAGGGTGCAAGAGAAAATAGTAGAGACGTGGCTTGAGAGAGTGGTGAGAACACTATGTGTAAAGTGTTACTTTTTATATGTAATCTTTATTGTAATACTAGTGAATTTTTTTCTCATCCGTAGATATTAGTAGAAGGCCAAACCACGTGATATTTTTTGTTGATATTTATTCTCTTTTCTTCTACTTATATTTATTGTTATTATCTTTTGTTATTTTTACTATAACTCATTAAAAATTGAAGAAAATTTCATATGATTCCCAACAAGTGATATTAGAGCCAAGTTCAATTAGAATGTGGATAGGCCAAGAAAATTTTGGTGATGGTGGAGCTATTATAAAAATACAAAGGTGTTAAAGAAAATTTTATTCTGATTGATATTATGTACAAGGAAGAGAATGAAAGTAAAAAAAAGAAAAGAAAAAGAAGAAAAAGGCTGGGGTTTGCAAATTTGCAAAAGATGAAGTGTTGAGTTTTGCAAATTTGTAAAAATGGAGTTACGCAGAAAACAATTTTGGTAGATGAAGTTTTATAGTTTTGGGTATTGTTAGCATACAAGAGATTCCAAATTAAAGTTTTGTAGGTAGAGTTTGATACCGGTTGATGTGTAAAATTTTGTGAGATTGCCACAAGTTGAGAGAATGAGTCTTCTTGTGTGCTAGTGAGATGTAATCTTGATATGATATGGCAGTAAAGATAGAGCAAGCCTATCAATGAAGGAAAATTTTTATTGAGGTAGAATTGTAGTTTTTTTTTTTTTTTTACAAAACCCTAACCCAGTGATGAGGCGATGTGGAAAAGGCTCATCAATAGTAATATATGAGGTGGAGTTATAATTTTTTGTAAAAACCTAACCTAGTGATTAGACGATGTGGAAAAGGCTCATAAATAGTGATAGGTGAAGTGGAGTTACAGTTTTTGTAGAAACTTAATCCAGTGACAAGACAATGTGGAAATGGCTCATTAATGGTGTTAGGTAAGGTGGAGTTGAGAAGATGACTACAAACATATATATTGTTGTTGTTGTGAGATATCATAATTAGTTCACTATGAGTAGGTACACTTTCAATTGAGTGATAACTCTCAACAAGTGAGGCTCATGTGAAGTATTGATAGATTTGTTGTTGATTATAGATGATTGAATGTGTTTTGAAAAATTCTGAAGATTGAAGATAGTTAAGAAAGATCAGAGTCAAGAGGGAGATTATAAAGATTTTGACCTAAATCTTTATTTGGTAGTTTCTTAATTAGTTTATTCTTAATGCAAAAAATAACTAATTAGATGTTGATGGGAATTTCCTAATTAGTTTATTCTTGGTTGGCAAGAAAGAACTAATTAGATGTATCTTGGTGGTGATATAGGTCTAATTAAATAATTGTAAGGTTTCAATAAGTGGAAGAAAAGTTTATTTGTTAGACAAGTCCTTTATAGTTTAAATATGTAGGCTTATGAGAGTTGTAGGTATGAGAAAGAGAGATATCTCTAATATTTGTAAGATCCCCCAATAGTATAGGTGCAAAAAAGATTAGTAGAGACGTGGCATGAGTGGTAAGAATCCTATGTGTAGAGTATTACTTTATCTATGTAACTTTCTAAGAATATTAGTGAATTATTTTCTCATTCGTAGATGTAGGCAAGAGGTCCTACCACTTTATACTTTATGTTGATGTTTATTTCTCTTTTCTTCTACTTATACTTATGGTTATTTTCCTTTATTATTTTTACAATAACTCATTGAAAATTGAAGAAGAATTTCATATAATTCATAACAAGTAGTATCAGAGCCAAGTTCAATTGGGATGTGGATAGTCCAAGATAATTTTAGTGATGATAGAGTTATTATAAAAATACAAAGGAGTTGAAGGGAAAAAAAAATTTGTGGTGATTGATGTTTTGTACAAGAAAAAGAATAAAGGAAAAAAAAAAAGGCTGGGTTTGCATATTTGAAAAAAGGCTGGGTTTGCATATTTGAAAAAGATGAAAATTGATGCCAGTTGATGTGTAAAATTTTATGAAATAACCACAAGTTGAGAGAGTGAGTAATCTTGTGTGCTAATGAGATTTGTTCTTGAGAGAATATGGTAGTAAGGATGGAGCAAGCTCATTGATGAAGGAAATTTTTGTTGAGGTAGAGGTGTAGTTTTTTTTTTTTGGGCAAAAACCTAACATAATGATGAGATGATTTTGAAAATGGCTAATCAATGGTGATAAATGAGGTGGAATTGTAGCTTCTTTTTTTTTTTTTTTCTTTTGTTGGAGAAACCTAACCTAGTAATAAAACGATGTGAAAATGGCTCATCAATGGTGATATATGAGGTTGAGATATAGTTTTTGCAGAAACCTATTCAATGATAATATGATGTGGAAAGAGCTCATCAATAATGTTAGGTGAGGTGGAGTTGAGAAGATGATTACACACATACATTATTGTTGTTGTGGGATATCATTGTTTGTTCGCTATGAACTGCTAGACTTTCAATGGAGTAACGACCCTTGATGAGTGAGGCTCATGTGAAGTATTAATAGTTTCATTGTTGATTATAGACAGGGGTGAGCATAATACCCGGCCCAACTGTAAAACTGGCCTAAAACATACCAGTATGTCCTGCCACCGACCTGACCCGACCCGTCTCCTTGTTAAATAAGGCGAGTGGGTAATTCTGGATTTTTTAAAATCGGGTCAATTTATCGGGTTATAAAAAAATTATAAGTCGGATAACAGACCCGACCACCTTATAGCCCAAATAAATTTTAAATAATATTATTATATATGTTTAGGTGTTATTGGTAGTGTATATGTTCATACACCGAGATGTACAATATCATTCATTGTTTGAAGCCCTAATTTATTTTTATTCTCATTATCCTCTCTCTCTTGCAGCCAACATCTCTCATCTCTCAATTCTCAAGTATCCATTCTCAACTCTTTCAAAAACCTAACTCATTAAAACACTCCCTTAGGCCTTTAAGATGCTTGATCTGCTATCAAGGTACAACGGTGGTGGTGTGGTGTTGTAGGCTGCTATTGGAAGTCAAAGAAGGAAACCAAACTATTTGCACGCTTCAAACTTTCAGTAAGTCTCTTCTCAATTTTTATTTTTATTTTTTGAAATCTTTGTTGTTTCTTTTCTTTTTCAATATTTGATTTGTGTTGCACTGGTATTATCTTGTCAATTACTTTCTTATATTTGAGTTTTTTCCTTTATTCCTTTACTAGAAATGTTTAGTCTTGACTAAGGCGAAAGAGCACCTAACTACAGTCTACAAAGAAGGAGGAAGGCTGGGAAAAAAAAAGAAAGAAAGAAGGATGAAGGTGGAAGACTCGCAAAAAAAATAAATGCAAAAGAGCGCCTAACCAGTAACTACAGTCTACCAAGAAGGATAAAAGGCTGGCAAAAAATTTAAGAAAGAAGGAAGGAGGTGGAAGGTGGAAGACTTGCAAAAAGAATAAAATAAAAAATAAAATTAAAGAGTAAAGGTCAGAGTCATTAACCTTAAGAAAATATTATACCATTGGGATTATGAGCACTAGCATTAAGTGGAAAAGACTTGTATAACTTTTACTTAACGTCAAAAATTGGATTCCTTATCCAATTCAACATATTTACAGTTGTTCTCCATTAAAAACTTTTCAAATAATAAATAATAAATTGAAAACAAAGTTGGTGCATCCAATAGTTTTGATGTATGATAACAACCACACAATCTTTCTCTTTATAGGTTTGAGTTTGAGTTTGAAAACTAATATAGGACTACTGCTAGTACCTACTCAAGATTAAAGATTAAATTTAACCTAATTAAATAATGTATAATATTTAAAGTATTCTAGATTAGGTATAGGAACAAGACCCAATTGATCAATATTATAATTTATTTTGGTTGTCTTGGCATTTGTAAATTTCAAGGTAATATCTAAAATCTGAATAGTGATGAAAGACATGGGATATTATTGTTTACATTAAAGGCTCCTGGCAGCTGTGAGAGTGCTTCTAAGAAAAACACTTAAAAGGTTGAAGTGTACTTAAAGGAATGAGAAGAGGTCATGATTATTGACTAAGATTTGCAGTCATCATAATGTTGTTTTAAGCTAGGACAGGTGTTAACAATATAACATTATTTATGTTAGGTATATATATATATATTATCACAAAAAATAATTTAATTGATATGTTACATTTGAGTTTAGTAATTAAAAAGTTTTTATAATACCAAAAATTCAAGTTCGAAGGTATATATATGTAATACAAGTTAATCACGAATTTCGACCAAAATTAAAACGACATCAGTGCAAAGCCTTGGTGATTTTTAGTGTGAAGTCAACAATAAATTGTAGCTTTGTGTTTGTGTAGATGGATAACAAATGTGTTCAAAGTGAAGGAGGAACAAATGGGGAGGGCTTTTCAAGGAACAGAAAAATATCATAAGTACCATGGGTTTTGAGATATTTCACTAAGCTTGGGCGAATACTAGAGGATAAGCACATATATGAATGTAATTTTTGTGAAGCTAGCTATGTTGCTAACCCTAAAACTCATGGAACATCAAATATGAAAAATCATCTAATGAATAAATGTGTACATTTCCCAAGAAACTTGATGCCTGATTCATGCAAATGAGATAAACTTGAAGCTGTAGCTAAAGTGGAGGAGTTACTTCTTACTAAGTTTTTCTGATTTTTTGTTTTCATAGTTTAACTATGAACTTGTTTCATGTATTAGTTGAGAATTATATTGTTGAACTCTATATTGTAGAGATTTCTTATATTGAACTAAGTTATTCTAAGTCATGTTATTTATTTCATTGATGTTAATTTATGTATTACTTATGTTATGTTCTTTTAACTTGATTCATATTGTGACTTTTGAAATTAAAGTTTAAATATTTTTATTATAGATGGCTAGTGCAGGAGTTGTTAATGTTGACAGTTCTGATTTTGAGGATATATTGGGGAATATAGATAGTACAACTAGCGAAAAAGATGAAATTGAAGGAACTGTCAGTGCTGATGCTTCTTCAAGGAAAAGAAAGAGAGAATAAGAAGATTTTAGCAGTGGAAAACCAGCAAAAGCAGTTATAGAGGGCAAGGTAAGAAACCAAGTTAACAATTCTTGGGTTTGGAATTATTTTACACATGTTAAGGGTACTTCGAGTAGGAAATGTAGATCCATTTGGGATTTTTGTGGTGCAACTTATGCTAGTGACTCTAAAAATAATGGAACTACCAACTTAAGGAACCATCTAACATATCAATGTAAGAAATTCCCTACACGCCTTCTTCCAAACTGGGATGCTAGTTAAAGTGTTCTAGCATTTTCGCAGGTTAAAAAAGATGGTTTAGGATATGATGGGGTGGTTGTGAATAAGGGGATGACTGCTGTAAGTGACAAGTTTAATGAAAAGGCAAGTAGGGAAGCATTAGTAAGATATATTGTCATAGATGAATTACCTTTCAAACATGTAGAGGATGAGGGTTTGAAGCTTTTTGTGAGTGTTGTTTGTCCAAGAATGGTGCTGCCTCCTAGATGGACAGTTGCAAGGGACATCCTTCAATTATATTTGAGTGAAAAACAAAAACTAAAGAAGTTATTAGTGGCTAACTAACAAAGAGTGTCCCTTACTACTGATTATTGGACTTCAGTCCAAAACCAAAGCTATTTATGCCTAACATGCCATTTTGTTGATAATAAATGAAAGTTGCATAAAAGAATTATTAATTTCTGCCAAGTGAATCATCATAGAGGTGAGACAATAAGGAAAACCATTGAGAAATGCTTGTTTTGTGTCTCACAGTAGATAATGTCTTTGTAAATGATGTGGGAATGAAATATTTACAAAGAAAGTTGAATGATTGGGGTAGACGTGTGTTGCAAGGTGAGTTAATGCATCCTAGATGTTGTGCTCACATTTTAAACTTAATTGTGATTGATGGGTTGAAGGATATAGATATTTCTTTACAAAAGATTAGGCTTGCTGTTAAATATGTGAAAGCTTCACCATCTAGGTTGCTAAGGTTTAAAAAGTGTGTTGAAGATTGTAAGTTAATTACTAAGACACTTCCATCTTTAGATGTTCCCACTAGATATAACTCCACCTATTCAATGTTGGATTCAGCTTTAGAGTGTCAAAAGGCCTTTGATAGACTAGAAGAACAAGAACTGCAATACACTTTTGAATTTAATACTTGCAGCAAATTGGAACAGCAAGGGTCAAACACACCTCCTGGTGATGAAGATTGGGAGGCAACCAAAAACTTTGTTAAGTTGCTGAGGATTTTTTTTGTATGCAACTAACAAGATTTATGGTTTCTTGTATGTAACTTCAAATAGTTATTTTCATTTGTATCGTACCATTCTTAGTAAATTGCAGCAATGGTGCTCACTTATAGAAGATTCTTCCTTGAAAAGAATGACAATCAAAATGAAGTTAAAGCATGACAAGTATTGGGGTAGCCTTGATAAAATTAATCACATACATTTTATTGTGGTAGTGCTTGACCCTAGATATAAGTTAAAGTTTGTTAAACGAGGGTTTGAAAACTTGTTTGGGAATGTGATGGCTAAAAAGTTAGCAGGGAAAGTTCAGGGGACCTTTATTAGGTTATATGATCATTATCGGGTTTTTGAGAGCTGTGCCACTGATTTTGACTTTGTGAGATGAACTTCTATTCAAACGGCCACTCCTGCAGTTGTTGAAAATGATTTAAATGAAGTAGATTAGTTTGCCATTGACTTTATGAGAGAATTGAGTCAATATGAGTCTATGGAAGGTAAATCTGAAGTTGATCGATATTTATTAGAATCTCATGAAACTCCTTCAGATAAATTTGACATCTTAGAATGGTGGAAAGTAAATTGTCATAAGTATAAAGTGTTGGGAAAATTGGCTAAGGATTTGGTGTTCCCATCACTACTGTTCCTTCAGAGTCTGCTTTCTCTACTAGAGGTAGAATTCTAGATCCATATAGAAGCTCTTTGTCACCTAGGACTGCTGGAGGCACTTCTATGCCTATAAAATTGGCTTCGATGCACTATTATACTGGTAAGTATAGAAGAGTCACTAGAAGAGCTAGAAAAGCTAGAATCAGGTAAATAGTAACTTTCAATTAATTTTCAAATTCATTACTTTTAATATCATGTTATGTACTTATAATTTATTAATTTAGTATACATTTGTTTCTACATTTCATACTAGATATACCTTGGGACAATGAAGGAGATCTTGATATGTTGCCTTAAGATTTTATTGCATACTGTTTCTAGTTATTGCCTACTAGTAAGTCACTATTAATTTAATTTCTAGTTTATTGGTGGCTGATGTGTTGCTGTTTGTTTAAGTTGAGATCTATTGGATGTTGCAGGATGTTGATTTTGTGGTTGTTGGTTGATGAGTTGTTGATCAACCTTTGAAAGTTGCTTTTTTGTTGACTAATTTAATGACAAGTTGGCAACTATTTCTTTTTGTTTAACATTACTACTTATGTTTTCTGAATTTTATGAACTTAAATATTTGTATAATGTCTAAATGTTAAGGAGTTATACTTATGCTAGAAGTTTAAATTATGTTTGTGCTTGAAGTTTAAATTTGTAAGTTAAGTTTAGAGAACTCAAATGCAGTTATGCAATTTATGGATTTTGCAGGTTCTGGAATGTATGATACTTTGTTTGTTAGATAACTCAGTAGATCTGCAGATGTAGTATTTGAATGTTATTAATTTATACTGCATACATCAATATATTGATGTTATTTAATTAATTATGCGTGTAGTGTAATTAAATTATTTGTATGCTATTTATTTAAATATATTAATGTACACAATTTTGGGGAAAAAATAATAGAATTTTTTAGCCTAGTATATCTTAAAATGGGCTATAAAATTTGTTGTAAAAAATGACTTTGGGCCTAAAAACTTAAAATTGGGCTGTAAAAATTGAATTTAGGTCAAAAATCTTGAAAGCCTAATTGCTAGCCCAAAGTTGATCGGCCCGTCTTATTTAAATCAAAATTCAACCGGTTTGCAAAATAAAAAAATCGCCTTAGGCTAGTTTTTTGGCAGGTAACATTTTTAATAAACCGAATTGATCGAGTCAGTTGATAATAGCCTCATAACTGACTCAACCCGACCGCCTGTACACCCCTAATTATAGATGATGTATTGTATGTGTTTTGGAGAATACTGAAAATTGAAGATTGTTAAGAAGGATTTGAGCCAAGGTGTAGATTATAGAGATTTTAACCGATATCCTTATTTGGTAGTTTCTTAATTAGTTTATTCTTGGTGAGTAAGAAATAATTAAATAGATGTTGATGAGAATTTCCTAATTAGTTTATTCTTAGTAGGCAATAAAAAACTAATTAGTTGTTGATGGAGATTTCTTAATTAGATTTACTTTGGTGGGTAAGTGAGTCTAATTAATTGATAATAGGGTTTCCATAAAAGTGGAAAAAAGTTTAGTTGTTACACAAGTCTTATGTAGTATAAATATATTGACTTGTGCAAGTTGTAGATATGAGAAAGAGAGAGATTTAATATTTGTGAGACCCCCTCAGGGACTAGGAGTACAAGAGAAATTAGTAAAGACATGGCGTGAGACAATGGTGAGAATATTATGTATAGTGTATTGCACTTTCTATGTAATCTTTATTAAAATATTAGTGAATTCCTTTGTCATTGGTGGATGTGGTAAAAGGCCGAACCATGTTATATTTTGTTTTGATGTTTATTTTTCTTTTCTTTTTTTCTACTTATTTTTGTGGTTATTATCCTTTGCTAGTTTTATTATAACTCATTGAAGATTAAAGAGGAATTTCATATAATTCCTAACAAATTCTTCAAATTCACATATTGAATATCTACATTTACCTCTCTATTACCATGATTATGAAGGAAAATTTCACAATATTGATTACCGTCCATATCAAAACCTCTACTATTGAAATTAAACTCAAAATCTTTGCTATCAAAGTTCTTTATCCTTGTCTCCAAATTCAAATATCTGTAATCAATCATATCAAAATCATTTGATTTATTTACATTTCCAAATATGAGTGCCTCTACCTATAATTCCATAGTGGAAGACTTCACAAGCTCATTGGTATTGACTAGTCAAAGGTGAGTATAAGAAGCTCTCGAAGAATGACATTGAAGAGAAATAATCAATCTCTATAGAAGAAAATGAAGAATTAATCTGTGAATAGCTTGCAATAGAGAGTAAGATGGGGATTGTTACAGCTAAACGTCCTCCAGCTGAAGTTATTGACCACCAAGTGATCAATTTGTTTTGGAGTTATTCTTAAAACTATAAGAATGTAGCTAATTTGTTCATAAATTATTCTCATATGTAAATAACATGTAAACTGCCAGAGTTTTAATCAATTTATTCACAAATAACATGTACATATCATTGAAATCTTAACCAATTTATGCTCAAATTATTGACAATTAAGCAATTTATTAATTAACTAGTAAGTCACCATGAATTAAGACGATTTAATAATAACTACTCTAATATATAATTAAAATGTAAAGCAATTAAGACATGCCAATTGCTCTCACATGCACTTATCCTATAAATCGTCTATTGATTAATACGTATGTAATTGTCATTTAAGCGCTTCGCATACTAGTTATTCTTATATACAATTCTTGATAAGTCAATATTCAAAATATTATTTGATTTGTTCAAAAATTATTCTCATTTATAAAAACACATGTAAATCGACAAACTCTTAACTAATTTCTATGCAAATTATTATTATTTGTTAACAATATGCAAATCGACAAAGGATAAGCCGATTTATTCACAAAATATTCTCATTTATGAAAAACATGTGATATGTCAAACACATTGACAATTAACAATATATTTACAAATTAGTCACACATGTAAAAAAACAAGTAAATTCTCCAATGCTAAGAAGATTTGTTCACTAAATTTTTACTTTGTTAAAACAAGTGAATCGCGAAAGAGCTAGTCGATTTTATTGCAAATTTTTCCATATATAAACAACTAGTAAGTTGTTAGAAAGTCAGACAATTTTATTGAAAATATATTATAAATCTTCAAATACTTATTTGTAAATTGTTCTCATATATATATATATATAGTATCTTGCCAATTTGTTATGATAAAAAATATATATATTAAATCGTCATCGACATAATCAGCTTGTTTAGAAATTGATAACGTGCACAAATAACATCTAAATTTTCAATAGCAATGTCGATTTGTGGTGAATTTATTCTCTTACATAGAAAAACAAGTTGATTTGTTTAGAAATTATTCTTAAAAAGTTAAGAATGTAGCCAATTTGTTTATAAATTGTTCTCATATGTAAATAACAAGTAACTTGTAAGAGTTTTAATAAATTTGTTCATAAATAACATGTAAATCATTGAAATCTTAAGTTATTTGTGCTCAATATTAGATAGTCAAGAAATTTATTAACTAACTATTCTTATTTGTAATTAACTAATAATCATGACTTATAATGTAATGCATTATGGTTGGCTGTAATGAAATTTTATTTGTATTTAATGCATGTAACAATATCTATTAGGCATTATTTATTATATTATTTAAATGAGATTTAGCATAATGATATATAAAGTCCCTAGACTAAATACTACGTATGCATAATTATGATGTTAATCATAATTGTGAGATGTGACACTATAAGAAAAATCGCTAGTTGCTATAACCCAAATCAATTACTAAATTCGTAGTTAAAGGGTTCAGCAACTGATTAAGCAACCAAATGATGTGGTAACTAATTTCAAGTTAGCTAAAGTGATTGTTTTAGTAATCAATTGCTACTCACTATTTGCTATTGATTTAGCAACATAATTTTTTTGGTTGCTATTT